>OY735201.1:70792551-70912551 GCA_963457665.1 Thysanoteuthis rhombus | reverse complement strand
TTTTTCTCTTTCATTCACCAAACTTTATCTGACCCTTGCCCCAAATCATTCTACGTCATTCTAAATCAAATTATTATGATTATTTGCTAACTTGTACGCTCTCTTCTTCTCTGGTTTCCTTTTTCCCTTTTTCCGATTCCAATTGTTATTCCCTTTCTTCTTCTTCTTCTTCTCCCCCCCCCCTCTCTCTCTGTTATTTCAGATTCTATAATGGTCCCATTTTTTATTCTGTATTCCTCGTCAACTCCCCTCTCATGTCATCTTACCTTTTACCTTTCTTTCATTTAGATCGATTTTATTTATCTTCCCAATATTTTTAATTCTTCTTCTCATTCATACGTTTTGATAATTCATGTCTTCTTTTCTGATCTTCATGCTTTCCTTCGTCACTTTTTTCTCTGTCTCTTTTTCTTTCTCTTTCAATCCATCTTTGCTGTGAGACGCCTCATTCCATTGTCATGGTTATCATGCCAGTCCTGAAAAACCTAACTAGTGAGAAGTGGGTTCAATTTCCACCAGGTGCCTCATATAGGTCGTCGTATGCTGAAATTGAATTACATTTATTTTTGACCATTCATTTATTAGTGAGATATTTACCGCCATACCTCCATTAGCACCGTCTTATTTTTCATTTTTCATATTCATTGGTACTTTCAATTAGGATGTGACGCATAAATGTTACCATTTTAGACAGTAGAGAATCGTGCAAAAAGTAAAGGCTTTTTCTACTGTGGAACCATTTTTTCTCATATTCAATGTAAATAGAGATATAGTTCGTTGTCATTGAAGGTTTTTGAGCTCCCAGTAGCAATAATGTCTATCTAAAAAGATATACTAAGTATGATTTCAAATTAAAGCATAATGCTGCTCAAGCTGCTGATAACCTCAACAAAGCATTAGGGGTGAAAACAACTACAATGTGAGCTTTTTGGTAGATTTAAGACTGGAAATATGGATAACGATATCAAATCTCGACAGAGGGCCAAAACCTGTTCTTAATAATGAAAAATTATCGACAACAGTGGTCAATGACCCATGACCAATGGTTCGAGTACTTTAGGGGGATCTTAGGACTTTAACGGCAACTACATCACGTCATTTCAAGATAATACGAAGAGTTAAAAAGTTGGAAAAATGGGTCCAACGAGAACTGAATGAAATGTTCCATGAGAGTTGCCAACCCAACAGCTCTCAGTCATCTGTGACTAAGCTTAGATAATTGGCAAATGAAGTCTTGCAACATCTTCCATATCCACCTGACATTTCTCCCACAGATTATCATCTTTTCAAGCATTTTGAATTTCATATCTACAATAAGATGTTCAATAATAGGGAAGCCATAATTCGTGCTTTTACAGGATTCGATATCTTGCAGCATCCCCCACATCCACCTAACCTTTCTCCAACAGATTATCATCTTTTCAAGCATTTCTTATCCGTAAAAACGATTCAGTGATAAGGAAGCCATTTTTCGTACTTTTATTGATTTTATGAACACTAAACAAAAATAATCTTATAGAGATGGCATATAACCATTAGATGGTCGTTGGAAAAGGTTGTTGCTTCAGATGGGTCATATTTTGATTAAATATGTTTTTTTGTTTTTTTTTTTGGTTCATATCATCCTTCATCTTACAATTCGAAAAAACGACATTTCATGTATGGCAACCTGATACATCCTTTTAATCATCTTTCTTTTCTTTTATTTCCTCTTTTTCATCAACTTTTCTTATTTTTCTTCCCACCATTATTCGGTTCCTTTTTCTTTTTCATTCGTCCCTTCCTTCTTTCCTTTTTCTCATGTTCCTTCATATTTTCTTCTCATCCTCACTTTCAGTATCTTTCTTTCTCTCTTCCGACCTCTCCTCACTCAAATTCGATCTTGCACTTCTTCTTTGCTTCATCCTTTTTCTACCATCTTTCTTTCCTTCTCCATTCCCTCTCCCCCATTTCTTCTTCCCTCTCTTCTTTTCCTCCCATTTTTTCCTTCCACCTTTTCAGCTTGTCAATAGTTCAACTCCTCCTACCATTTTGATCACTCGTGAACCCCTGAACCATAGATCAAAACTGACTTTGATACTTGATCTGACGATCTTCTGTGACCTTTGTGAGTTCCTCTTGTTGCCTTCTGGCAATCATCTCCCCGTCATACGCTTTCATGTACGACATTTGCGAAAGTAACACTTTCTTGCTCTCCTTCGATTTCTGAAATTGAGAACTATTGCAACTGACGCTACGATGTGATTCTATCTATCTATCTATCTATCTATTTATCTATCTATCTATCTATGCTTGTATTTCTCCGAGTGTATGCCGTTGTGCATTTGATCATGTGAGCGTTTGTGACTCTGACCAAAATTACTCCTCATATCTCTCCCCCACTTTCTCTCTCTCTCTCTACACACACACACACACACTCACACACACACATATATATATATATATCTTGCTCTACACATACGTATCTTGCTCTATACACACACACACACATATATATATATATGTATGTGAGTGTGTGTGTGTGTGTACATGTATGAATTCGGTGTCTGAGTGACTGGTTCTAAACTATTCATACCTATTTTGATCCATTTTATCGTTTCATTCTGTCTATCGCTCCATCTATGAAGAGGCGGATTGATAGCTCTATAAATATGAACAGACTGATTTTTTCTCAATTTGGGAAAATGTTAAGAAGCGCAAAGAAAAATGTGAAAATAAAATCGACGAGAGAGAGAGAGAGGTACATATGGGGGAAAAGGGCTGAATTCTTCTGGTACGCAGACAAAGAAAAATCGGGTACGTGTGAGAACCAAGTCATTGAAATGGAATAAAACTTCTGAAAAGACAAGGATAAGAAGGTTTTCAAAGGGAGAGAAAAAACAAAACAAGGAAGAGCGTCAAATTGTGAAGGAATAGAAATGACTCGATTGCAACGGATGGAATACAAAACAAGTGGGGCAGGTTTGAAAAGGAAACAGGCGAGAGCTGGCATACAAAAATACAGTGAGGTCTGGGGAATTGGTGACGGTGAGTTGGATAGATAGGGTTTCCCTGGGGACAATTGTAATGTTTTGTGTGTGTGATAAAAACAGGTTAGGATCGTGTTTGGACAACAACAAAACAGGGAAATGATGCCGATTTTAGCATTAATCCGTAAGGTATCCAATAATAATGACGATAAAGAAAACAGCATTAGCAATAATAATAATAATAATAATAATAATAATGATAATAATAATAATAATAATAATAATAATAATAATAATAATAATATTGAAAATGAGAAGAAGAATAATTCAAAGATGAAGAATCTGAGAGAAGTTTGCAAAGATGCTGGAAGAATTGGAAAGCTGAGGAATAATCTAAACCATCCAGACGACAACAGAACTAAAAATCTGTTAGAATACGCGTGAGAAGGGTTTAGACTTTCCCAGTTTTTATTCAGAATTTCTCGTCTCCTATACAAGTTGCTAAGCAAGACTGCAAAGGCCAGTATTCCCTGCTATTTACCCATAGTGCAAACGAAAATAGATTTACTCATGTCTTTCACAAGGGCATTAGTAAAAAGTGAGCGCAAAATGTCTCAATCGGAAACAATTTGTTCGGTCCACCGATTCCATTTCCTGTGCTCTTAACCGTCAGGCCACCTGCACCTCAATTAGATAATTTTCCTGTGAAAACTCCACGAAAATCATATGCACAACCGAGAATCCTTCTTTGGAATTGAAAAAAGATGGCTTTTTATTGGAATTTAAAAGTCAAACAGATCGCTGCTTTTAGGCCAGAAGAACAGATTTCATTGTTACGAAAAAAGAAATCCGTCAGATGTTGATGTTGCTCTTCTAAAAGACCATATGGTGGACATGGAAGCAAAGTGAAAAGCTGGAAGATCATCTAAACTTTGGAGAGAATAAATTCTGGAATATAGAGGTGACAACAGTACTCATTATTATTTGCGTACATAACAGATCTAAGAGCCTTGCAGATAAGCTGGAATATTTAGAAATTCGAGGATAAATCAGAACTACCCAGACAACTGCATTGCTCAAACCTGCAAGAATACTAAAAATGGGCTCTTTAGTATTAGAGTATCAGTTATAACGGGTGAAGATAATCCGTTCAAAACAAAGGTTACGCTCAAGTGATTGAAGAAAGATTTAATTTAGATAGCAAGATGAGACTCATTGACTTGTAAAATCAGAAAAATAAAACCCCATTCGGGAGTAGTCAGTTTAACATTGGTAATTAGAAGGCATTATTTGGTGCACTACTTAACTACTTTTCCAGTCACTTGTATCATTACCGATCACCTTGACCTTTATATCCATGTTTCTCAATACGGCAAAATTGTAGACAGAAATCAGAATGAGAGGGTGGCACCGTTCAAGTCTCTTTCAGTAATACAAACTAAATATCTAATAAACTCAACCTAGCCTGGGACTAGGCTAGAAGTGTGAATGCCCCTAGTGATACCCTAACCCTCTATAACAGGTAATCGTATTAATACGAGAATCGGGATTGATAGGAGCGTACAGTAATCTTTTTTTTTTTTTCGATATTTCAAGGTTTTTTTTTTCTCAAGCTTCCAGCTTCTGTTTTCTGAACCCATCATAATCCAATCCTATGCATAATTCCCCATGGTTTATCTTTCCTACCCAGTCATGTTTATTGTTGCATCTTTCTTCAATGGTTTGCTGCATTATCTTATATGTTTAACAGACTCTTCCCTAACTCTGCATCGGCCACATTTCGCTGAGTTGTGTCAATATCTTCTTTGATATAATTTGTTCAAATACATATGCTTTGAGCAGCTTGATCTGCTCCCACCGAAAAACCCATTTTTAGGGGGAAAATGGAAGGGCTGTTGAAGAACTAAACATGATGAGGTTTAAATCTCCGAGATTCCAACCCTTAATCTCCATTGGTGTGATCTGTATGTGCAATGCGTACATCCATGAATACATAGGTACACGCACTTTATACATTATAGACTAACATTTCTACATACTTACATATCAACACTTATACAGGTCAAAGAAGTACACTACTGTTTTGAAAAAGAGATAACCCAGAATTCAATATTTCCCGCTTTATACAAATATTTCTTTCCTTTCTTTTTGGTATCATTTGTCTTTTAAGAAGTCCAGAAAATGGACGAATCGTCAGGAATAAAATTTCAGCAATTTAAAACAGAGCTTTCAATATTGTCATTCATTTTGCATATTGTTGAATTAACCATAATCCTCACTAATGTTTACATTCACGCATATACATGCATACATACATACACACATACACACATACATACATACATATATACACACATACATACATACACACATACATACATACATACACACATACATACATAAATACATACTTACATACAGACATACATACATACATATATACATACACACATACATACATACATGCATGCATACATGCATGCATACATGCATGCATGCATGTATACATACATACATACATACATAGTCAGTCAGATCAACTTAGAAACTGAAGAAACCCATGTTGACAGTTTTGGTGATAGTTTTGATTGAAGGTTTCGAATAGTAAAGGTGGTGTTGATGAAACAAACACCAAAGTTGAGGAACTATTATTTTGATTATATAAGCACCGATGAAATAGTTTCAGGCTTGTCGATTATTTTGATCATGATGATGATGACGATGATGATGATTGACAACAGTGATGATGGCCAAAAACTTGCCACGAGTAAAAAGGAAGCCTTAGCCATTGTTAGAGATTCTGAATCGCCCCCAAGAATAGAAACAAGGTAAAAAGACCGACCGTAACCAGGGATTAGGAAACCTTTAAAAAGATGCTATTTCCTCCCCCTCCCTCGTCTTTATATTTCAGACTTTATCTGCAATCTGAATGAAAGATGAGTGCTGAGGAAAGAATCGTTATCTCTCCTCGTCCATACACCATTACCTTCCATTGCCCACTGTTTTACAATAGTCTTTCTTGGTTAAGGAGTCTAAGATTCGAGAGACACTGGAATATAATAAGCTGTTTTTATATCCTTTGGCATTTCGCTTTTTTTTTCTTTCTTTGGTTGCATGTTTTCGAAGATGTCATTATTAAATGCAATGGAACCAATAGAGAAGATGCTGACTCAGACAATTCTCGTTTACAGAAAACATATTTCAATACGGGCAAAATAAATCAAAATGATGAGCAAATGAACGACTGAATCTCTAAGAGCAAATATGAAACCCAGTGTTCAGAAAAAGAAAACTAATTTTAGCAGTTAAAGTCTACCATACCAGACCACTTCAAATTGTCGGTTATAGCACCTTGAGCTCATAGTACGGAAAACCCTCGACTTTCTCCTCACCATGGAACAGGCAGAGATCAATATCCAATCTTACCTGTTCTCATTTCTCGTTGTTACTAATACAAGACCTTCACGCTCATTCTCAGAAGTTTTCACACGGTCGAACGACTCATAGCCATTGAACCCCTGAATATCTCTAACGAACAGGTCTGGTCAGGTGGCTAATTTACGATTCCCACATTATCTCATTTTCACAACTTGCACAATACCTTAATACATAGTCACTAAACAGTGGCGGGCCAAGGCGGGGTAGGCGACCAGCATTGAGTCACTTCATCACAGGGAGTGACACCAAGATGGCTGCCTAAAATGCTTCACATGGTTACTTAGCAATTCTTTTCTTTTTCTAATGAAATATCAGTCAGGACACATAATATTCTGGAAATTATTCAATGAATTTCAATTACATTTCATAGATAGATAGGCAATAGGGTCAGAAATGGCTGGTTACACTTAAGAGCAGATCCATTCTTTTGGAGATATTTTCCCGAATTTTTTTTTTTTCCTGATTGGTGAATATGCTAGTGACCGTTTACTCTATATCCCCAAGAGTTCATAATGAATTTCAATGTAATTAGGTTGAAAGATGGACAATACGCAGAAAGGGTTGATTGGATTACAGAGCGGATTCATGCCCAATTACTTCCCTTATTTCATAATCATATGTCCACACCTTATATCGCCAAAATTTCATTACTGTCTACATGATATCCGCAGAAGTTCCGTATGAATCATAATAAAATCTTGTGGAATGGTGTACAATAGACTACGGAAGGGCTGATTCAATTTTGCGTTGGATCTATACGCAATAATCCCTCTGTCGTATTCAAAACTTCACATAGTAAACAAAATGGCTGATTTCAACATCATCGATTCTCGCAATTTCACTCATGTCATGAGACTTTAACAAACAGTGACGTGATTTTGTTGTACTGGTACTATTTAGTTGAAAACAACAAAAGAGGAAAAATTTCTCAGTGAATTCTAAAGACCAGAAACAAGATACACTGAGGAAAACCGAAGAATATATTCGCTAAATGCTACGTTAAAAACAGCAACACTGAAAGAAATAGAAACATATGGAATAAGAAATTTAAGTAATTTATATTCGGTCAGAATTTTTGGTGCTCATTTTACGCAAACTCTTTTTCATTTCGAACTTTCTCTTTAGCAGCTTTTGAGTGATTAATTATGCAAATGCTATTCATGGTTTGAGTCTCATCTACGAAGATGTTTACTCCTGTAGCCTCCCTGCGGTCCTCAAAGCTGCAACCACGCCTAAACCATCGGACCATTGCACCATCTATTCTAAAGATCTTACTGCTTTGAAGAAAAGACAATCCAAGAATTCTGCAGTTTATATTCCAACCCCATTTTTAACTAAATCGGGTATTTCCCCCTTCTCCCCTCCTTGTGCCAGTTACGAGACATTGTGATCAGATATCTGGCAATGAGACAGATTCTTTCCTTCCCTCAAAACAATTAGTGTAAAATGAACATGAATAGCCTCGGCTAGGAAAAAGTTTGGTTCTCCGATTCAGATGTAAATAAATGATAACCATTACGCCGTATACCATCTTTTATTTTGCCCTCTCCAATTTCAATTTATCTAGCAAAAGTTGGCTATGTATTCATTGATTTAGCCAGCAAGCGAAATCTCTCTCTTGCTTGCTAGATCTATCTGTCAATCTATCTCTGGCACACACATACATACATACACACACACACACACACACACACACACACACACACACATATATATATATATATATATATATGTATAACCAAATATTTGGGATGCAAACTTTGTGGAGATAGGGGGTACTTTCAAATTTTAAAGTGTATTATTCGCAGTGGAACTATAATGTTAAACTGAACCCTTAATTTCCAAACTAACTGATTCCTGTCTGATAGGGTAGTTTTCAATAAGAATACACATACACACACACACATATATATATATATGTATATAGATAGATCGATAGATATAGATATAGATATAGATAAATGTATAAGAACTTACTTATGTATATGAGAAACAGCCCGCAATAGAATGCGTATACTGTCGTTGGATACAATGATGTCACACGAGATTTGGAATGTAGTGTCACCTTTTTCAGTTGATATCACAACCAGCTCGTCTGCGTGCCATTGCAGACTCATAAAGACTTGCTTATACAAGAATGAGCCTCCTGTAAAATGCATAAACTGTCGTTGCTCAGAGCAATAATCAACCTGGTGATCTTCTTGGCTATTACAAGTACGGTGCTCCACATTTTTAACCTTGTGCCATACTAGCATAAACTTAAGAAATATCAATGTCTATCTATCTGAGTGCGTGTGTATGTGCTTTTGTATGGAGTGATTAAAGGTTATTTAGGGAGAAATTCAATTTTAATTTCCTTCCTCCTTCTCTCTCTCTCTCTCTCTCTCTCTCTCTCTCTCTCTCTCTGCCTATTTTGTTTATCTTATTAATATTTTTTCCCTCTTGGTTTCTTCCTGTTTTTTCTTCATTCATTCCACACACCCTTCTCTCTTTTCCAATTATGCATTCTTTCCCATCAATATGTTATCTCTACATGAATCTCTCTTCTAAGTCTGTTCGTCTTCAACTGATATTTGATCTCTGCTTCGTTCTATCTCAGTTCACACCCCACCATCACATTTAACACTTTATTTTTTCCTGTTTGAGTCATAATTTGTTCAGACATTTTGAACCCAGTTGCTACTACTTTCAATATTGTTTATATTCCTCCTAATTTCTTTTTATCGAAGTGAAGATCTGTCTGCAGAACCCATTTGGCAAGGGGGGGTCAGCACAATCCTTCCGATGAAGTTGCCTCCTAGGTTATCAGATGGAGTTGGAATTTGGTACTGGAGACCATTTGACCAAGGTGCAACTTTTGTATAAACTGAACTATAAAGAGTACCCTAATGCTGGCAATGGCTTCAGCTATTCCTGCTCATAAAACTGATCATCCACTATTTTAAGAGTAGAAACTAATTTTATCCTAATCAGTTGTCTCTGTTTCCTTTATATAAGTGGAAATGCTACTATATAGGGGAGTGTTTGGTTATATATTAAAATTGGCCTTCTTTGGCATAAAACCATAAATTCTGGATATTTAGTGAGGGTCATTCTAACTGCTGCGGTAATGAGTTATGTTAATACTTCAATGATTCAAGGTATCCATCCAATGTTTCATTTCCCTGCTGAACTAAATCCAGTTTTTATTATTCCGATCAGACGTCTTATATTTTCGGTACAAACAATATGAATGCAATTTTCACCGAAAAATTGACACCAAAGAATTTTTAAATTTGGCAAAAATCAGTCTCTCATTTGATTTTAAGAAAGTTTTCGATACTCATTTATAAATGGACGATATTTTTTTTTAATGTTTTTTCATTCCTAATATCGAGAGAGAATTTTTTTTTAATTTGATTCCTACCAAAACTTTTATCATTTTTATGATGTTTTTCATTTATACGTTGATATCTCGAATGATTTATCCGTTAAATGTGTAAAACTTGATCAAAAAAGCGATTTATAGATAAAATGGTAAGAATCATATGAAAAAAATATCAATTTTTTTCCGATAATTGGCGTGAAAATTTTCTTCTTTGAATTCCTCATTTAATAAAAAGCATCTCAAATTTTATTATGTGCTAATTTTTGCTAGATTTTCAACTTTTTCTGGTGTCAATTTTCTAGTAAATTGCGTCCATATAGTTCATATCCTTATTATTTCTTAAGTCTCTGCTGCATTAGTTCGTCATTATTTTCCTTTCGTTGGTCAATTCTTTTTTTTCTTTTACTTCCTTTTTCGGAATTCGATCTTTTACCATGATTCGCAAATGATTCAGGTAATTTATCTCGTAAGTTGATCCAATGTTATTTATCATAATTAAAGTCATTGTTTTGCTGCCAGTTGAGGAAACATTAGAATTCTCAAGTCGATTTCATGACATTGATGCAAGATCAACACACTGATTGATATTTTGCTGGTTTTGTCTTTCATTTCTTGGCACACCTTGCTGCAACGTTCGTAGGTGGAGCCAATTATCACTGAATGTATTCAATATTATATTACAAGGATCAATCTCTTTCAAATGAACAAAATTAGAGAAGTCCTTCTTTACAAATTATGAAAAATATCCCTTCAAGGCATATAAGAATGTATATAGGTTTTCACCACTATACGAAGTTAGAGTGTTTTTATGAATTCGTAAGCCGAAATAGCGTAAAGAATGACGCAATTACTACTAATTTATATGATATCAATTTCTGAGCGTCAACAGACCTTAAAAACTTTATGTGACATTTTCGCTACAATTTTATACCAGAAGGAAGTCTTGGTGTATTCATTAAATAAATCTTACCATTGATATAACAAGTTGCATAAACAGTTGGTGTTTATAGATTGTATCTTGAAGTTCTTGCAAATACCTTTAAAAATGCGTTGAGTTTAGCATAAATTATACCTTCGTTGCTTAGAAATGATTTCCTTTCCTAACTAAAAAGCATACCTCGGCCAACGTATCGTCGGGGGAGTAATTGTTCATGGATCCACCCCGAAATTTTATCAGATTTCCCACAGCCTATTATCAACCCTTTCATGAAGTCCTATTGAAATTTATCCGTAATTTCTTGAGATATTGTGTGGAAAGTCATGAGTGTATAAATGAATGTAATTGAAAAGAAAATTCGGAAAAATATCCGTCAATTATTAAAGAATTCCTGGATCCACCTCAAAATTTTACCAACCATCTGTTATTCCAGAACCCATCCTTCAACGATTCATCAAAATTCACCCAGTGCTTTAAGAGATATCGTGTGGACAGACGAACGAGCAGACAAACAGTCGCTATGTAATACATATACCTCTTTCCATCTTTGTTGAAAGTGATAAATCATCCTTAACAAAGAGAATCCCTCTAACAATGTTTCCACTTTCCGTTCTGAGATACGTTAACGACTGGACATGGCTAAGAGCGAAAGAAGCCAAAATAGTTTGAGTAATAACTGATTTGCATGCACGCAGAGGCTAGACTGAGATTTATTCTAGGCAAAAATAGGGGCAAAAAGCAGACAACGTTCTGTACGCAAAATACAGCATCCAACATATATTCTAGCATTTGCAATTTGAATATTTGTCATATCGTAATCATTGATTTTGACAACTAATTTAAAAAAACTATTTTAAAAAACCCATCTCGGTGATGTTAAAACTAACGTTTTTTTGCCTCAGGAAACCTAGTAAATACGCCATTGCTCTAAAAATACTCAGCTGAAAGCACACAGAACATCAGATCTAATCCTTAGATCCATTCTATCTTGATATCTCCGACGCCATATTTTCTTCCGTACCAGTGGTATCAGTTACGCAATAATTCAGCAACCATAGCCATGAAAAATGGAGAAAGGTTCTATTCTCTTTTATACGTACGTGTGTTTGAAAATTGACAGTTGTTCTTCTTTAAAGCTTTTCTGAAAAGTCATTATTCAATTCTCCAGAATCTAAATGTTTCTAGATGTTTTTTACGCAACTCTAGATGTTTTTCCCGTGAAAACCACCAGTGATATCATCAATAGAATTTATTCTGACCATATTTATTCTTAAATGGATGTTTAACATATCTTCAAATTTTGATGCTACGGTTGTTCAATTACTGACTGTGATGGCTGGTGTTTGAGGATTTTATTTAAAAACTGATTTTAATGGTTTGAAATACTTTATCTTATAAGAATAAAGTTAATGAAAATAATAAAATATGATGTTTTTATAAACATTCGATTTGCTCATGACGCCGTAACATTTTTGTGTTATTCCCTGATGAAATTTATCCATTAACCAACCTAGTTTAGAACTTTGAGTATATATATATATATATATATATATATATATATATATATATATATATATATATGTATATATAACGGATTTTATATCAACATGGGTGAACGATCAATAGAAGTGACACGAACGGTGAGTCACATCTACTGCTATAATAATTGATCCCTCATTGATGAATACGTTTTGGGATGACCTAACATAGCACCCATATACAATACATTATGATAATATCCTATCAAAAAAAGCATGTATAACATGAGCTATGTATTAAAATCATAGATGAAAGGGGGGTGGTGTTTGATTAACACTGCTGAGGTGCCATGTTTATATAACCGTTTTGTTTTTAAAATCCCCGAATCCGTAACACGGCAAATAACTGATGGTTCCAACAAGAGAAAATTTACACAATGTACCATAACAAAATATATATAAAATATGAAAAATACAGAAAAGACCTGCCTTTAGCTGGGTTCAAATACCAACAACAAATGATGATAACAATCCGCTTTGAACTTCTATGCAAATTATACAATGATTACTTACTACTCGGTCAAATCAAGAGTACCACTATTTATAACTAACAGAATTTCTCTGCAGACGGATGAGTCTGAAATTACAGCTCTTCGTTTTTTTCTCTGAGCCGAAGAATCCAAACAGGATGTCCTTAGTTCGGATTCGCCTTTTTTTTCCTTCCTACAATCATTTATGCTCACGAAGGAAACTATTTATTTATTCATCTTTGATCTTGTTCTAATGGATGTTACATGACTTCCTGGAATGTTTGCCAGACGAGGAGTCGGCTTCAACGAAATTGCTATATCAGTTTTATGCACTCAGAAACACACAAAAGCTGAAAGAAAGCTCACAAGCTACGTTGGTATTAATCGATCTCGAAGCAGTAAACTAGTAAAGTTGAGGCCGGAGATCACGTTTTACATTGATAGTCTATAAGGTTACAGTGATAATATAGCATGTGATTCTCACTTAACGATTTCAAGAATAACGTCTTACGATGCTTAATGCCTGGATTTTTAAAAGTATGAAAAAAGCCCCAAAACAAGTAAATTTTCATGCAATAATTAAAGAGATCTATTTTATTCTTTCTTTTTTTAAATCAAAAACGTTCCATATTGTTAAGAGCCTAAGTCATGGCAAGAGACGTTTGCTCCATTAGCCGTTTACTATGGATGGATTTAAAAAAAACAAACAAAAAGCACAGAATTTGTAGGTCACTTCGCCAACATGTCTTTCCATTTCAATAATGTAATGTGAACTGATGACCTCAGCCAACGAAGGTGAAAGACGCAGATGTATATCTGTGTCTGTATCGGTCTGTCTTTCAGTCCACCTGATTCCTCCAAAGGTTCTCAATGAATTTTAATTAAATTTTGTGAACGAATGGGCAATAGGCTACAGAAGAAGTGGTTCAATCTAGGGATAGATCCATGAAGATTTACCCCATCGCATTATTACTATATGACCAATCTCTAGAAGTTCTCAATAACTTTCAGTAAATTTTGTTATCGATCATTTATAGAGAAGCAACAAATTGTTCGATAAAGCTCCATATTTTTTCAGTTATGTATTTTTAATGTAGAAAAATAATCAAATACATTTTTCATTGTCAACAATCGTTGATCTTTTTACTAGTATTTCTTCTGTCTTTATTTTTAGTTGTTTTCATCACAGTTACTCAGACTCTCATTCTACGGTCATCAGTGAAGTGACAGTCTAAGTAGCGATTACAATTTGGGCGGAAGAAAATACATAAAACTGATAATGGTTGGTAATGTTCCACTAAATAAAAATATGAAATTAAGATATCAATACTACGAATACTAATAGTGTATACGGAAACAATATAAAATATAGCTCAGGAAAGAAAAAGATGAATTTAAGGGTCAAGTTCGATCCTCTTCCGGTCGTAGAAGGTCTAGTAACTCAGTCAGTAACACAGTTACCCTAAATAGGCAGACATTTCTGAGGTAAAAGAAGTTTGAGCTCGAGTCTTGCTTGGAGCTTATTCTCTGTATCCAATCCACGCTCTTTATTAATGGCCATAAACAGTCTGAGTAGTTTTTATAAAAAGCAACTTAAATCAAGATGAAAGAAATACCACCCAAAGATCAATAATGCTATAAAACTCATCTAATGAAAAAAAAACAGAATCAAGAAAATACTGTTTTTTATTTTCGATGTTTTATTCTCTGTTAGGTTTCACCATGCAAATGACAAAGTATTACCGAGTAATCAAATATGTCGATTTATTTCTATTTCGCATGCTTTTTTAACTGAAAGTTCTTCCTTTCTTAAATCTGTATTCATCTGAAGCCACAACAAAAAGAGAAATGGAATCGCTTTGATTCAACTAAACACGCATGCGCACGCGATTTCGACTTCGAACATGCGTGTTTGTGGCGCAGGTGCATTGATAGCGTTGCTTGTGAAAAGGCCAACAACTAAAGACCGATTGGCTCCAACTTTGAAAATTACTTTTATCTATTCATCTATCGGACTGTTTTTCGTTCGATACATGAGGTGCAGTTTTCTCAAAATCTCTTGACCCATTCTCCAGAAAATTCAATAGATTTATGGCATGTAGTGATTTAGAGAAATACAGTGATCTATACGAGAAAATCAGACGTTCAAATTACTCGTTGATGAGAGGAAGATTGTCCGTATTCGTGCGAGTATTGGCACAAACAAGCAATCGTGATTGCACAAACATATATATATATATATATACATATATATATATATATATATATATATATATATATATATATATATATATATATATATATTAGTGGGATGAGTAAGTGCGTTTATCTGTTACGCTATAAAAGTACCTAAGCATGTGTACAGAACTACTAAATTTGGCAGGCCTACACGATGGATCTGGGGGAGGTTTTAACACAAAAAGTTTTGAGACAAATATTTTTTGAAAAGTTTTAATCTACGATGCTACAATAATGGCAATGTGGAACTTACTTTCTGCCCAACTACATATATTCTTATTTTACGTGTTATTTATATGTGTATAAATCTTTAAAGGGTTGAAAGTAAAGGGACACCTCTTTTGAGGGGTCGAAATAGGAGACATTTTTGTAAGTTAGAATCGAATAGAATAGTTTGGGGGGGGGGGAAGAGGTATTTTTAAACTTTTGGGCAGATGGGGGTTTCTATTTATTATGTGACTACAATGCACGATCTTTCTTTTTAATATATATATATATATATATATATATATATATATATATATATATATATATATATATATATATATATTTGAGCAGATTGATCAACCTGCTCAGCTATCACGTTACCCAAGCTTTTATTGCATCTTACCGGATATTTTACACCTGTCCTTTGAGAAAAACATTCCACTTTTTATGTCTCGCACACGTGTGTGCACACACGTACGCACACATACACACACACACACACACCTACACACACAAAGATATGAAGGGAGTGCATCAAAATGCTTATGCACTTTATCAATGAAAAATGCATTTTTTCTTCGGTTTCGAGTACTTCCTTCTAGCATGAATCCACTGATATCGCGAGGGTTACTGCTTACAAAAGCTGGCAACAAAGGTCCGTATTATATTTGGTTCGAACTTGGGATTAACACATCGGATAGATAGATAGATAGATAGATAGATAGATAGATAGATAGATAGATAGATAGATAGATAGATGGATGGATGGATGGATGGATGGAAGAACTCTAAAACTTTTTTTTCATGTAGTGGTATAATCTTGCACAAGTTTGAAAGCATGCATGGACTGCATTGATGCTGAGGTACGTGCATATCTATCCCAGGTCTTACTGATGGCTGTTCGAGCCCAAATTAAACCAATGACAGTGCTGAGTTTCTGAGCCTGTAGGCCCTCTCCAATTTAAATACTGTCATAACACCTCTTCTTACTTCTACGTCTTCCCATTCAACCTTGTGCTACACTAAACTAATCTTAGTAAATATCAATATGAAATCATATATGCCTTATCGTACACGCATGCTATGATTTAAAAAACAAACAAATATACACACTTTTGCATACATACACGCACACCCATTCGTACATAATAGGCAACGTCCATCACTAGCGTGTTTTATTCTTTTGCCTCACATATCCATACTCCTTTTATAGAGTTAGATTCCATTCGAGAGAATATCAATAATAGAGAAGCAGTCATAAGAGTCTACCATTGACAAGTTGATGTGCTAACACAACCAAAGAAAAAATGTTTGATTGAGAGTATATAACTCAACAATGAAGCTCTCGTGCATAAGTCTTTTTCACAAATAAACTCTTAAAATACATACGAAGATGATTTTTTCTTTCTCTCTTTTTAAATCAGAAGACATTCACCCGTCTATCTATATCTGCTCATAGGTGTCTTCTTGTTTTTTTTCTGTTTCTAGTTTCTTAATCTGCATTTTTGTATATATATATATATATATATATATATATATATATATATATATATATATATATATTTGTATGTGTGTGTGCTCGGTGTATGTGTGTGTGTGTACGAACAATACGCCTGGAATTTGTAAGGAAAAAAATGAGATTAAAACTTGGGAGTGAGCTGCTCTGATCGATGTTATATTGACTTATGCACTTCTTCCACGATAATTTATTTATTTTTTCCTCGCAAAATATCGAAAGATTCAGCTGAAAATATTCAATGTGTCCGCAGAAAAATGCTCCAAGCTGCTTCTGGCATTCATACCTAAAATACATATGTTTCTCTTGTTGTTCATTTCATGACGTAAAGATTTCTCAGAGATGCATAATGGTTATTGGGGAAAAAGCGCCAACGCACGCCAAACGAATGTCGAGGCGCTTGCTTTAAAATGGTTGTTGAAAATCTTGCAGACCAATTCGCTTATTGAGTTCGATTCTTACTGAGGCCGACTACTGGGGCTTCGGGACAGACAAAGATTAGCAAACCACCTGTCCGATACAAAGTCAAGGTGAGAAAATATCTACACTTGACTGGACGCCTACCGGAGAGAAAGATTGTCTCGCAAACCGTTCCTAGATATTACAGGTTCTTTCCTTACTTGGTTCATAACTTCAAAAACATTACTTAGTGGCGTCTATTTCTTTTTGATAGCGGCCATTGCTATAAACCTTCATGAAAGTCGCCATTATCAAGAAAGAAATAGGGTCAATCTAGCGTCCGTCTTGACATTTTGTTAACTCTTCAATGAAGCACGTGAGCACGATATGCGCAAGCGCAGTACAGTTTCGGAATACAGGTCGACCCTTTTATCCGAAAGTAGTGCCGATAGGGTGCAAACCAAGGAAGCAATTACTATTTATTTATACAGGAATCAATTTCGAGTGTATCCTGACCAAAAATATGGTGATATGTTAGGTTGAGTCGGCAAAAATTGAGATTGCGGTGTACGAGAGATAGAAAGAGGCTATGTGCTGCTTCTGTTACAGCCTGCTGCAAAACAAACGCTGGATGATATTTTTGCTTATCATTTTTTTCGTAAAAGTGAAAAAGTTGCGTAAAGCTGACTATCGGAAAACAGGGTATACAAGTATTCCTCTTTTTGTGACGGATTTATTTGTGGTAGCGTAAGTTTAAATGAATGAGGTCTCCTGTGAATATCCAATCAGCAGCGTGTGCTGAAACTACATACTCTGTGCGTATATGACGCTACATTTCTCTATCATGGGCGTCGCGGAGCCAGTATTTTCTGAATTTGTCTCGTTCATTTCTCCATCCTGTATTCTCTCGGCCTCAGTTCTGCATGTGATCCCAGGGGAGCCTTGTTGTGAGTCGTGATGTCCATCGGATGTCTTCAACTCTTGAAACATCGGGAGAGACACGTACATATGCCATGGAGCATGCAGGGGATACAGTCGAGGGGTATACGCCCAGGGCTCTTGAATTCTTCAATATTTCATCTATTCATTTATCAGTGTATAAAGCGACACCCCTAATTCCTTATATAGAAAGATTGATTATGTTGCTTTGATACAAAGGTTCTCAACACGACTTTTCGATCAATGTCCGGAAGATCTGATAATTAACGTTGAAGTTTACTCAGTTCTCTTATCGGTTGTACAATCAGTCAACTGAAACTGTAATACGTCTTCAACAAGTATTGGGGAATTTCCATGAGACCAGAAGAAGGATCTTCACGTCAACTGACTGAAACGGTTGGTTAGTATAAACACTCGACTAGCATTCTTGCTCAGAACAAAAAAGAGTCAGTTTAGGGCGAGATTCTCACTGCCTATGCTTCTCTTTTATGTATTATTCCACTAAATCTTTTCCTTTCTTCTTCCCTTCCCTTCCGTTTCTTAATCTCGCCTGCCTTCTATCTCTCTTTTTTAATTCGTTTTCAACCATACAGCGATATCAAATTTGATTTCAATTAAAATCCGGTAATTTAAGACTATTTCCAGGTCGTATAAACAAAAAAAGACAACAATTCGATACAAGCTCCTTTAGTATGTCGGTGACAATATGACTAAATTTGTGTTCGGACAAAAATAGTCGAATTGTCATCGTTGAGACGCCGTATATGAAATACGAACTTCTGGGATAATGGCTACGATGCCAGGACCCGCTGGACACTACTTCTCTATTTCGGTTTCATGTTTCGCACTCTAACGGTGGGTGGGGATTCGACTTTAAAAGTCGCGATAAAAACCAACAATAAGATGAATAAAATTCTTGCAAAAGGAAATAATGGAAAAACTTTATCTCAGAAGTCAAAAAATTCGAGACTATTTATTGATTGTGAAACAATGTGGTGTGAAAATTTGGGAAAAAGCGCAATGACAATATATAATTCTTTGCCTCGCATATCCACTGGCTCCCATAACCGAATAGATCAAGACGACGTCCATGAAAGACATGCTATCGGTATATGGCATATGGGTTCAGATGCCATCAGAAGTTACTTCTTTTTATACCTTATTTGCATGTTACTCTAACAGTCGGTGAGTATCCAACCGAGAGAGTTAGGATGAAACGCGAAAATAACATAAAGACAAGCCAGTATCAATAATAATGATAACACAACGAAGTCTCCTATGTCTCTTCTTTCCATGTCCCTCACGCCTTTTTGCTCTCCCTTCCTTTCATGACTCTCTCTCTCTCACACTCTCTCTCTCTCTCTCTCTCTCTCTCTCTCTCTCTCTCAATTTTTTCTATTATCATTCTAGCCATATATCGTCATTAACTCATTGTATTCCCCACGGTCAATCGATCGGTCAGTGTCCTGTGCTGATAAACGACCTCCACCCCCACGAAATAGTGTAAAATTAGAATAGCCATTACCCGAACACACCCCGGCCTGACACTCCCAGACGACACCTTTTTACTGTCTGCTATTAAAACGACTCCGTCGCGAGAACTTGATCGTCCTCATTTCGAGCTGACTCTTACCCTCCATTCAAGGACCTTCCTCTGACTTCTCTCTTCTCCTACTTCGAGACACTAATGACTTACCCACTCCTTCTCCCCCTTTCTCTATTTTCGTTATTATTGTATGACATTAGGCTGTGTTGTGAAAAGTGGTAGACCCCTGCCCTTATTCCATTTCGTGTCCGCTCGAGGCTGTACATGCATACGTGGTATGTTAACATGGTTAATATTGATGCAGCTCTTAGGTGGGATTAGGTGTCTCACGTTTCACAGTTGAAGATTTACAATAAAAGAGGCTAAAGGCTACGTGTCCACGAATGCGCATGCGCCAATGTGTATACGAACATGTTCATGGGATCATGTTCGAGGCAGAGTTTTGTCTGAGGAAATATCAAAATATCGATTGTCTCGTATCGACAGGATGCTATCCAAAATTTTGGGAGATTTGACGATGGAAAGATCACCTACGTTAAAATTTGTTTTACAGCTTTCTTCGAAGTAATTTTCTTTGACATGTATATCATCGTCATCATCATTAGTCTTTCATTGTCAGTCGTTGGAAATAGACTTCCCCCAGGATTCTTTACACCTCTCTATCGCAGGCGTCACGGAGCCAGTACTTACTGAACTTGTCCAGTTCGTGTTGCAATCTAATATACAGCTGTCCTCGGTTCTGCATTTGATTTCTGGGGATCCATGTTGTGAGTCGTTATGGCCATTGGTTGTTTGCCATTCTTGCAACAGGACCAGCCGATGGCCATTTGAGTATTTTAATGGTTTCTATGATGTCTCAGTTTTCTCCCAATTATACTGTGCTGTTTAGTGGTCTCTCCATGTGATGTTGAACATGATTTTCTCTTGTGTAAGTTGCATTGTTCTCTTGGTTAGGTTCCATGTTTCAGTTCCATACGTGACTATAGGGAGGATGCATTGGTTGTGTAATCCTCATTTCAGGAATTATGTGATTTTGTTGTTTCGCAGGTTGAGCTTACTATGCTGATGCTATCTCACAAATGGTGCTACCCTCAAAGGGAAGCGACAAAAATTCTGTATTACATTTTGTATGCACGTACTGTTCAGAGTCTTTGAACTTCTGCGTAGCATCTCATATATATATATATATATATATATATATATATATATATATATATGAAATAATGTTTACAAAAACTTGTTCCCGGTATATGTAAACATTTCGTTCCTCTCGCGTTCTTCAGCAACCGACCGTCTGTAGTTTCCTTTCGATTCTTAAAATAACTAGCCTATTCACTTTTGAATAATGTGTACTGCGATCATCCAACTGGGTTTGGAAGTTTCCTGACTAACTGTTCTAATCATTATTAATATATATATATATATATATATATATATATATATATATATATATATATATATATATATATATATATATATATACGATCACACTCTTGGAAGCTAGTGAGTGCAAGAGGCACGAAATGTTTTAGCCCTGTGATTAAATATCTACAACAGATGAAATCTGTTTTCATTTGGTTTTGTTTTTTGTCTGCAAAATTGAGACGATTTATGCAGTACACACACACATATATATATATATATATATATATATATATATATATATATATATATATATATATATATATATATATATATATATATATATATATTCGTGTGTGTGTGTGTGCATGCGTGTGCGTGTGTGTATATATGTATGTTTGTGTGAGAAATGGAGATTTTTTGGACGAGAATAACTGCACGATGAAATTTTAAGGTGAAGAGTGACTCGCGTTAGGTAGGCACCATCCTTTAAATATATATTTATAAACATAGTCATGGGCACACGCACTTATAGATAGATAGATAGATAGATAGATAGATAGATAGATAGATAGATAGATGGATTGAGTAGTTATTGTTTTTATCGCCATTCCCTTCAACTCATCACTGTGCCAGATAAAGTTAAGCTTAGTAAATTAGTAATCTCGATGATAGGATTCATAAACAATGATAACTATGAGTGTAAAAATAATTTCAAATAAGAGAAATTGTATTTAATGAATAATAACGGTGATGGCGGTAATAAAGATGTTGCTGGCAACAATGATCTGAATACCAAAGAATGATTTCATGAATTAGAAAAAAAAAATTGGGGTCATTTCCGTTCTTTTAGACTTGCAGGGGAAGCACCGATAAAACCCTGTGCGTAGAGAGGGAGGAGGAGATTTTAATGATCCAAGTTGTTTAATGAATAGGATATGCTGAATAACGACTCCAGAAGCTTTTAGAAGGTTCTCTCTGCCTTTAGTAACGGTAAAAAATATTATCAACATAGAAAAAAACGGACACATATTTGAACATTGTAAAAGGAAAAATCACATTGTGAAAATTTCTGGCATATTTTTATTATTTTTCTCTCCTAAAAGAAATATTTCATTCATCTTCATTTGGTTATTATTCTTCTATTTGTAAAGAAGTCGATGTAAGTTTTTGATGGGAAAATTTGAATTAAATACAACCATAGACATTAGCATAATTTTTGTAAACTTCAAGGTTATTCTTATAGCTAGTTTTTCAGTTTTTGCTTTCTTACTGTTTTCAATGTTTTCTTTTGTATTCCTGATCACATTTCCCTTTCTTTCCTCATTTGTCTACTTTACGACAATTCCTCTACTTACCTTAGTATGACACAAGGCCAAATGAGGAGGAAAATTGGGTTTCAAACATTACATTACGACAGTCTTTCAAGTTAGGAGTTCTTTTCTGCCTTAAAATGCAGCATTTGTTTTTTCTTGAGCTTGAAAAGAAACCTCTGACGTCATTTGGAGATACGTAACTATTTCAGCCACAGATCAGGCTTCTATTTTTTCATTATTCGTAAATTCAATCTGTTTTCTTTTTTCTCCCAACCCCATCCTCTCTCTCTCTCTCTCTCTCTCTCTCTCTCTTTCTCTCTCTCTCTCTTTCTCGCTTTTTGCTTTCTTGCTCACAATATTAGAAGGCATATAAGATCCATCCCTTTCTCCCAAGAAATGGCCCACATTGAGCAGAACCTGAGGAGATTTCTTCATTAAACTGGTGATGATTGAGAAGAATATAGGGGAATGAGTTTTATTATAAACATTCCCTAATGAAATAAGGGAGGATTTTATATCTAATCAAATAAGACATTTTTCTTTTTTCTTTTTTCTTTTCGTTTCTTCATTTCTTCTTTCATTTTCTCTTTCTTTTCTATTTCTTCCTTTACTCCATCGTTTGCTTCTCCCAATCTTCTGCCTTTCCCTCTGCACATTGATATATCATCATCTATAGTTTTTAAATTGCAAAAATGTAATAATGCGACCATATTACGTATTTCTTTACGCATACAGGCGAAAGACCTAGTTGCATATCAATTGAAAACATACAACTAACCATCTTTTAATTCGTTGTACTTAAAAATCTTCCTACATACAAACACAGACTGGCAACCCTACTACGAATTATTTAACAGCACAGACATTTACACATATCATTTTATGCACCAAATAACGAATACAAACATGATCATATTCTCATTATAACTAGCGAACACACATTTTTACACGTATACACTAAAAATTACACGCATAATTTTCAGTAGTTATTTCCCGATGTCACAGGGACTTTTTTTTTGTAATTATATTTTCATACTCTTTTAAGGAAACCTTACTGCTTCTATTTCTTTCAAAAAATGTTTTTTCCCTTTACCGTCTTCTGAAAAGGAAGTCACCATTATGTTAAACTAGATTTTTTTATCTCCGCTTTCTCAGGCATTACTGCATTACTCAACGAGAGAGGGCGCTTGCGTTCGACCTATTGTATGAGAGAAATTTCCTGCTGATTTTTCTTCCTACAACGCATTGTGGCGGTAAATTCTAAACATGGTTCGACTGTTAGGCACATTAGCCGAGAGAAACAGACAAAAAGGATATTTTCTGAACATGTTTCTTTTTTTCGTTTTTCTCATTATAGTTTCTTTGATCTGCGAGTTTATAATTTGGCCGGTAGAAACGATTTGGGAGGCATTTAAAAAGGAGATTATCAGAGAATATGCAAACAAACTTCTAGGATATTTGGTAACATTGATGTTCGCAGCTGAAGCCATTTTTTGATAGAGTCCGTCTCTGGATCTTAATATTTCAGATCTGGATTTGTTGTAAAATTGTTCGGCAACTTGAGTACTGGGCTAAAGAGAGGTGCTAAATTTTTTCCATTATAAAACTATGAAAACTTGATATACAAGCTCATATAGTCAGTTGAATATGGTCAGTTTAAAGGTTGCGTTTCAGTTAACGGTGATAAAAAAAATATCTATCATATCTGAATAAAGGTTTTCCGGGCAGGCCGCTTGTTTGTCTCTGAATTATGTTGCAACTCAACCTTCTCACATTTTCACTGTTTGCTTCATTTAGCCTAGGACTGAATAAAGTTAAGCTGAGCCAATAATAAAGCTTGGACAAATAATTCACTGAGAGTTTCTAATCAGAAACCAGGGTCAACATTATGCTTTACAGTACACAGCGCGTGTCTATTTTGTTTCCAGTTTCCAATGTTTTGCTTTGTTTTGTCTGCCCAAAACCCGTTTGATATATAAGATATCAATTTATCTCCTCTGTGTGGACTTACAATTAGTAAACTTGTCTGACAAACTATTACTTACTTACAGGTACGCTTTGTATCTCTGTATGTCTCACTCAACCTTGATTATCTCGCCGTTGGGTTATGGTTAACAAGCTGGTATCTCGAAGATGATTATGACTGTAGTGAGTTCGATCCTCACTGGGTTTTTTATGAGAAAAAGGAATATGTGCAGAATCAGAAATTGATAAATAAGAAAATCAAATGCTTAGATAGATAAATAGATGCAAAAAAATCAAATACTTAGATAGATACGAAAATTAGATTGATAGGTATGAAGATTGAATTCTTAGATATATAAATATGAAAATCAAATACTTGGATAGACATCAAAATTGAATAGATAGATAAATTATAATCTTCAACTGATAAATTAATTGAGTGATTGATTGGCGAATTGAATGACTGATCAAGTAGGTAGATGTAAAGAAACTGAGGTTGATTGAGAAAGCTGATAATCAAGCTTAGCTACTCAATAGTAAAATCTCCGTAGCCAGCTTGCTGATCATTGAAATCCCGAGGCAACCGAGGTTGATTGAGATGCACAGGGTGTCCCACAAGTTAGTCTCGTAGATCATGCTACTGTGATAAATTCGATCTTTTCTGCGTGTCCCTCTAACATGGCTTTACGCAGCTGTGGTAAGTAAGCAACTTTTTAAGCCTTGCTGAACGCTACACTTTTGCAGACCTGTGTCAGTTTCGAAAATCTAATAATACCTGTACCTGCAAAGAGTAAGAACAGAAGTAAAGTAAATATATGCATTGATCCATGTATTGGAATATACAAGGAAAGATTAATAGAGCGATGTCAGTTTTGGGAAGAAATTTGAAAAATTGCTGTGGATCTTCAATGGGTATCTCTCACTTATGGCCTTGTTTCATAACTAACTTAAACCAAGTAAATAATTTTATCATAGGTTAGGGCGCCGGCATGAGAAGATGGTTAGCAAGCTTGTCTTGCCGATCGTTACAACTGCTTCGTGAGTACGATCTTAACTGGCTGCCCTACCCTTGCCGTCCTTGTGCCAGGTTAAGTTAAGCTTGGTCAACACTTATGGGCCCATAACCGTAGGGTCAGACCATCAATACTGAACGGTTTTAGATATGAGCAGATGAAAATACATACTTACGAATACACTGAGATGAATTGATTGATGCAGTCGTTCTAAAGAATAGACAGAGAAATATAGCAAGGTAGAGGTATGCAGTCAGATAGATGTACAAGCAAAATTGACATTCGAACATATAAAAGAGAAATCGTGTGTACATATGAGCATTTCTTTGTCTATTCATAAGAACGCCTGTGTCGACCTATTTACACAAAATCATCCCTGTCTCTCTCCAGGGCTCTCAGGCGACCTCATTTCAACATCACTTAATCAACGGGAGTTGAGGTGCCACTTAACGATCGTCCCGTGATTTTAGCTGCGAAACAAAAACATTGGCATCTGAGGGCTATTTTTCTCTTTAAGCACCTCGCTGGCACGGATGTCGCGTGTCTGTGACTGCTCTATCATTTTCAACCTCACACGACTAACAAGCCTCACTAAACGATGCCAGTTGGCTTCTTTCCGGCAGAGAATTGCGGAAGTTTGTTGTCTATTTTGCACAGAAAGTTACGAAGAGAGATAAGATTATATCAGATAAAGTCGGCAAGGTTCAGTTAGCTTTTTGATTGAGACAGAAATCTTTATTTCAACCCGTCTTGAACAATACTACGATTGATATTGGCCATGTTCAAACTCAAGGTGAATGGATGAATGATAAAAGCAAGATTGCGTTGTGCCAATTTTCTCTGCTGGGTGGACCTATCTGCAGTGGAAAGCCGTATACGCAGTACCAGCTTATTGATATCTACTTGATATGATAGCTTAACTCAGTCAGGCACGAAACGAACAATCTTGGGAACATAGGGGAGATCGAACTTGGTACGAAAGTCATGATCTGAGAGATTGATTCTCTAACCACTGTTTGGTCTACCTTTTGCGACACTAAGCCAAATAGTTGTCGGGAAAAAGTATTGCCCTAATCTTTTAAGTAAGTAAATCCTGACTTTTTGTTCCGTTTTGAACACCGTTTCTGGCAATATATATATATATATATATATATATATATATATATATATATATATATATATATATATATATATACATACACTGGTACTGCTAGCAAATATACAACTCTCTCAACCATTAACTTTTCTTTTTTCCCAAATTTAGCTAAGATTGGTTCAACTGGTCGGGCACCCCTCAGGATCGAACTCACTATACTAGCGAATCGGGTCGCAAAAAGAATTTCACTAACCATTAGGTTAAGATAGGCTTTTATTGTGTGCGTTGGTGTACGTATATGCGTGTGCGCAAGAGTTGGTAGGAATTTTCTGCAAGCATTCTTTCTGCGTTACATCTCTAGTCATTCGCGACCAGGAGTTGAAATCTTCTATCGAAATGAAGCTTTTGTAATCTATTTTGAATTGTAATATCTGCTTATTTATGTTCACCAAGCGTGAACAAGAGCATGCATGCGTGCGATCGTGCGTCTCTGTGCCTAAATTGTTTTGTACGGGATGTCAGGCAAGGTGAGCAGCAAATCAATTCGATCGAGTGAAGTAATCTCTCTCATTACGGTTTTGACAACACGACAACATCATTAACGGCACCGTCCACAATACAATAATCACCACCTCTACATGCTGCCTTCATTGAACCATTTCACTTGCCCCAGCAGGGACGTTGCAATTGCTAATTAATGAATTTGTGTTAATATACACTTAACGTTTAACTGAGCTATTGCTACCAATCTCTGAAGGCAAGAAATAATTTTTTTTTACCCACCAGCATCAACCACCTCCTATTTCTTTCTTCTAAAGCTGTGATTACATCACGTGATCAACTTCAGACCAATCAATTTTCGTGATGTATTTTAAAAAAAGAAAAAACGCTGACTTGAGGCGATATGTTATGTAATCAACAATAAGCCTTTAATAACAATGATAATCAGTTTAAGGGGGTTTGTTTTGTTTTTTTGTTTTTTTTGTTTTGTTTTTCTCTGTTTGTTTCACTTCACATTTCTTGTTTCTGTTTCACGGCTTATTTGAGAAATAATGATAGGTTTCAGACTCTCTAAAATAATGTGAAAGGATTTTTTGTTATTGTTTTCCTTTCTGCAGGATCTTATTTTAAAATTGTGTAAGCTGCCCCCCCCCCAATCGATGATTTAATAACCTCTGATAGAAAGGAAGAAAACGGGTGTCCGTGATATCATAGAAACTATTAGAAAACTCAAATGGCAATGGGCAGGCCATGTTGCAAGAATGAAAGACAACCGATGGACACCACGACTCACGACATGAATCCCCTGAGATCACATTAGAAACTGAGGCCGGCAAAACACAAGATGGAGAGATGGACTAGACAGATTCAGGAAATGCTGGCTTCGTGACGCTCATGATAGAGAATTGAGGCGAATCCTGGAGAAGGTCTCTGTCCAACGACGGACGTTAAAAGACTGATGATGATGATGATGATGAATGATGATGATGATGATGATGATGATGATGATGATGATGATGATGATGATGTATTTATGTTCTAGGTTTTTTTAGCGGATCCAACCGTCTGAGAGTTCTTAATCGTTGAGACTATTTAGTAAAAAGATGGAGGCATTAAAATCGGCTCATGAAGTAGTTGCATATTTACGAATAACTATATGCAATGTTGTATGTGTATCAGATAAATGTAAGTAATTATTGAATGGATAAGTTATATCCGACGTAAAGACGTATCGTGGGAAATGACCCTACATCATCAGCGAGATGGGAAAATAAATGAAAATCCCAACCCGTCCATTCAGAACATGCAAGACTCCAGTTATTAGCTATTTTACTTCATTTTACCATATACTGTACAAATGTGTTTGTGTATCAATACATATATATATATTTGTGCATTCATATGTATTCATATACATTTATAGATATTTTCATCAATATACCTGTATACTGATACATGTGTGTTTGATTATCTTTTGACCCATGCAATGATTATCAGTGTACATATACGTATATACCACCAGCTTTGGAACGTTTTTGAAACACTTTGATGACTATAATAAAATAAGAATTCACGAAAAATTGAAAAGATAGAGTTTGCTCGTTATTTTAAACAATATATATATATATATATATATATATATATATATATATATATATAGAGAGAGAGAGAGAGAGAGAGAGAGAGAGAGAGAAAGTGAGAGAGGGAGAGATACGCGCGCTGTGTGTGTATATATGAATGTGTGCTGTTTGTTTGAACGGATTTGTAAAGAAATATATATGCTTGTCTAGGTTTGTGTATGAAACATTGTGATTATTGTTGATATATTGGAGGAGAAAAGATATTGTTTCTCGTATTGATTACAAGTCTTGAACGTGTATTGGTTTTATATGGGAATTCAAATTTAGTTTTCTATTTCAGCTCATCTATTAATGCTTCCTCGTCACTGTTATTGTTGTTACGTCACGGACTCATTTCAAAATTAGATTTCAAATTTGGCTGTGACGTCACTCATTTCGAGTACCACATCATTTGTTTGTGTAATACGTTTATTGAGCCTAAATAGATTACTGTTCACTTCTACGCACTGTTCTGATAGCTTCATTGTATTCGCTCACCTTTATTTGTATCTTGATATATAGACCACAGATTATAACATTTGTGTTGGATTCATCCACTTCAAGGTTGTTTATCTCACATGCTGGTTATTCTAAAAAAACATCACGTTCAACAGATTCTTCCAACTGGATGTCAGCCATTTTGGAAGTGGCAGATGATTCAGTAATATGTATTTGTATATCACCGTTGAAGTTTACGTCTTGATTACGTGAGACTGTTTGGAAAAGGTGTTGAAAGAAAAAGAAAGTGAATAGAAACAAAAGGAAGAAGGAAGAAACAAAGGCTGAAAGAAAGAAGAAAGCTGAAGGAGATCAACTACAAGAAAAGAAGGAGAAAGGATAATATTGAGATAAAGAAAGACTTGAAGAGAAATAAATAAGAAGTTAAAAAGACGGAAACGGGAACAAAAGAAATAAGAACAAGCAAGCGAAAAAGAGAAGATTGAAGAAAGAAATTCTGAAGGAGAAATGTGAATGAAAATACAGAGGAAAAGAAAGAAAAAGAAAAAGCACAGCGGGTGAAAAAATGAGAAAAAATAAATGAATGATCGAAAAATGGATAGACAGAAGAGAAGAATAGAAGATAACTGCTTATTTAATTAGATATATCATCCCTATTAAATATCGATTCACCCGTGAGGAAAAGAAAAGTACCTGAAAAGATATAGCCTGAAAAGAACTACAGAATATATGTAAAAATGAAGACCTTGAAAAATTTTGTTAGTTACCCCCTCTCGCTGCTACAAATCTTACTGGCCCAACATGGGATTTCAAACCAAGACTGTGTTGATATTTTCATTGCATTGGCATTCCTTGTTGGATTTTATCTGTTAATGAGGGTTTCTCGAAAAGTGGATAAATTTTAGAACTTATCTTTTCATATAAACGATGTGTCGTAAGCATGGTTTCCTCTGAGCCGTACGCTTTGTGCACGTGCGCGTTCCGCAACCGACGCCCAAAGGAAAATAATGTGTACACCAAAGGTTATTTACCAAGAATGATGTAGTAATTAACAAACATATTTATAATTATAAGAATAATGAATTATTATTGCACTTATCTAAAATGAATCGGTTTGCCAAGTACTGCATTTGTGATTGTTTTTGTTTTTATCATATAATTTAAGCATTATTGATATTTAATTGCAGAAAAAGTAGTTGATATATATATATATATATATATATATATATATATATATATATATATATATATATATATATATATATATATATATATATATATATATATATATTCAAATCTCAACTACATATATTACTTCGTTGAATGTAATCTCTACTCGTATCTTATGATATGCCAATATAATTTTAGCAGCCTTGAGATAGGATAGGCCAAAATATTCTTAAGACAATTTCAAGTTACTTTTTACTTAAACGTACTTTTGTCACTGGAAAAAACAATTGCACAACATAGAATTTTAACGCACACTGGCCATTAATATTTAGATGAAATATGGATGCACTAGATGCTGTCGCACTTACTGGTGCCGCACATGGAACCAGTGAGATGTGTTCAAGAGATTACATACACACACGTTACAGTAACGCACTTCTCTCCCATTGCATGGCTAATTGTCTTAACAAAGGTCTCGTCTCTATAATCCTACGGTGGTTGACAAAGAAGAGTCGTTTTGTTTTTTTTTGAATAAGGTGATGTTATAACCTAATTGCTTATTCGAAATAGAGCCGTAACTCTGAGTCGTTAGTACTGCATAGAAAAATCCATATTTGTCGGATCTCTGATATCATTTTAAACACAAAAAATTTGTTAATAGAAAAAAAAATAGGAGAAAGTTAGAGTAGTGACCAGTTGAAACTCGGACTCTAAACCCGAGGACCATGGTCTGGATAAATCATCAAGTTTCAAAAGAGCTGACTTCATCATCAATTTTAGTTTATATATCATCTTATCTTTGTTGCTTTTATCGCAACCCTCGGGTCCCTTTATATCTGCATATCATGTAAAGCAAACAGCATGAATCAGAAAATAAAAAAAGTAGTCTCTGATGAGATTTGCACCCGCTTCCCATATTCTTATGAGCCCGTCTGACATGGACAGCACCTTACCCATTAGGCAACGGAGGCGCATCAGCAGACGTGATTAAAGGTGCTGTCCTAAGTAAACGAGATGTCGGCTTAAATCTCGTCAGAGGTAACTTATTTATTTCCGACTATGCTGCTTACTTAATGGTCACAGAATGTAAAAACGATAAGAAAAAACTGACAAAAATCAGATTTAAAAACTAGTCGAAGAATGATGATGGAGAAACCTCATCCAAGAAATTTGGATAACTTAAAACTCAGACGAACCGTTGTTTCTTTTTGTTTCGAAAGAAATGAACAATTAAAATGTTTGAACTTTTCGACTGTATTAAATACGACATTTACAATATATTTGTTTTTATTTTTATTTTTAACAGCTCAAGCAATGTTTTCATTTGTGTTATTTTTTTTGTATGGTTTTTAAACAGCTCTTAGAATCGTTTCTTCATCTTTTGCAGTGCAATGGTCTACATATTAGATGACTGGCCTTGAGGTCTATATTTCAATACAGAATTATCCTTTCGATAATTAAATTCGGTTGTAAAAAAAGCGCTTATTGCAAGTCCAGGATAGACACGGTACTTCAACGAAATATCTTATTCATTCAGTTGAAAACTGACCTTGAAATATGCTTAAATCTTGTACAATCCCATTTAAAAAGCCTTAGGAGGAAATTGGGAAAAGAGGTGAAAAATTAGATTAACCCTATAATCTCTAACAAAGGTCATTCAGGCGCCCATGCGACCTACAGAAATTAGACTTGATCCGGTTTTATCATTTAATACTTGTATATAATCAACACAGTAGGTGGTGCCAACTGATTGTTTATATTCACTTCACACTGATTTGTTTAAATCTTCTACTCCAAATCAAGGTGTCGTGTGGGGATGTGAAGTCGGCAGTCACATTTTTGTTTTCTTTCATTCTACTCCAGCAATTTATCATAATCCACTTCCGGCTTGCTAGACCCGTTTAATCTTCATTAGAGTATATTTCTGGAAGACGTTCCGTACTCTGTCCACTGACCACCTCTCACGCAACTGGACGAGGGAAAGGAACAAATCTTGTCCATTTACCCTGTTACATAGCTGGATATCTCAATAAAAAGCTCCATCACTGGTATACTATGATAGTTGACGATGTGACTGACTGAGTGGGCACTTGGAATAACAATTCCCCTGAAAACCACCGCACTTACCAAGACAGTAACAGCATCGGAATACAGCAATTTGAATGAAATCTTCGAACGGAATTCATTTCACTATTGAGGCTCTGTTCACTTTATTCATTGATATCACTAGAAGAGGCGTGAATCTATATTCCTCTTTCAGAGATTTTGACAAAAGCTCTAGTAACTTCGATGCCACGATTGTTGACTGACTAGGTGATAAATATACTAGCAAACCACTCTCGCGAAAGCCCTTTTACCTGTTATGGCAATATCAGCTCTTACAACTACTGTCAATCTTGATAGACCAATAATGATTAACTGATTATATGTACGTGTGTGTGAGACAGGGGGAGAGCAAGAGAGTAAAAGAGTGAGGATATGGCGTTGTAGAAGCAATTAGTAAATAAGTAAGTCTGTATCTTTTCTTTTATCAGTTTCAGATCTCTAAACGTGGCTTAACCCCAACAGTTCGATTTTTTTTCTTCCCTTTTCTTTCATGAATAGAGAAGAAATAACATTAATCAGGGGAATCTCACATTATCTACAATGTAAAAGAAATTTTGCTCGCATATCTTTCTGGGTAAAAGCACACAAGCTGTTATATGATATATGCAGATATACATTCGTTTTAGTCAATACCTGTAAATGTATGCAGTCCAGGGCAGACGATATTTTGCCTCTTCCCACGCATCTCTTAAATACTTTTCAATCGGTTAGACCCTATAAGATCTTCTTCGCAGCATCATGTTATATCCATGAAACTCGATCCAGACATTCGGGTGAACTATCCTCATCTTCATCTTCCACCTCCTCTCCCTCCTCCTGCTATAAGTAACATGGATTGCTGAAGTATAAAAATTATGGTTCTTGTTTCTCTATGCAGGAGGTGTTTATTCTATTCTCAGATAAAGTTATTATCCGGTTATTGTTATCAAAGTCAAGCGACCAAAACACTTTATTGAAAATATATTGAAATTCATTTAAAAATATTCATAATAATCATGTTAATTTTTAATCATGATGTAAAGTTGTTTATTGCAATGAATTTAAAAACAATAACTAAAATTTATAACAACGAATGTAAATTATTACAATAAATATTTCCTTTTGTTAATTTTATAAACCAGCTCTGGTGCCCTAAAACACCTGTCATTTGACTACAGTGTAGTGACTACGATAAGCGACTTCCTCTTTATGAGTCACAAAGATGGAAATAACTCTGGAAAACATGCCATTGGGTAACCATAATTGATTCAGAACAACCAAGTCTGGTCAATTTACGTAAATGTTACTCAATCATTGTGGTTTTCATTATCTAAAATACTGTCAAAACTTCTGGATCATCCGATCATTCTTCTTTCTTTGTCGATTTTTATTGCAACGTTTTAAATTTAACAACTGTTAAGTAAATAGCTGAGCTCTGAAATAAAGAAGCAGCCATCGACATGATCTGAGCTCACATTCCGTGTCCTTGAAAGCCGATACCATATTGTTTTGGCCGCGCAAACCGACCAGCTAATCAAATTCATAATATAGTTGCACCCTTCCTCCTCTGATTTTTCCATGCCATATCGTCAATTTATTATAATCATTATGAAGCAGCAGCAGCAGCAGTAGTAGTAGTAGTACGAGTTGTCGTAGAAGTTTTTCTCTGGATTTTCTAGATTTATTATTTCATTATTAAAAAAAGTTAGAATGATGAGATGAAAATCAAAATTTATCAATCAATGAAATTTAAACAACTTTGGGCAAATTATTGAACAAGCGTTGTCACCAAAGTTAGCAAAGCCTTCCTTTGCTTTTTACATGCTTCATTCAGACAATTTTTATTCTGTGATTGAATTCTTTTTAATGACTTCAAATTCTGACGCTAAGGTTGTTCAAAGTCGGACTGTGATGCCGAGTATAAATCCTCGTTTCTTTACTCCTTTACTCTCTTTCCAGCGTACATTCTCTACACCTTAATTGCACCTTCCATTATCTTATCAACTCTGTGTTAGACAAGATGTCGTAATTTTCAGTATATTTTTTGATACTTTCATTCGCAGTGTCGTAGCAGGTACTGACATGGAATTTGCTCACCGACCAGTCGTCAGTAATTAAGGCTATCCTTACTGTGGAAATCGAGCTATTGCTAGTTTGCTTCGTACCATTTTTTTTTTTTTTTGCTTTAACAAAACAGGCAAAAGGCAAAAATAGCATTCAGCGTTTCTCCTGAAGCGGGTCGTTGTAGAGGCAGTGCATTCTTTTTTTCTTCTCTCTCAACAGCCCTATCACCTGTATGTGCCACCACCCCAACATGCAATGACTCAAAAGAGAATACCAAAATGACCATGTTTTTTTGTCTGGGAATGCTCAAAAGAATTTCCCTTGTAAATTAATGGAGACTACTCCTTCGTTTTACGACATTCAAGTTCTTCAATTAGGAAACATCAAATATTTTGATCGCAGGGTAATCTGTATGTGGAAAACGTAAATATATTGTTAATGGTATACTCTAGAGAAGCATCTTAAAAGATTTTTTTAATAAAGAAATCCAAAGAAAATAGGGAAGAAAGGGATTGTCGATGGCCTGAAATGAAGGCACACATCGCTGGCAGAGTTTGGTTATTATATGTTTAATATTGCGGCTGTTTTATTGACACGAGAACTTTTCTGATACGGCGTATGATTTTAATGTCATTGACATAATCATCTCTCGGGCTATCCTCCATTTTGTTTTGTTCGGGAGGATGAGAGCAGATAGCAAAGGTCATGTTATCAATTATTTTACGTCGTAGTAAATTTTTTCATAACTTCATAAAACCCCTCTCCTCTCTACATATCACCCTCGTCCCCTCTCTCTCTCTCTCTCTCTCTCTCTCTCTCTCTCTCTCTCTCTCTCTCTCTCTCTCTCTCTCTCTCTCTCTCTCTCTCTCTCTCTCTCTCTTTCGAATTCTGTATTTTCCACGCTCACTCACAGCCTTACTCTCGACTGGAGGCGGCGAACTATCGTATGCAAGTGAAAGTTCTCGGCGAGCGAGACGACGTGCAACGAGACCCGAAGAGCATAGGGCGGAAAGGTATAAGAAAAGTGAGAAGAGAAAGATAGAAAAAAATGGAAGAAAGAAAAAAAAAGCATTCGGGGAAAGTGCAAACGAAGAGCTGTAAAGAATGAGGAAGCAGATCGGGCAGGAAAGAAGCAGAAAAAGCGTCAGTATTGAATGGGAACGGTAGGGTTGGTACTGAATAGGGTAAGCGTGCTGCGAATTGGAATGGAAAACACACGCCATGGGGTGAAAGGAAAATGGAACCGAGGTAATGTAAGAAAGGGTAGGTTTGCTGTTGATCGAAAAAAAAAAAAGTAAGACGAGATAGACCAAGATTTTCGGAAAGGAGTTTCGGAGCGAATCTAGGTCATTTGCCAGATGATGATGTAGATGGAATGAAATTGTTTCTTCTTCTCTTTCAGTTGCTTCTTCTTCTCTATCATCTTCTTTTGCTCCGTCGTTGCAAAATTATTATTATTATTATTATTAGTAGTAGTAGTAGTAGTAGTAGCAGTAGTAGCAGTAGTAGTAGTAGTAGTAGTTGTTGTTGTTGTTTTTGTTTTATTATATTTATACGCGTTGAATTAGTGACTGGTGGCCGTCACAGGAGATCAAGTGACAGCAATGCTCCAGCACTCTCCAAAATATTCAAGCTAATTTCCGTAATGCTGTCGTATAGATGGTCTGTGTACTTATATTACTATATTGGGAATCCTAGTTCTGTTAATGGCCCAAACTTTACAACATCTCTTCCAATATCTCCACCAACCTCAACACTGTCATGCTCTGAACAGTATTATTATTATCATCCTTTTCCGTATCTTTTTATCCTTCTTCTTCTCAATATCAATTTGTTTGTCTTTCTATGTCTATTTCTCTTTTTATCATGAATCCCTTTCACCTTTTATTCTAACTCGTTATATTAAATCTATTTCTCATTATAAGGTTGTGAACCTTCTTTTCTTCAACCCTTTTTATTTTTCATTGGGAATCAAATGACAGAAAGTCGCCTCAATACTCTAGAACGTTTGCCAGCAGTCTTACCGATTTCAATAACGCTGTTGTCCGACTACCTTTGATTTTCACTTGAATTCCCAATTATTTTAGTTTTTGCAAGTCTTTGACACGATTCCAAGTCCTCACATTATTATGGGTACTTTTTGCCCCCAAATCCTGCTGGAGTCGAAATTATGGCCTAAATATTCAAGAATGCAAATAAAATACGATATTACTTTGTTCGATAACTTTTTACTTTTATTTGTTAAATTATATTGTACACTTATGATATGTAAAAAAAAAATAATAAATCACAGGAATTCTTTTAAAAACAATTTTCAAAATGTTCATCTATTGTTTTTTTAAATCTAAAAATATATTTCAAAATTTGTCTTTCATTCCCTCAGCTATTGAGCATGTCTGAAATGTTGTTACAACATAATAAGTATTTTGATAAAATATAGATAAAGAATTCCATCAATATTCATCATCTGCTGTAAATTTTGTTGAGTGTTTGTTAACAAGATGGCATCAGTTAGGCATGTTTTAAGGCATCGTTAAACAGTAACCAGATCATTTCCTGTTGGACATTGGCAGCTTGCCTATATGACTTGAGATGTTTTTTGACGGGTTACTGCTGTTTTGGATAGTTATTTGTTGATAACTGATAGTTGTGATTTTCTATTCGTTTGAACAGCCATACTATGGAATCGAGAAACGTTATCTTCTGCTATCATCACCTGCCACCTGTAAAATGTCTGCGGGAACACCAAGTAAACATTTTTAAGCTCTACAGATATGCATCAATAAGTCTGCATCCGTATCCAGGTGCTTTTGCTTGCACATTCCAGGTGAAATTTTGATGAATTTAGAGATAGGTAAATAAACAGGCTGATCGATAAATCAATATATAGACTTTTGCACAGACCCTGTAGAACATATTTTGACGAGATGCGGATGTAATGACGTCCGGGGGAAAGAAAGATTTGCATCACCCAGACGCCATAGATAAAGAACCCGTCCTCTCGCACTCAGTAATTGAAATCGTTCGTTTACTGAAACTTACCTTCCAACGACTAGCGATGGAAAGAGGCCGAGTTCCGAATGTTTCAAGCATTAAACCAGTGTTTTTTTGTTTTGTCTTCCACTGTCCCAGGTCGTATTTCTCTGCTTGTGATAAAAGTTTTCCTCAATTTCCCCGCAATGTTGAATCTTCATTTAGTATTTGTTTCACCAATCTGCTTCCCCCGAATGTAATTTCTTCCATACCTCCCCCTTTCCGTAAATTCATCCCTTAATGAAATTCCTCCCCAGGGAACCAAATGCCGACTGTTTGGCAGGGACAAAGCTCAGTCATATCGGATTATATCGTCCCAGGACCTAATACTTCAAGGAGGTTGGTCCCGTGTGGTAACCATGTTGAGTCCCTGTGTACTCAGCACCAGATGGGTGAGGCATGTAAGGCTGACCAGACCATGAGACTTTGGCACTATACGTATCCAACCTGATTCACAACCCATTCAATGTGCTTTTTGAATTAGTAGAATACGTTCAATGACGCGAGTTCCTAGCTCAATACACCCATTGTCTGCCATTCGTACAATATGGCCAGCCCATTGCCGTTTGGGTTTTTCAATGGATTCTATGATGTCCCTGACCCCTGTCTTCTCCTGGATGTACTGTGCTGTCTTGCAGTCTCTCCATGCGAGGTTGAGCATAATTATTTCATGTGCACATTGCATGGTTCTCGATTTGCGGGTCTGTCTCTTGGTTAGGTTCTATGTTTCAGCTCCATTACAATTTAATGCATCAAAGCCTCACTTACACCATTTGCTAATCCAGAGAGTGCTAGGAATACATCTTCAAATGGTGCATATACCCCACCAGACTTACTATATGATTTTCTTATTGAAGAATGACACAAAATCACACCCTGATATTGGAATGAACATCAGTAAGCCTTTGCATTTTAAGCTACAAAGTTTTATACAGATATCATGGACAGAGATGTATCTTCTTCTTAACCCCCAAAACTATCATAACGATTTCAATTGAGTCACACCAAGGAGAACTGTATCAATGCTGACCTTTTTCATTTATCCTTCCTTTCCACAATAGTCTGTGTGAAAACAAAACTGGTTGATCACGGGAGGACATCCCATCATGTAGTCTCATCATTTGAAGACAATTCCATCGTCAAATGTACTAATGACGTTTTTTTTGTCCAGTATTCATATACTAATTTCTTATGGTCAGGAACATGAAGAGCTCTTTTGTGTTCGCATCAAAGCTGTCAAAGTTTTTCAGTTCATTGGCTCTAGGGTATCTGGCAGGACGCATCTCTTCACGGATCCCACTCCTTGGCCACGAAGCTCACACACTCCATGTTTTAAGCTGTATTCCATACCATATTGATTCTGTCACCTGATACAAACTTGATTACTCAGTATGGAAACCAAAAAATGTTAGCATAATACACTGAACCTGATCCTCTGGAGCAAATTACTCTTGCTCTAAGTCTCTTTTAATGAGTTTTTCGAGATCTCAACTGGCCAATATCCAGCGGTTGGCAAAGCCCATTTTCATGACTGAAAATTCTTCAAAGTTTCCTGATTGCTTCTTGCATTTAGCGACGGGAGTTAAAGTATTTTAACATGATCATCCTGAATTGATTTTTTTAGAATAGTAATACTAAATGCTATTTGGTCCCTGGTTTTTGAATTTTGTAAAGCTACCATGGCTGCCTTGGTGTCCAGGTTGAACCCCCTTTGTTTTCAACTGTAAAGTGGTTCACCATAACTCGAAAAATGGCAAGCAGAGCTCTTACATCTTTCTAAAAGATGGGGCTATTTCATGATGCCTTGTCTTGATTTAGGGGTCAATATCACCGAGCAAAGTCTCGTGCTCTTCCAACATTCATGCTACCTCTGGTCTAATCACATCTGAAGTACCCGAGGACTGTCACTTTATGAATCTGCTCCTGGGTCTGATCTATGGCAGTTGAAGTGAAAATATGATTTATTAACAACAAATGATCATCAGTGAGTTTCTTGTAAAGTGATGGATGATCTACTTCTGATCTGATCATGTCATGTATACGCACAAGCATAGAGCAAAGTGGCATGCAACCATCTGCTGGAGAACCTGAACGTAGTTGGTGTGATCCAGAGCAGAGAGCGTAGTTGACCATTACTTGAATCGTACATGATCGCTGCTTTCATGCCCCTACCACTCAATGCAGGTGAGGGTATCAGAATCAGTTTCAATGTATACTTCATTTACCATCTGATACGGATTGCTGAATGCTGCTGAAGTGACTGCGTGGGCATAGCGGGGACGTGTCATATGAGATCACTTGAATATGGCATCTTCTCGGCCAGATGTTGTCACGTCTGCCTGCATAAGGGATGCTGTCCAACCACTGCCAGTAAGCTAGTCTCCTAGCAGTTTTACAAAATTCTTTTTCAATGAGGACACCACACATTATAACCAGAATGTATCGTCCTTGTGAATCCCGAGTTCTTCCAATGCAGATATTTTCATATAGCCAACACTGACCGGTCACGAGAGAACAGAATGGTTTGTGTAGTATTTAGATATTTGATAGTCATTACAATCACATTCATAGCATGTAACCTCATCGCTTCTATGTAAGCACTCTCATGAAACGAGAGCAATCGAACTAAATTACTCACTGGGATTCGATTGTAAACCTTTTGTGGCCTGAAATGTTGACCTATGAAATAAATCCATCATCTTCAAAGGTGCCGTTTTCGAAAAAGGCTTTGATCTCACGAAGCCACTCAATCTTTTGTTCCTTTGGATCAGTCAAGACAGCATCTCCTATGCTGACAGAGAACTTGGATGGAAGTACTTATGATTCTGAGACAGCTGAAGCGGAATCTGCACGAGTATAGAATTGTGGCAGACACAATCCTTTTCTGACCAATGTCTGGCCTCATTTGGTTCCTGACCATGTGATTGGTACGATTCAAGATGAAACATCTTCTTCCAGATTAATACTCAAGATTCCATTTTTTGTAATTAAAACCAATCAGGGGGAGATAACTCCCATAAACTTTTCCCTACAACAACATTTGTATCATTTATCGAATAAATTTTTATATAAATAAATATAGTTTTGAAAATGTAACATTTAACATATGAATAATTATCGTATTTGAATGTAATTCTTCAATTGATACAAATATGTATTTCAAGACATAATGGAAAACGGTTATGATAATATTGAAAAAAATTGTTATACATTCTGGTGAGTGTTTGATATAGAATAGAGACACTCATTAATTTGGAAATTATGTATCAGATCAAATGTCTTTTTATCTTATATTAACCCTATTATAGTTATTTGGCTGAGATTTTTATAATTTTGTCTCATTTTAAACGATTCTCACAATACGTAAACCTTAACAAGTGGATTATCTCAGGTTTCATATATATACATATATATATATATATATATATATATATATATATATATATATATATATAGATAGATAGATAGATAGATAGATAGATAGATAGATAGACGGATGGATATATATGTAAAGAGAGAGAGACAGAGAGACAGAGAGAATATGCATGACATAATCATAAATTGCGTTTTGGCGACTGTTTAGCTCAATGGTAAGAGCAACGATACGTTGAAGCAGCTACCTTATCGGTTTCAGGCTGAATTCCTTCATCAGTCCCATTTTCTTCACTTGTTTTTTCTTTTCATGTTGTCAAGGCCAAATGATACATTCACTTTGTGATAATGGGAGATCATTTCAAATATATTTTCAATATAATATAAAGCGAATCACAATCATTCGGTCGGATCATGTATCCATTTCTTTATTACATGCATACATATATAGAAGCTTAAAAATCAGAAGTTTATGATAAGAACAGCTCCTGCCCACACATATCCGCATGCACTGTGTCTGAAAATTAGAACATGGATCGAAAAAAAGTGTTAAAAGGAAGCATCTTTTGCAAAAAATATCCTTGCTGCCGACCAGATCTTAAAACTCCAAGTGCCATAATGTCTATGGTCGTATCAGTTTATGCAGTGAAGATCGGATCAATTTGATGATATTTGATGAGAATTCCAACTTAACACATAAGTAATATGCAGCATTAAACCAAGCTCAATTGAACCAGACTGTGTGTACTCCCTTTACTGGCGTCCGTGGGGGTGGTGGGAATTTCTCGTCTCACCGACAGTAGATGAAATAACAGGTGGTGTCGGAAGATAAACTGGAAGAAAAGGGATCGAATTTTGTCTGTGTCGGTGTTGTATCTCTGTTTTGTAATACGTTGGCTTTTTTTAGCCGAATAGTCGTACTCTGTCGATATTTTTGGATACGTAAGGTGGTATGCACAAGTGCACATGAGAGAATCGAATCATCGTTGGGTATCACGCTTCTCTTAGCAACGACTATCTCCTCCCCAAGTTATATGCGACGATTAGTACTGGGTTACGTGGTACCAGCCAATCGGAATAGCTCTTCTGGAAGAAGTGCATCCATGCTTATCACAAGGTTTTCAGTTCAAAATGAGCACAAACTTCCTCAACTAGAATTCAAACTGGGTATTAGATTCCAATTTCAGTGTTGTTAACTGTTGTATACAAGTATACATTGCGTTGAAAATATGTCCAGGCTGGAAATAGAAAAGCCATATTGTTCATTATATAAGTAGAATATATGAAGAAATCTGTAACAAATATTTGTTTTTCTATGAATAATGACATAACGTCTAATAATCTATTTTTCTTTCTTTTGCAGGTAAGTACTGAATTCATTGTCTGTTTACGGAACAAGCGGAATTATTTCAGGTATACTATACGACTCAGAGTATTTTTCCAACTAAAGTTCAATTTTCAACAAGAAAAATAACAATTTCAACCAAAATTAAAGAAGCAAAATCTTCACTGTTTGTCTATTCCGTCACGTTTAACCAAGCAAATATATAAAATAAACATTTCCCAACCGTGATTTGAAATTACGACCATAAATCGGTAGCCAGTATTGCTTTCTTACCAACAGAGTGAAATTTACAAGTCTCATATACATACGTACGAATTAGTTAATCATATATGCAATACAATGGTGATCATCTTCAGTTAGAATAGAAATAGAAGTGGGGTTTGGCCATGCAGCACCCAGACTCCCTTATTCCGTATCCATTTTGTGCACATACAATTTACCAAGAGGTGATTGGATAGCTAGTTTCCCATCTATATGATTGGTCGGAGTTCGAGTAGACAAGAAAGTCAAAATGTGGAATGCTGATTTTCAAGGTGAGCACGTCCTAATTACCTGGACAATTGTTGAAACACAATTTTTCTCTCTTACACCGCACCTATTTAGCTTTATATCATACCAAGCTAAGCTTACTAGATATCATATGCATGCCTGCCTTGTAGCTGAGATAGCAACAGACCCTGGGAAGTCAGCAATCCTTTTTTTGTATCTATCCATCGATATATATATATATATATATATATATATATATATATATATATATATATATATATATAGTAACTTCCAGGAGAAGGGAACTCCTGTCAAACATCAAACCTACAAACCAAAGGCCTTTTTGCTATTAGTGCCACGCCAGTAGACCACCTCATATTTGGGCTATTTACGTACAGGTTATGCCGACTCAAGTCCTGAAAATATGTGGTACAACCACCTGTTCTCTGTTCATTGAGCCAAAGCCTTAATATGTATGCTTTCAAGTATTGCTCATATACGGTATATAGGCTTACTTCTAAGCGTATCTGTTCAATATGCATGAGAAGTTTTTAGAATAGATTACTGAGGTATATAGATTAGAGCATTAAAAAAATACGTCTCTCCTTGACCAACAAGAAGTTATCCGAAATGAGTGAGATCTCAACCAGGGAAGATGTGTGTATAATACGACACTCACCATCCAAGAATGATCAAGTATTTTATTACATTAATATTGTTTGATATACTTATCTCATTCCATTATAAATAGACAGCGTAAAATCTAAATGTAGGCACTTTTACGTTAGACCCCTGATTATACTAAAAAACAAGTTATGCTGGTTTTGCGGTCAACAATCAAAGGTCTTTTGTTTTGTAGTCGCCATAGACCCACAAATTAAATCATCAGATTCTTTGTCATTATGATAAACAGCTCTTTTATTACTAAATTTCAAGAAACTCATCACTCTTTCGATAATGAAAAAGATGTACGAGAATACGAACGTGCTCAGGACAAAACTAGTCTGTCATTATGTTATCCTTTTGCTGTCAAAGAGCAACCATCTTGGTATATCCCACAGGTCCCCATTCTTCGTTTATTGAGCAAAAGTTTTAGCATGGCATTGTTTCAACCTGAGAGTAAATATAGATATCAGCTGTCCATCTTAGCTAAATTGAACCTTTTTTTCGTCGGTCAACATAATACTTTCTCTATGTTGTCCTTACATGGATTCGCGCTCATACTTCTTTCATCTCTAAGCAGCAAGATGTGAACGTCAAAGTGCAAAACAAATAAGACGACAATGCTTTCTTTGCAATGGATAGCATCTTCCTTCCTTGTCTTGAACTTCTTTCTTTTTTAATCAACTTCTCTTTTTGTTGTTTTTTCTACAAATATTCATCCTTTACACTCTTTTTTGCCATTTCTTCTTCCTTCTAACAATTCTAATTTTCTTTCTTCTATTTAACTCTACTATTTATTGTACCTTTTCCTTGTACGTCTTTTTCTCCATAAAGAATTCATATACTAAATTTCAAAGCAAAACAACCGGTCATCGGTCCAGTTATCGACACAGACACAAACATGCCAATATGTTTGTTCGCATACATCTACGAATAAATAGTCAGTTGAATAGAATTATTGATTTATATGTAGAGACTATGATAGATATTGTGGGTCGGGATAGATAGGTGGCTTCAGAACCGCAATAGTTAGTCAGGATAGATGGATAGATAGATACATAGACAAATAGATAGATAGATGCACACATACATACATACATACATACATACATACATACATACATACATACATACATTTGAACCTTAAATAGTTGGTCAAGATCAGAATGGATGAATAGATAGATGGATAGATAGATAGATATTTTTGTTGGTCAGGATATATATATATATATAGATAGATACCTCCCAAACCTGGAAGTGTTGTGTATTTTACAATGGTGTCAGCAGTTGGGGTCAAAGCCCGTGAAAAAAGGGCAAAGGGCTGGTATTCATAAAGGACAGCAATGAAATTTCTAAACTTTCTCTCATTTTTCATCGTTTGGTATTAAGCTAAGCTTAGAATAGATAGATTGATGGATTGATCTAGTTAATATTATAAACAGTTAAAGTACACACGTGATCGAAGAGAGATTTTGCTAACCGAATTAATCATTCGAGATCTTGAGATTTACCGATTTTAAAGAAACTCAATCGATTTAGCCACCAAGTAGATTAGAAAAAGAAAAATAGGTAAATGGCAAGGATTGTATTTTATACTTAGTGAGACAATAAAGAGTGGAAAGTTAAGTCAAGCGCTAATTTGTTGGTATTAACCTTAATACGCAATCTGGGGAATATTATCATTGCTAATTCAAGTATCTTTAAATGGAGATTAGTCTATTTCAGTTATTATAAATGATTTGTCTCCAAATCATCTTCACTTCTATTTGAGAGACCGCCTATCTTTTCGCCACCTTACCGGCTTCGTTCTTTTTTGTCAGATAGATATAAAGACACTGAAAAGATAGAGAGAACAATAATAAAATACATAGCAAACGTGTGTATATGTATTAATGTATTAAGTAGATCCTAGTTTTGAAAAAGTGCTCAATACAATTAGTAAAGCGGTTATAAAATGAGTAAAGATTTTTTTTCTGTGGCTCACTACAGACTGTACATTCAGTTTCACTTAAAAAAAAAGGATTTTTAAATGAAAATCATTGAAATTCTCTTTTAAATGAAAAACGGTGCACAGTCTGTAATTATTCACCGAGAAAAATCTTTTATCATTTTATGTATATATATATATATATATATATATATATATATATATATATATATATATATATATATATATATATATATATACTGCAACAACATATACCTGGGGAATGTCAACATCTCGTTAGGCACAAAATGTTAACATTCTCAAGGTATATTTCCTTTCAATTCTTTTTTCTATACATCAAAAGCTCTATTTACTTCGATTAAATATCATCAACAACAGGTAAAATCTATTTTACTATTTTATCTTCTTGTATTCTTACAAACTGAAAAATACAAAACGAACTATATATATATATATATATATATATATATATATATATATATATATATATATATATATATATACATATATATACATATATATATATATATATATATATATATACTGATTTGTACTTTAGATGCAAGGGGTTGATTTCAAGTTTGAGAGGTACCATATAGCCATTGATTAGGTCCCTGTCTTGTGAGACATTACTCGTGAGTTCGTTTTGCTAGAATTTCGAGCCGAATCTTTCAAAGGTCAATCACAATATTCATGTGTGTGTATGTGTGTCACGGATTTGAAAACAAAGCACATTCACTCACATACACATACCTAAAAACACACAAACAGACAGACAGACAGACAGACAGACAGACACACGCATATATATATATATATATATATATATATATATATATATATATATATATATCAGAAGCAGCTGTGTGGACAAAGGCCTGTCCCAAATCCTTTCATGACGAGCGTGATTGCACTAACCTCCGTCATATTTTATCGACAAATGTTTCTATACCATTACTCCATCTTGGGTTTGGTCTTCTCCAATTGCATATATAAATAATCTTATTCTCACAGTATCTGATTCGATATTTCACTCTTCTCTCTCCTCTCTCGAATAAACCCACTATTTTTTTCTCCTTTGGTCTATTTGAACCAATGTATTTCTTTTTAATCTCTTTCTTATACTAATCCTCGCTCTTATCGTTCTTTTTTTTGCCTCTTTTGTTACCCCCCCCCCTCTTCGTTGTCTCCACTCTCACCTTCTCATTAACTTTTTTTTATCTTAGGTCACCAACTCGTAGAAGCACATGCTTTGATTTTCTTTCTCTCCCTGTCTCTCTCTCTCTCTCTCTCTCTCTCTCTCTCTCTCTCTCTCTTTCTCTCTCTCTCTTTCTCTCTCTCTCTCTACCTCTTTTTCTCTCTCTTTCTCTCTCTCTCTCTTTTTATCTCTCTCTCTCTCTTTTACCTATCACCCCTTTCTCTTCCTCTTTGTTATTACTCAGTGGATTAAAACGATAAACAAGATTAGGATTATCCTAAGGTCGTTCACCAACCTGCACCATCCAACCCGTCGAAGCCATGCATAAACTTTTAAATACCATTACACACCAAAATAGATTGCAATCCAGTAAGTGAGTGAATCGACATACTGCATTATATATTTTCTAATTAGTCTCCCTGATCATTATTATTTACTTATTTGATAATTAAGATTTGTATATAATTAAATTAATTTGTAAATATCAATTCATTCACACATATAATGGTTTGTGCTTGTAATTCTTGGCGTATTTCTTGCATGATATTTTTTATTTGAATGTGTTCGAGTCACGTGTGGAGACTTTGTTTTTTACTACAATTTTCTTATTTCAATGGTCGGAGGCTATTGATAGCGATAAGATGGAGAAAAAAATTGACGCCTAAACGTTGAATGATTAAACTGATTTCAACAGGAAATGTGAGACACTGTTCCAAATCAATCAACTATGACTCTCAAATTTGTTTTTATCATGGAACAATCTTGACTTCATTCATCATCAGCTTTGTATCGTCCGTCGCTGGACATAAATCCTCCCAGAGATTCGCCAGACCGCTCTATCATGGGCATTGCGGGGACAATACTTCCTGAACTTGTCTTGTTCATGTATTCTGCCGGCAACGGTTTTCGCGAGGAAAAAATGAGGGAATTAAAAAGTAAGTGGCGCATAAATTTGGTTAAAGAAATAGGTTGCCATTGTGTAATGGCTTCCGACCCAGGAAACGAAACCTGCAATCCAGGTTTCAGAGCCGGTTGAGGCTTAAGAAGGTGCACGTTTCTATCGCTGTGCTCTGTCCAATAACCAGTCCTCTCATTGCTGCTATACAATGATGGTTGATGAAGTGAGTACTTTCCCAACCCTAGCTGATAACTTTGATGGGGCCACTCAATGAATATTGAATGAATTCAATTTCCTCGGAATTTGTAGGTTTACCCCACTATCCGAAAATGAAGGATTAAAAAAAAACACCCTCTGGAGGCTGAAATGAAGTAAAGCAAAAAAGTTATTGACATTAAATCATTTGAAAAAATATGAGCGTTCCCTAGACCAGAGAATGGGGATTTTAAAAAATGGCGTAAAGTGAACTTTCAATGAGCTGTGTATATGCATATATATATATATATATATATATATATATATATATACATATATATATATATATATATATATATATATACATACATATATATATATATATATATATATATATATATATATATATATATATATATATATATATATGCGTGTGTGTGTGTGTGGCTTTTCAAGTTTGATTGAAGGCATTAATATCCCTGTTGAAAGTATGAATCTAAATCCATTCGTTCAGTGCCATTGTCAGATATTTTGACAAAAATGTATGGACGTATCAAGTTGATTGACAGAAAAATAAGTGAGCACTTAGGCCAAACTCTCTCCCCAAAGTAACGCAGTATTATCAGTAAAAAAAATGAGAATAAAAAAGCTGTAATAATCATTTCCATTCTAGACAGGGACCAGTTAATTACAGTCGATAAACGGAACTCAACAGATTTCTAAAGGCATCAACATAATCCCTATTTCACGAGCTCTCCTGATTGCATATTATTCGAAACTTTTTCATGGCGTCTCAATTTTACAGTTGCGTGTCCAAAGGTAAATACCATTTGTGACGCGAGGCGTGCTTCGATGCAAAGCGCAAACCTACCTGTGCGGTGAGCTAAAATATATAAAAGACAAACTTTCAGTCTTAATGCCTGGAAAGTGAAACGCCGGCCTCGAAGCTATACGCACGAATGAACACGGATGTATGCTCGGTCTATCCCGAAAGATTATATTGCATTGGTGCATCGTTCACATCGTTTGGTGAATGGACCAGAACACAGCAAAGAATATATTTACGCTTATTCTTTTTTTCGAACAAACACTCAGTTTATCTCGCGTTTGTAATCGAACTTTTGCTTGATCTCTAAATTTGCAGCGTTTGCCAAGAGTTTCATCATTCTTCGGTCTCTTCTCAAAAGTTATATTCCTATGATTATTCCTTGGTTGTTTTTTCTTGTCACTCGTTCACGTCTTCTCCCTCGACGCATATTCTCTAATTTTCCATAATTTTTAATCGATTAATTCTATGACTCTTCTCGTTGATATTTATCAATATTCAAGCTTTTACTTCTTGATTGAACAACCATAGCCAGCAAAGTTGGCAAACGGATACATATATATATATATATATATATATATATATATATATATATATATATATATATATATATATATATATATATATATATATATATATGCTTGTGTTTGTGTGATTGTTTATGCTATCCTGGTCATACTTTTTTTACAAAAGAATTGAAGATTGACCAGGGTACTCCACTAGAACCTTTTGATGGTGTTCTTTGTTGTTTTGTTTTTTTTGTTGTTGTCGTTGTTTTGTTTTGTTTTGTTCGTTTGTTTTTTCTTTACCTTTTTGGCGCCTCATTTTCTTGGGTTTATTGATAACATCTGGATTTCCCCAGCTGAATGTGGTTGCGAGTTTTTAATAATGCTGTCATCATTCTCATCATCAATAATGTTCTTGTCATCGTTGTTTTTAGAGTAATTGATCATATGATTGTTGTCTTGTTTTTTTTTAAATTGTGGCAATAACAGAGAGTTTGGATTTCTGTATTGATGAAAAAGGATTCTTTCTCCATCGTCCGGTCTCTTTTGTTCAATTGGGAATGCTCCAGATAACATGTCTTGTTATTTGCAAAGAATTTCAGAAGAGACGGACAGGAAAACATGTGCATTGAAAATTTGATATTTTGATGGAAAATGTTATTCATCTTGCATTAAAGAGGGGGAAGGTTCCATCTGTAAAGTTGTTTTTCGAACATATTTTTGAGGAAAAGTAAAAGTATTGCTGGCTGCATTTCATAACAGAAAATCATGCATTTATACCATATCGCCCATAAATAAGTGCGCCCTGACCGACTTTTTCTATAAAAAACTTAATTACCTTCTAAACCAAACATACCAGGATTTTATAATTGTTAGTGGAGCACTATACAATAAAAGCGGATATTATTAAGTTTTATCTGTAATCAAACTCTACAGCATTCAAACCCTGCAACCAAAAATATGAAAGTGTCAGTAAAGGGAATTACTTGGTCCTCTGTAATAGTGTGCAACTAAGTAAGAGGAAAAAACCTGCAAAACAAGGAAACAAAATTAAAACAAGTCATTTGGCTATTGTTCTTTTTCTCTATCTTCAGATACAATGCATTATCATTATTAGTGAGCTTCACTCGTATATGATTCCACTTGTCCATCCAGGTGGTCATTATATTCCTAGAATCTCACTTTTTGCTCAAATACATTTTTGTCTGGGTTTAAAATTTATATATCATCTGTAACTACTTGCACGAGAAATAACTTGTCGAATCAGATTGAACAAACAACCCCCACGAGCACGTTTTGTAAGCATGCTTGTGGATGTTTAAATGATTATATAATACACATGTTTCTAATTCAAATTACTCATACAAACAAAGTCTATTTTTCATTGTAATTCTTGTTCATATTCGCATTTTAATGAATTTATTTCACAGGAAGTTACGGCCAATCAATTGAAAAATTTACCATCTAGCCCTGGCTTCATATATATATATATATATATATATATATATATATATATATATATATGTTTGTGTGTGTGAGAGAGAGAGAGAGAATGAGGTATTGCTAATTATTTACATGAGTCTCAGACTTTCTGACAAACAAAATCCTCTACAAAATTAGTTTACAATTTTTGTTTTAAAATTAGTGTATTCAGGTGCTAGGATAGTCTTGCGTATCCCATTGGCAATTGTGAATAGTGTAAGAGAAGGAATTTCAGTGGCTCAATCTCAAAGCATTTTGAGATAGCTGCAACCATTATCCCTTTTTTTATTTCCCCTTTTGGTAGGCTTAGCAAATATTCATATAAAATGAATCTGGTCTACTTGCTGGCTGAGATAGTTGCGTATTGACCCTAACCTCCGGTACGAGTGGTTGGTTTGGGATCCTAGAAAAAAATCCAGGATCTTGCATGCTGATTTTCAAAGTTGGTGCGACCTCCCACACAGGCAAAACACAATATTCATATGTCACAATCCTCCCTTTTGGATTTGCCTTATGCTAAGCCTAATGAAATATCTTTACTATCAAAAAGTTGACGCTCTATGGAACAGCGAAAAACTCAGACTTCTTTACACAGACCAAACCTAATGATTTACCCTCATATTCAACCAAGACCAGGAAATCTATACTATAGGCGACCCAACGTGACGACTCTCCCCTGTAGCTTATAAGCCCCCGGTTTATCCCCCTCTGGACATTCCCATCCCCTTTTTTGTACCAGCAGGACATTCTGTACGTGATGTTATGTGTGAATATTTTCACAGGGATCTTTATTAACACTTTTTGAAAGGTAAGCTATGCACATTCCTCTTAAAAGAATAGCCGTTCAATTCTTTCTTTTCGCTCCCAAGAAAAGGCAATCATCACTAGAGCGCACGATTGATAGTGGCAGTGTCTTTGTATGGATCGGCATCATCCGAAACTGACGTCCAGGGGAAGATTGGGAAAACATAGTCTTTGGTCGGAGAAAACCGGTATCTTTATCGTTTGTTTGACTGTTTTTCCCAGTCGAGGATTCCGTACCTGTACTTGATTTAGATTCTCTTTTCTCGCAGTTGCCTGCAGACTCTGCTTCAGAAAGAAAATTGTCCAGTTCTTTTGGTACTTCAACACGCCCCGGGCATCAGAGATTGACCCTGACTTCATTCATCTTGGGGAGCGAGTCAACTGGAAATAGACATAATTTTAGGGATGACAGGGAAAGCCAGCCATGGAAAACGGATCACTCGAGTGATCCCTCACCCAGTCATTTCTCCACCAAGTATGGTGGCATACCAGTGACAAAACTATTGTCAAAGAAGTAGTCGATGGGACGTTGCTCAGGGATAGTTAGATTCATCTCTTTTCTAAGATCTGCAAAGAGAACTCTAACTGCACACTTGGGAAATTCGAACACGGATCCCTGATTCCTGCACGAGTAACACTTTTTAGCAAAAAAATCATCATCATCATCATCATCATCATCATCATCATCATCATCATCAATCTTTCAGCGTTCGTCGTTGGACATAAACCTTCCCCAGGATTCGCCACTCTTCTATACTGTGGGTGTCGCGGAGCCAGTACTTTCTGAATTTGTCCAGCTCGTCTCTCTATCTAATACTCTTCCGGCTTCAGTTGCGCATCTGATCCCGGGGGAACCATGTTGTGAGTTACGATGTTCGCCATTTTTGCAACATGGCCAACCCACTGCCATTTGAGTTTTTTTATGGATTCTATGATGTCACTGACTCCTGTCTTCTTCCAGATGTACTGTGCTGTCATGTGGTCTCTCCATGTTAGTTCAAGCATAATTATTTCATGTGCACGTTGCATGGTTCTCAATTTGCGGATATGTCTCTTGGTTGGGTTCAATGTTTCAGCTCCATAAATGACTAAGGGGAGGATGCATTGGTTATACACCCTTCTTTTTAGGAATAATGGGATATTCTTATTTTTGAAGGTTGAGCTTGCTCTGCCAAAGGCTTGCCATCCTTGTGTGAAGGTCAGCCTAATGTTTACTACGTTTTTGATGTCACTGACACGTTGCAAAGAATAATGGAGCGCGGAAGGGGAATGTGTTCAGACCCTGCATATTCTCCAGACCTGTCACCCTTAGACTATTATCTGTTCCGCTCCACGTGAAGTTCTATGTCAGATAAACAGTTCCAATGAATTCAAGATATCTAAAAGTAGCAGGAGGTACAAAAGACGGTTAGCTGCAGAACAAACACTGAAAGATATTTTTGCTTTTTCCATCTGGGCAGGAAATGCTCAAAATTATTTCACTTTATAAATCAACAGTAAGTGCATCTTCGTTTTATGCTATTTCGGCTTATGAAAAGTTTTTATGAGAATGCTGTACTCCCGGATATCAGCTGGAACCTGTATTGATGTTGATATACTGACGACATTCTGCGTGAAGTAGCGCAGAATTCACCGAAACTGTGTCGGAAAGTACAGAATATAGGGAAGTTTCAGTTTATTCATAGGATTCATATAGCATTGTTCCAATCAATATTGACCAATTCTTTCATCCACTGTTATGAGGTCTGTTGCCCACTTTAGTAACATATATGTATATACCCCAGATTTTCGTTTTCTTGGATAAAAAAGGCGAAAAACATAAATAGCGTTAAGCATTTGTTTTGCAGTGAGCCGTAATGGATGCATCGCACACCCACTTCCCTCCATTCTCTCTCTCTCTCTCTCTCTCTCTCTCTCTCTCTCTCTCTCTCTCTCTCTCTCTCTCCAACACCCTAGCCACTCGTACCTGCCACTGATCCAACCTTTGAGAATACGTATAGTATTTTTGTTCCTCCAATTTTAACCAAATCGCTCACCCACTGTTATGATGCCTGCCATCCATAAAAGTAACCTTTTTTTCGAAAGCTGAAATTCAATTCGAATCAGCAGCCAAATCCAATGTGTGACGAATTAAATCCGGCTCTAGTCCCTCCCCCAAGGGACATACTAGCATATGTAGTGCGTGTGATGAGTCGTGTGGGCATGACTTATTCCTCTAGGGGCCTTGCATCGCCTGAGTGCATTACTAAAATAGATGTCATTGTATAGCTTGATGCACTACAAGATCACCAGGTCTTTGAGTGGCCATCATTGAGGAGAGGAGGCTGGATCAATTGGAGAGAGGGAGTACTGAAAAGGAAAGACTTTAATGAATGAGTAAGAGAAACGGGGGAGAGGGGAGAAAAAGAACAAAATGCAAAGATGAAGAAGAAGATGAAAGGAAAAGAGGGAAATTTGAAAAGAGAGAAAAGTAGAAGTAAAATGGAGGTCTATGAAAGCGAAGAAAAAGAGAGAAAGACGGAAAATACAGAGAAAAAGAGAAAGAAAACGAAGGAGAAGGGGGTTATTTAAAGGGGGAAAGATGCTTGAGAAAGGAAAAATAGAGGGAGCAAAACCATAGAGGTAAAAGGGGAGGAATTGATTGGAACGAAAAAGAAAAAAAAATCGATGGATAGGAAAGAAGAGAGAGAAGAATAAGGATGGAAAAGATAATTACAGCAAAAAGAGGAAGAATAGATAGAGGGGAAAAGGAGAGAAAGGGGAGAAGGGAAAAGAGAAGGAAACAGAGAAGTGAAAGCGAATAAAAAAGATGAAGAGCAAAAAACAAAGGAAAAAGAGAGGAAAGAAGGAAGGAGAATAGAAGAAGATTAGAGAACAAGAGATAAGATATTAAGGTAGAGTGAAGAGGATTTTTTTACTATCTTAAAAGTGGACAGGAACTTGAAAGACTCGATGGAAAAGAGCATTAATGGAAAGAAAATTGAAGGAAAAAAAGGGCCAGGCAATGTATGGGGGAGAGGTAAGAATGAAAAAGCAAGTTGTCAAGAAATAAGGACACCGTAGGAATTCTATATCTTTTTTCTGAGATTTCATCCGATTTCCTTCCTTGGTCATTTGTGGTCAACAATCTGCTACTGCTGTGTCTAGTTCCAGGGAACCTGTTCTCTCAGGGAGTACACCCCAATTGCACTAAGAGTGAAAGGGCCAGGGCTATTTCCCGATGCCTCTGACGTTCCAAAAGGCAAGGCTGAGGGGACTGGATAATTTTTAGTCTCTTCCCCATTCACATATTGGGTAACCACAATGAAAAAGAATCTTGTGCCATATATCATCCATGTGGGGAAATGAGTAAATTTCCCGTGGAGATGGCGTAGGAACGTTAACGATTAATGGAAACGAGCTGGATGCTTAGTAGAATTAATCAAACATCTAATATTTTATTTTTATTTTCACAGTATTACTTTCATGTATTTTTATGGCATTATTTTCAATTTAGTAGATTTTTTTCATTTGTATGTTTATTTCTATTTTTGTTTGTCTCTTGCACGCATGTTCACTCAGGCCGGATAAATGTTTCATTATGGCTTTTTGTTATGGCCCATTGTTAATAGATTTAATCAGAGACCGTCGTATTTATAGTTTAATCCACACATATAAAAATTATCAATGCATTATGTACGCTGTCACACCAAAGGACGTTATTCATCTATGCAGGCACAAAAGTAAAATTTTATGTTCTGATGGCGCAGCAAAAATGGTGAATTAAGATAATCATTTTCCAAAGCTTATGAAAAAAGCTAGAAGCAAAAGAAATGATAAAAATCCGTTAGCGGTCAACGGAGCGATATTTTTCATGCTCACCGGAATGTAAATGTCTATTATCCACGTATATGAAATGTAATGACCATCCACATATTTCAGATATGACGTAATTTTTTACGGCACGGTTGAACGAGCATCTAATGATCCATAAACAAGTCTGATCAATCATATGAAAAGAAAAGAGATTATTTTTTATCGTATAATACAAAAACTCGCGCTGCGTTATGCACAAATATTGTAACCATTAAAATCTAGTGACACCTTATTGAAGTGTTATTAATATTTCTTTCATCTTAGTTTTAGTTGCTTTTTATCACAATTACTCAGACTGTCAGTAAACATTATCATAGAATCAATCAGTAACTAGTTTAACCATCGTCCTATATCCGATAATCTTTGCAAGGCACCATTAGTTTTGACTGACACGTTTGAACGAATATGAGTGGTTACATGAATATGCTCGTAATGTGTAATTAAAATGCTGACCGGATTTTTCTTGTTGAGAAAGAAGTCTTTTTAATCGGCAACTTAAGCATATCACACTTCTAAAGTATGACGAGTAGTTTGTCTGAAACCCTACGGTCTTTTTGTCTTTATTGACGTGTGATTTCAACTAATACAATTGTTTTTAATGATATTACATTACCCTGGATCCATATAAATTAATTAATCGTTAATTGATTTGTCACCCTACATAGCTAATCTTCGACAATGTTTGGGAAACCCACGCATTCGTTTCCTCAAACTTTCTTGACGCATTTATTCGTTTCTATTTTCTCACCTTATCAATTTTGAACATCTTTACTCTGAAGTTGCAGATGGGCTGATATGATAGGCATCGTTGACTTATATCTGGTGTAAACAGTTTGGACACTTTTTGTCTAATCTTTCGTCACTGTCAGAACCGACACTCACAAAGAGATGCATTGGTGAGCAAAGCACGTGTCTGCTCTCCTTTATATTCAAAGCTCTTCGGGTTTCTTATTACTCTCCTTTACCGTTTCCACCTTGCTCTCCTTCCTGTCGATAAGGAAACATCACGCTTTCCAGTTTGTCAGTTCTAACAAATTTCCGACACTTATTTAACGCTGCCTTTCTTCTTCCACCAACTGTTTATCTCCTTTCTTAATATGTTATTTCCCATTTCCTTTCCCGTACTTTTTTTTTACTCACGTTGTCAATTAACCATTTACTCTGCAATCACCTAAATTCCCTCTTCCTTTTTGTCAAACTCCTAGTACTGAGTTTTGACCTCATCGAAAACCAGTGACGTCATAACGGTAAGAGTAAGAGTTGCATACGCAAAAACTGTTGCCGAATTCACTCTCTCAACTAAGATCGACCTATTTTATCACAGGAACAACTAATAAATGCGTTGAAATAGGACACGTAGATTTGGAATTATATTGTATGGAAAATGACTTCTGTTTAGTTTGCTCTTTAGATTTCAATGAAGCAAGAGAGTTTGACCAGAAAAAATTATTTTCCGCAACCTTTATCGTAAAATTCCAGTTAGAGTTGACTTTATTTTTAGGGGAAAAAATACATATTTCCAAACATACAATGCTGAATGGATTATAAACAAAAGTAACACTGGAGAAAAGTATTTGGACACAATAATTTCATATTTTAATACTTAGCTACATAACTAGGGTTTGCAGTTTCTGCTTGGAGATGCTTTTGTGACCCTTCACAAGCCCTCTTTCAAATCATTAATGATTCTGAGGCCTCCTCTGATGGTGTTTCAAATCTGACAAAGTCTGAAAAATCGTGGTAACGTAACGAAGGAGTTCAATTGTCCAAAGGAAATTTTGTATTATTTCGCCATCAGTCTTTAAGCGTCCGTCGTTAGAGATGAACTTTCCCCAATATCCACTGGATCTCTGTCAGGGGCGTAGCAGAATCAATACTTTCTAAACTTATCTAGTTCGTCAAGCTATCTTATTTTCTCCTAGCCGCATACGATCTCTCAAAATCCATGTTGTGAGTCGTGATGTCCAGTGGTTGTCTGACATTCATTCTACATGACCAGCCCATTGCTATTCGAGTCTTCTAATCAATTCTTTGATATATCTGACTCCTGTTTTTCCTTGTATATAATACACTGTCTTGCAATCCCTCCATATGAGGTTCAGCATGATTCTCTCATTTGCATGTTGCACAGTTCTCACTTTGAGGGTCAATCTTTTAGTTGGGTCCCATGTTTCAAGTCCCTTCTTTTTATCATTAATTGGATTTTCTTGCTCTACCAAAAGCTTCACAACTGAGGGTGATTCCTTGCTCGATTTCCTCTCCTTTTTGGGATTAGGCCCCTGAAGACTATAAATTTTATTGATTTCAACTCAAATAAGTTTTGCTTTCTTCTCTCGCCCTATCTTTGTTTTTTTTTCTCTCTCCCTCTCTCCCTCTCTCTCCCTTTTGCTTTTTACTCCCTCCCTCTCTTTCCTTATCGATCCCCTTTCATCTATCGACTTTTCTTTTATCACGTTCTGTCTATTCGTATTTTTCTCTCGCTCTCTCCCTTTCTCAGTCACCTGCTTTCCATTTTCTAGCTCTCTTTCTTTTTCCTTCTTTCTCTCTCTCCCTCTGTCTTCCTTACTCTATTTTCACTTTTTCTCTTTCTTCCTATCTCTTTCTTTCTCTCTCCTTCATTCCCTTCCTCTACCATAATTCCCTTTTTTCTTTCTCTCCCTCTCTCTCTTACTCTCTTTCACTCTGTCCTTCTTTTCCACTCTTATTTCCTTTTCACTCCATCTCTCATCCACTTTCTCTTTTTATTTCTCTCTTTCTTCCACTGCATTTCCTTCTTTTCGTCCCTCTTCCGCATCTATTCTCTGATTTCAGTCTTTTCACCCCCCCCTCCCCTCAAAGGAGGTTAACTTCACGCACGATTCTTTCTAAACATCGATTCCTTGTCTTGCCTCACCTTTTTCCTTCCTTCCTTCTTTCTCTCTTTTCTTTTTCTCTTTTGTTGATCTGTTTTTATTCATGCTTTTGCCCCCCCCCTCTTGGCACCTCAGATAGCGGCAGCCTTTTCAAATGTTTATGAATATTTGAATACACCCCTCCGAAATCGATCTGATTTGTAGCGTGAATCGCACACGTGATGTCGGCAATTCAATTAGGTTGAAGGACTAAGGGAAGGAAGAGGAGAAGTATGCAAGATGGTGGGAGAGAATCACAAAATAATAGGAAATGCAAAAAATTGGCGGGAAATGCAAAGAATGGTTGGAAATGCAAAAAAAAATGGCGAGGAAATAAGCAAAAAAAAAAACATTGAAAACCTGATTTGGAAATTATGACTAGGAGAGAATCGGGATAGAATGCGAATGAGTCTGTAGGCTAGTCACCAACCAGAAAGTATTTCGTTTGTTATGACTGTAAAAGCGAAACAACTTTGTTTAGACGGGTGGGAATCGCCTCACCTGTTAAGAACAGATGGAAAAACATGATACATTTTGGGCGAGGAATCAACCTGAAATTCATGATCAGAGTTCATTTTGAACTGTTTTGGAGGAGAACAGTTTAGAACTGTGGCTGCAAAGTCTAGTTGTTGCCAAATATGAAATGCAAATATTTACCTCATTAGCTGTGAATATATTTACGTAAATCAAATGCAGTCAGCGCTAAAATGCAACCATGGTTATTGTTTTACTTCTCCAAACAAAGTAGGAATAGGTATATGCATTCATTCGTGTTTATTTTTACATACAATACCTCCAAGAGTTTTCAATGAATTTCAATTATATTTTGCAAAAAAGGTGAGATAGGATAAGGAAGACTAAAAAAAAGTCCAGGGTGGATCTAAGAATTTATTTCGACCGACAAATATCTTTCCATATATTAAGACATCCAAAATATGGAAAATCCAAGTAGGATTAACACCTTTCATTGTAGCTATATAAGCACTGATTTTCATTTGATTTTTACCTAGAGCACGGTGTTAGTAGAGGTAATCCCTCTCTTTATGCTTTCTAATTGCATCGTTTTCGCTATAGATACAATTTACGTGAATCGAAGTTTGATGTATTTGTTTGATAAATCCCACCTGTGATATCACAGTTTGCATAAACAGCAAGAAAGAAAATTATTTTATACTGATGAGACAAACAAATTTGTCGAAACGTGATCTTATTCAAATTGAGCGTATTGTAATGAAAGTTTACGAAAGTTTATTGATTGCAAGCCATCGTGTCTTATAAAAAAAATTCAACGCTCTTGTTTTTTTCTTCAAATAATTAAAATCTCTTCAGAGATGACATGCAATTATACTGCAGTAAATGTTATTCACATCAATTTTGTATACGAGTTGGTGATGATCTGATTTTATGTCTTTTCTTTCCTTCTTAATTATATTTCTGAAGGAAAGGACTGCCATGCAGAATTTTAATTATGGAAACCAATAACTGTATAAAGAAAAGGAATACAGATGAGTGCAAAATGAGATAGAGTATTGAACTGGGGTTCAATAAGTCAAGGCATTTTTAGTGGTTAACCCAAAAAGTTCGTTAGTCTTTTTATAGCTAAGACAATAGAAAATTCATTTGTTTTCGACATTGATTTTAACTGACAACAGAGTTACTGTTTTGTTCCCCTATCTTCTGTCATCTTCTTGAAAAAATTCCTGATTCCATCTTTGCGTAACCTTTCATCTTTCTCGGCAAAGAACTTTTCTATGTGCTTGTTGAATTCTTCTAAGGAATACGAATTTGAGAGAATTCTCTAAAGGTTGGATTGTAAATTACCATTACTCTGTACTCTTTCTGTACTTTTATTTCGCCTTTGCAACAACTGGTCGATTCCATCCGTGAATATTTATCTACTTAAAGAAGTAATAAATCAACTGAAAGCGTCTTCAATTTCATCCTGCTAACAGAATTCCTAATCTTTGAAAAAATTAGTAAACATGCTTGAAAAATGATTATTCATTGCAGAGAAATAAAGTGAACAGGTAGGGTGCAATAAACTCTTCATCTTCAACAGATTAAACTTTGATAACATTAATTTATCAAAAGAGCACAGACCTTATGCAATCGAACGATACCCTTTCTATTCACTGAAGTAAGTGTTGGTCATTTGAGTTTTGAGTACATTACTTCCAACTGATTTACTTATCTATATGCATTAATCGTTTGGCCACTTTGAAGGAAAATTATGGTGTGTCAGATACCATAAATTCCCCCAAAATGGCCCTCCATTTGCGAACTTCTAAAGTAAAATCTCACTGTGTTCCAAATTAATTGATTGTCTGCAAATGTAGAATTTGTATTTCTCAAAGATTTAGCTTGGACTCGTGCCAGTTGATCAAGCAAAGCCACAAGTTGAGTGACTTCCTATATTCATCAAAAAAGAGATATAAAGATTAAGGAAATGAAAAATATACTGAAGAATCCTGATTTAGAAATATCGATTAAATTATGGTATTGCAATAAAAACAGCACCAATTTTTTTTCTTGAGTAACTTCTGTGACAAACGAGGAAACTAACAGATATTATAATAAGAAAGCCGTTGCCACGTTATTGATTGTTTGTAACTTCTGTCACGGTAAAAGAAAATCAGTGAAGTGGGGTTAAAACAAAGCTTGTGTCTGTGTGTTTGCATACGCCAAAGCACACATCTACATATGTGTCTGAGTGTTTACGTTCACACCATCACTACAACTGCTGCTGCTATCTTTCTAGTTTGACAGAAAACAAAAAGAGGCATCTGTGATTTTTCATGAATAAAACTTATGCTTTTTCTCATATTTACCTAATACTATAACCCCATTATTTCAAAATATTGACAACATAAAATACAAAGAGTTGTACATAATAGCAAGAATAAATTTCGTTTCAGGTACGCATTTTTTTGTTGTTTTTTGTTTTTCTTTGCATTAAACACATTATGTTAAGATATATATGTTTATAACTGATCTATCCCGTCATTTTTTACGGATACATTGCAAGTAATGATATGAATAACGAAAATACGGCTACAAGTCGAGGATAATCGATTTTTTTTTTTGCTTTACACGGGTAAAATAATAGCAGCCCGTTGGATTATTTCAGTTTTACAGCAGAAAAAAAATTAAGAGCATATTTTTTTCCGATTAATCAGTAAATAGTCCATTAAATCCTCCGGCATTGCGCATGTGCAGATTATGAAATTGTCACCATTCAATATCTAAACATTAATTATGAAGAGTTGTTGAAGCTGGAGTAGCTTGAAATGCCGCCGGCACTAGATCACATGACCATATACGGGCGAATAGGCAAACAAGCGTTCGGAAAAAGTAAATTGACCGAGACGATGAAGTGAAGAGAAGAAAAAATGGAAGCAGAAGAGAAAAAAGAAGAGGAGGGGAAAAGAGAGGAATATATCGAACAGTGAGGGGAAATAAGTATTTGGACACTTACAAAATATTCATATGATGTACTTCCGATCCTCACATTTACCTGAAGTTTACACACGTGATGTATTTCGGTATGAAATTAACAATTACCAAGAATAGAAAGCATTCTTCCTAACAACAATGTAGAATGAAATACAAAAAAGTATGTTTCCCCTCAATGTATATGCCAGAGTATAAGACGAAAATTTAGAAAATGACCAGAAAGAAAAAGCTCAGAACATAACAGAAAAAAAGTAAACAAGTTTGGCTGCGCTAAGGTCAAATTCCCTTGCTTCGTTAAAATCTGAACGATAAACACAATTCATCTTTCCGTTTAATGTAATTCTCAAACATCGTATCCCAGTTCATCTTCCTTATATGTAGATGTTGTAATGAAACAAGTCGACCAGAGTGAATTCGTCATTAGTTTTTCTGAGCCGCCATGACGTCACTAGTTTTCAGTTAAGTTATTTTTAATGTTGTGATAAACGAAAATAAAGTCAACACTCGATGAAAGGAGTTTGACAATTATAACAGAAATTCAATGTTTGCAACAAAAAATACCGAGAAATTACAAACGCCTTAGCACCCATTCTTCCTTTTTCCGTCTCTCTCCTTACTCTCCCTCTCCCTCTCTCTCCGTCTCTCTCTCTCTGTCTCTCTCTCTCTGTGTCTCTCTCTTTCTCTCTCTCTTTCTCTCTCTCTCTCTCTCTCTCTCTCTCTCTCTCTCTCTCTCTCTGTTATTTATGGCTTCAATCAAAATCAAATGTCTGATTAATTCACGATGATAAGTCAACTCGGGGAGTTTGAGTATAGAGAAAAAAGAAAGCAAATCAACAAAAGAAATAAATATATCCTATCGGATCTTACACCACAGACAATATTAACAGGTGATACAGATTTGCACTGCTATCTGAAAGTAGACCAAAATGAAAAAGTTGTTGCCATTGATTTAAATGGAAGACATTTTTGAGTGTTCCCAGATATCAAAAAATCTTAACGATGGTATGTCAAAGGTTATTGTGGTAAGATATATACAGGAAATAACGGCTCGCAGCAAAACAAATGTCGAACGGCAAATCGCTGTTCACCTTTTTTCATAAAAGTCGAGAAGAAAACTATCGAGATACCTATACTAATATACATATCAACGGCCACAAGTCATAGAGCGGTGATAAGTAGATTCACACACGTAGACCATTAATCACCGGATTAAATGTCAGCTCCTGGTCATTCTTGATCAAAGATCTCTATCGAAGCTCGTCTCAAAGGACCGACTCCCCGAAGCAATACCTTACCATTTCAGTAACAGTATCAGAGAATAGTCCTGTTAATAGCCATATCATGACTATTCCCCGATGCCAGTAACCTGTTATAAGGCAAGGTCGAAAGAACTTGACCACTGTAACTTCTTTCCCAATTACACTTTGAGCAAGAAACTGCCTGCCGGTGAGTGGTCGCCGGTAAGTAATTCTGGCAAATCATTATTAATGTCGCAAATTCAATCTTTGCTGGATGACCCAACTATCTATATAGTTTAGAAAGCTTTAAAGCTTTAAAGATTCAGCATTAAAAGAAACTTTTTAAAAATGTATTTGTGTCAATCAGTCTCTTATTTCCTAATATCTGTCAATGCAACCTACATAATTTTATTCAGAGTTTTTTATGTTGTATATATACTCTGTTATTATTGCATAATATGTGAATTTATTATTGTTGTGATCATCAGTTGTTTACCATGTAACTCTTTCGGGGATTTCGAAATCAAATTAGTCATATCAATATGGCACACTAGCAGTGTCGATCAAAGCCCACCTCCCTTTCAGCAATGATTCTATTATATAGCTTACGCCATTCATGTAGACTGTTATTTTATATAGGGTATAATTATAATGTATTGTATATGGATGTTATTTTATACTACACTTCATTTAATAGTTTTTAAACAAGGCTTTCTTTCGTCGGTTACTCAAAAAACGTATTCCACGATGAAGGATCAGAAAGTATAACAACAGATGTGACTTGCTGTTCGTGTCACTTCTGTTGAGTGTTCACCCATGTGAATATCAAATCGCTTGTGACGGTTTCAATTTTAGACTGCATGCTGAGCTACTCATGATATTATCTTTAACACCATTAATTAAACAGAAAAATATCTTCGAGTTGATTCTCTACCAACATATTCAACCGAAAAATTTAATAATTTTTCCATATATATAGCGAGCAATAATAGCTTAACTTGTGTCATTATGAATTAGAACATTCACACAGTGCAGAAACTATTCTGTATGTATGTATATTCTAACTAAACTGATATGTCTTTATATTCTAACTATTTTGATATTGAAAAGTTATATTTTATCAAAGTGAATTATTTTTTTTCGAATTTCAATATATGGTACAGATCTTTGTACAATAATTATATTTTTTCATAGCAGTGCGATGGATGGTGTTTTTCTGATTCAAAATCTGCAATGTCTGGTTTTGACCCCTGTCTACTGCAGACCTCGTTCATTTTTTGAAGGTAGGTGGTCTGCTGAACCCAGTTTCGACACCTCCGATTCCGGGAATTCTGTCTCAGCTTGATGAGAGTTTATCAAAGCGTAGGCCCAGGCTCAACCGAGTAATCATTTATTCTTTTTCGTGGACTACACCCATTTCCCTCCCTCATTTTCGAAGTTCCTCTCACTACAATCCTTATCAATCATTATCTTTCGAATAACAATGTTTAACATATATCTTTTTCTCTTTCTTTTTAATGGGTGAATCCTTTCTCTCCTTTACTTCCTTTTTTCAAACACTTTCTTTCTTCTATACTTGCCAAGCTTATATAAGTTTGGCAAAAGGTCACAGTGTACAGGTATTGAGTGAGGTTTGAACTCCCTAAACTGGCCACAGAAACAACCTTGTTTACAATCGCGTTACGACTGGTGGATTTCTTCCCCTTCACCCCTGTTTTAATCCTCCTGATTCCCAATTTGAAATGTTTCTTGTACGCCAGTAGACCTTCCTTTCAAATGATTCTGAGGCGTGTGGCCCGCATCTTTCTTCTTCTTCTTCTCTTGCAGCTGCTACTCCTACCAGCGTTCTGTGGTAAAAGGGGAACGGGGTCTGCGGTCAGCGTTATTATGACCATTTGATAGACAGTTCTCATTTGCCAAATCGTTCAATGGTCTGTTAAACAGTCATCTCCAAACTATGATTTGCCACTGGAGTAGAGACATCGGTTAAAAGTTGACAGACCGAATAAAAGATTGACAGGCTGACAAACAGACAGAACCGAACATGCACGTAAAATAAATACAAAAACCAAAATAAACTCTTCTCCCATTGCAAGAAAAGTGGGGTAATGCTATAAAGTTCGTGGCTAGTCTGACTTGGATATCCCTTAAAGGAAAAAAAAACTCCACCAACACTATCATTGATGAACAGATGTGATTATTATATTGCTATCATTAATGAACAGATGTGGTTATTATATCGCTATAATTAATGAACAGATGTAATTATTATGCTGATTGACAGACGTACGCTTCTTAACTTTCACCATATATTACTAAGGGAAGGAAAAATATCCATTCCTCTTGAAGGTCAGTTTTGTAAAGGCAAAAGCTATGATTATCATTTGGTTTTAAAATATGAGGCAATATTTTGAAGTAAGCACAATATTGGTATCCCTCGCTCTCTGAAAGCTTTATGCCACTTTTTCAACCTTTTTTCTTGCAAAAATACCATTATTGAAGCACCGTGCACCCTATTCTCATCTTTTATACACCCCAATGTCCTGTACCTCCCACCACACCAAACTCCAACGACTCAGACTAACATAGCAACGTCACCAAATTTTGTCTCTGGGAAAGCTTGAAAACCTTCCTCATTTCGGCTTAGCACAGCTTTTAATCGAAACGCTCTACACTTGGATAGAGGGGTAAACCTATATCTCTATTCACCAAATTTAGCTTAGAATGGCCCAGTACTAAATGTTAAGAAGATTGTATTACGTCAATTCTCTCTATCTAACTTGAAAATTAACATTTGAACTCCTGACTCTTATCTTTTTCAAGTTGAATGATTTCAGTGTGAAATAGTTTATCAATTTGTTCTTTTTGATAAAGTAAATTAACAAAAAGTCAAGAGCAAATTTTGTCCTAAATATTTTTGCAAAAAACTCACACTCTCTTTGTCTCTGCCAAAGTAAGAAGAAACAGGACGAAACGATTTCTCACGATATCTTATCAGCAGTTTTAGGATAATCATATTACGGCCTTCATCACTATCTACGAACTGTCTTGAATAACTAACCGACCCATTGTCGAAGTAAGAAGACCCAAGGCTAAATAGCTTTTTATCTGGTGGTCAAGTAACGGTCATTTTTATCTCTGCAAACGAATCACTCATGTCCATTATTGTTTGTCATTCACATCACCTACTTAAGCAGCAAAAACAAGGCAGAACCAACACATTGTGAATGGTATACCGAGAAACCATTCTTTGTAGACATCTCCTGTCAGCCAAACTGGTTACACTGGTAAATGAAGATGGCAAAAGTGATTTGATGGTTCAGAGCGTTTTGTATTAACACCGCTTCGTGTGTCAAGCGGGCGGTAGATTAGGTGTTTGGATCAAATAAAAAAAAAAAAGCCCAGTGGAATCGTTGATTGACTGGTGTCTCTGTTGGGCGGATTGCAATTGAAACACCTTGAATAAACACTGAAGCTTTACATCCGAAGTTGTGCATTACGTTTTTATCGTCGGTGGAATATAAAAAAAATATATAGCCAAGATAGAATATATATATATATATATATATATATATATATATATATATATATATATATATATAGTAAACCATCAGTTTAACTAAATGATGGTCTGGACAGTGTAATAACGGGAGATCATTTCAAAAAAGGTTTTAATATGATACAAAACAATTTATAACCATTCAGCCGCATCATATATCCATTTTTAACAACATAATCGTTGCATTGAGTGAAACAAAGATTGGACTTTGTTTTGGGGTTGAAACAGTTATTTGCTTCACCGGCAGCTCTTTTCCCCAATGGCGAGAGCAAAGCTACGCTAAAAGCTGGCACAAGACATATATATATATATATATATATATATATATATATATATATATATATATATATATATATATATATATATGAAGTAGACATGCATAAACATGTGTTAGTTATGTAACGGTAAGTATATACAGTCGTGGCCAAAAGTTTAGCATCATCCTTAAAAATAAATTTGTATTTTAATCATATATAATATACATGTGAGTTTTAAAAGTATTAATACTTGGTAATTGGTCCCTGGTGTGCAATAAAACTTTGAATGCGTCTTGGAATTGAGTCAATAAGCTTAGTGCAGTGATCATCTGGAATCTTAAAAATCCATACATTCAACCTCTTATGTATATATATATATATATATATATATATATATATATATATATATATATATGTATATATATATATATATATGTGTGTGTGTGTGTGTGTGTGTGTGTTTGTGTGCGTGTGTGCGCACGTACGTAATAGATTAGTCTCATAATTTCCTTGGCACATCAGCAACAAATTATATTCCCAGTAGTTGCACTGAGGGCGCTTGCTACAAAGTTTCCTTCCGTGTAGAGCCGGCTGTTCGATTTCATTTATTGTTTGATTAGCGAAGACATACAATCCGTCATTGTCCATTCGCTCCCTCAGTAAATATTGCCATTGTCTTCCGGTGATGGAGGCTACTAACAATGACATCATACTGCCATCACACATCGACACCTAATATTTGCTTAGGATATCACTTAGCCGGGCATTTCCATTTTTCACACTTATAGTTTTTGGCGACTGTTTTTCCTCTCGTGTTCTCCTTCAGAGTATGTACATATAACTCTCTCCATCCCTGATATATCTAAGTATTTCTCCTCTTTTCTTACTCTCCAGTTTACATCATCATCATCATCATCATCATCATCATCAGTCTACTGCTGCAGACAGGCCTCCTTCTAACATGTCTTTCTAGCAACCTTTCCTATTTACTCCCCCCCCGTCTTGTACCTGGTCCTTTCCTACAACGTTTACTGTCCCATGAACACCAATCGACCATCCTTGCACTCTCTGATATCATTCATTTGTGTTCAACCTCTATTTTTGCTGCTCACTTATTTATATGATATCCTTCACCTTAGTCTTCACTCGAATCAATGTTGACCTTTTTCGATATCTTTAGCATTGTACTTTCCATGACTGTCTATACGATTCTACGCTGGTTTCTAGTCCATTTTAGTAATTTCTATGGTTTGCATCCGTTATTTATAGCTGGTAATATGCATTCATTGAATTCTTCACGTTTTAAACATATTAACAACGTAGTCCTTCCATACGTTTCTATTCCATGGTTTCCAGGCAATCGTTATGTCGTTTTATTTTAGCATCCATGGTATTTCTCTAATCTTATTATATGTCCTAGCTGAACGTATACATCAACCTCTTCCAAAGCCTCATCCTCTGATCTTGTAGTCTTTTAGGGACGTTATCGTTCACCATTACTTTTAATTTAAATACTGTTAATTTTAAACCCTACTTTTCTTTTAACTTTCCCTATTTCGATCACTGAACATGTTTTGCATTACTGCCGATACTTCTGTTGCCATGGGAACGTCATCAGCGAATCTCAAGCGATTTGAATATTCTGATCAAGTGGATTACTATTAAGGCTGAAATTACGTTAACAGATTTTTACTACTACTACTTGGGCCTGTATGGTAATCATGGGAAAGTGTTCAATTAATCACATAGTTTGGATATTTGAAAATTCAAGGCACAAAGGCTAAGCATCTGTTGATCCACCACTATATATATATATATTGTCTGAATACTCGTCTCGTGGGCAGGTTATTTGATTAGTATGTATATATATATATATATATATATATATATATATATATATATATATATATATATATATATATATATATGAGCATGTGGACGTACGTAAGGATTCTTTTTGAGCATAAACAGGTTACTTAATTGAAAAAAATACCCACATACAAAAATGCATTCTCATATTCACAGTTATTGTCTTAATATCTGGTTACAATCAAACATATTATTTTGGTTAGATGATTGGCTTTCTTTCCATCTAGGGAACGTAGCCGTCTTCTCCCTCTCATTTCGTTGTCTTTCACTTAACCGCCTTAAGCTTGCCCTTATTCTATCTTAATCTCTACTAAATTTGTTTTCTCGTTCTCTCTCCTAGTTCCTGCCATAACTCACAGTTACCAATATGGACGCCATTTACGCACGCTCTGTCGGGTCTTCTTTTTTCTTTTCTTCGATTCTTTGAACACATGGCTCTCATAGCAACTTCATCTTTTGTCCACTGTTTCCAAACGTTTGCTTGGTGCATTGGAGGAGGTGTTCAACACTGAAGCAGATAAGGGAACAGGTTATCTTTTGCAGAAGAGGAGGATGCGAAATATCTTAGCATAACAATAACTGAAATCTTTCCGGGTTTTGTATTTTTTATTAGATGAAATACACATTATTATCATTTCAATCTTTCTATAATTACTTTCTACCTTTATTTCAACTGATTAGTTGCTTTTTATCGTAACTTTTTGCATGACAGTGAGTGAATAGCGTTTGATAGTCATGTTTCTTTTCACTCTGGTAGTTTCAGCATTTTAATATATTTTTGTTGTAAAAGCAACTAATAAATCAAGATGAATTATAAAATGATCATGAAAATGTGTTTAATAATCTATAATACCTCATCTTATAAGAATAAAAAACAAATGGATAATTAGAATACCGAAACTGCCAGAATTTAAATAAAAGTGGCTGCCGATCAGAAGGAATGATGGGTTTAAGGGTGTTGAGTCTTGGTATTTCCAGCCGGCGTAAACAGTGCTTCCTGTTCAGGATGGGTGTTCGAATCCTACCTAAGACATATTCTCCATTTCCTGATCAAACGCAATTTACTAGCCGCTGGAAGGAAATCGGGCTTGCGACTAATGAATTGAGATGAAGGCGGAAAATATTAATGAAAATTTTAAACAATGATGAATGAACTTTTTTCTTCCCAATTAGATGCACTGAAAAAATCTTACGTAGACAACACCTACATTTATTAGTTTGATTCAAAGTATATTTACAAGTTACCTGAGTAGATACACTCTGAGATAAACTAATTAATTAAGGTGTAAAAAATTAGTCAAGATTTTAACTTTATCTCCGTAACATTTTTCCATGAGTAACAGGCAAACACCTGCGAATGTATGACTGCTTCTTACCTTATTAATTTTTTAAAATGTTTTGAGAAGTATATGTATATGGTGCAAGGATGAGGAATAGGGTAAGGAACTGGTAAGTAAACCTAGGAGTGGATCTAGATATCATTTCCTTGTTGAGATATATTTTTGTTGTTATTTTTTTAATGCATTAATGTTTGCGCAAATGACTGCCCACACGATATCTCAAAAGGCTCGAAATAAATTTCAATGACATTATGTGAGGATGGACAATAGAATACCACCCCTACATCGTAGATGAATATATGCCTAAAACACATAATGTCGCCGAAGTTTCATGTCCATCTTAATTTGGTTTTGCTTTGATAAACATGTAGTTACATATTTACAGGGTGAGGATGGAGGACTATCAATTAGTTTGTGGTCAGTGGAGAAATGGGGCGCCCCAATATAGACACTAGGATTGCTTGGAAAATACCCAGAAGTCCTGTGCTATCAACTTTCATTGGTTTAACAACTGACAGTGAAAGGTCTACAAACCCTTCTCGGTTGCCAGACCTCCTTCAAACTCTGCAGTAAGGCTTACCTCTCTTGCATAGGCCTTGCTGACAATTTAAGGGCCTGCAACAGAAGTGGGCCTCTCTCTCCCAATCTTTGTCAATGGAGCTAAGCCCTGATACGATATACGGAAGTGCATTTATGTAAATGTGTTATTTGGGGTTGCTGTTGTGAATCAAAAGGATCAGTTTTAAGATTTAAGGTCAGATAATTTTATGTCTTCAATTTCGAATTATGTCGTCACTAAGGAGACATCAGATGATTTCCTGAGCCGGGAGATAGATCCTGAGATGATTGATAATATCTGAGTGAGTGTCTCTGGGAGAGAGGTGTCTTTGTGATGATTGGGAATGTTGTTAGGAATCAAAAAAAAGGTAAGCTGGAAAGTTTGAGGTCAAATAATTGACCCCCTAATTATGAATCGTATCGCTGCCAGGGGCTAGGAACAGGTGCTTGTGTGCTTATCAAATAGAGAGGGATGATTCGTGGGAGTTGATCTAAGGGAGAGGAATAAGTATGAGGTGCATGCCAGTTCATTAGAGTTGGGTGATGGTAATCGTTCGTAAGTGTGTGAGTGTGCATGTACGTGCGTGCGTAAATTGAGACGAAATAACTGATGTTTTAGAAATTTGAGGGTCGATACTATTTGATGGTGTGGCCGAGCCTCATTTTTACCTCGTCTTATTACTGTTGCTTTTCATCATAGCAATTTGGGTCGATACAATCTCCAACCGCTTGAGCAAACAGTGTGGAATTGGAAATGAAGTTGCAGCTTCCGACAAGACTAGAACTGTCAGCTACCAAAATGTTTTGTTTTTTTGTAGCCAGTAATCCTCTATCCTTATAGGTCTGTAGTTGGTGAAGTTTTTCAGGTTTATTATGTTTGCTGTGTTCTAGTCATCCAGGACTTTACTTTATTTCAGGCATAAATTGAATGGAATAACTGGTTTCCAAGTGACGATCTTACCATCTTTTTTGAGTAGATTGATGATGATATCATCTGGTAGAGGGGCTTTTCCTTTCTTTGGTTGTTTGATGGCTTGCTTCACCTCCCATAGTGTAATTTCTGGGAAATCCCCCAAATGATTGCTACTGCAGACCTATAAGCCTACTCAACTGCATCTATAAACTTTTCACGAAAATCATCACCAACTGAATCACGAAAAACTCTTAATGAAAATCAATCTCGGTAACAAGTTGGCTTTAGAAGAGACTGCTCCATCAAAGACCATCTCTTTTCAATGAAGGTATAGACCCTATATGTGTCAGAGAACTACAACATATATACAGTCACAGCTGCTTTTTTATCGGGCTACATAAAGACTCTGAGCCCTTCCAACTCCCCAAAAGGGTAAGATAAGGTGATACCAGCTTAGCCAAACTCTTCTGCTGCGTGATGATCTTCCTAAATCCTGACTGGGAAGATAGAGGAAACAAAATAGACAGCGAATACCTGAACAACCCGAGATTTGCAGACGATTTCGCCCTTTTTGCAGAAAACCTACACGACCTCCAACTAATGCTAGATGAACCAAACGAAGAAGGCAAAAAAGTTGACTTACACATGAATTTCAGCAAATCAAAAGTCATGTGCGATAATCACATCAAAAATAATAACAAAATGATCAAAATTGAAGACGCAGAACTGGAAAAAGTAGACCGCTACATCTACCTAAGACAACGAATCTCCATGAAATCCTTAAAAGAAGAAGATACCAAACGAAAGATCACTTTAGCATGGCAAGCCTTCGATTGAGCAAGCTAAATCTTCAAAAACAAGAAGATCCCATGTCCTTAAAAGAAGGGTATACAGCCAATGCATCCTCCCGATAGTTACCTATGGAGCTGAAACATGGGACCTAACCAAGACACTGACTGACCTACAAATTGAGAAACTTGCAATATGCACAAGAAAAAATCATGCTCAATCACACGTGGAGAGATCACATGACAGGAGAGTATATCAGAGAGAAAACAGGAGTCCAAGATATCATAGAATCCACTAGAAAACTCAAATAGCAATGGGCTGGTCATGTTGCAAGAATGGCAGACAACCGACGGACATCCCAACTCTCAACATGGATCCCCAGAGATCACATGTGTTACCACGACTGGTAAAACTAAAGATGAAGAGGCGAACTAGATAAATTCACAAAATATTGGCTCCGCGACACGCACGATAGAGAGATGTGACGAATCCTGAGAAAAATCTATGTCCAACGACGGATGTTGAAAAACTCATGATTATGAGGAGTTCTCCATCCTCGGTAGGTACACATGATATACGCGTTTATTTACGCAAAAATCACGTCAGCGTTCATAAACGTATACGTAAATTTAGATATATATCTAGATTGATATGTAGTTATCCGAATAGATAAATAGATAGATAGATGGATAGATAGATAGATAGATGGATAGATAGATAATGAACTGAACGAGATATACGTGCAGGTGATACATACATACATACATACATACATACATACATACATACATACATACATACGTGCTGGAAATACTCCCCAAAAGTTTTTTTCCTTTATAGCTCCTCGTCTCTTCTCATGAATTCACGTGAAAATACTGGAACGAATGACAGACGTAAAATTGCAAAATGAAAAAAAAGGCGTGAAAGGAAATTAGTTTTCTGAATAAACATCCAAACTAATTATGATCAGGATACTGAGGCGAAGGAAAATGCAATTAAAATTTCCCTCCGATTATTTTTCTTCCATTTCTTCAGTTTTTTTTTTTGTTTTTTTTCATTTTTAATAGATTTTCAAATTTTCTTTCTGTCCTTTTTTTCCTGATTTCAAATGAGTTGTACAAGAAAGTTAGATGGTCGTAGGATATTTTATAGATTCCATTTCTTTTCTGTTTGTTTTTTCTAGTCCGATATTTTTTGTATTCTATGGACGAGACAAATCTATCTTGTAAATATACTTCGATTTACATACATCATTGTGTATAGATTTGTATGATTGCCTACTTACATTTTGTCACGAAAAGATTATAAGAAAACGCAAAGAAACAGATTCATGTCGATTTGTTTTTATGTGGCAGAGTGGACTAGCATACATAAATTGAAAAAAAATAGATAAATGTGCACACACACATTTTTTTAAAATACAATTAACTTCTATATAACCGGTTGTATGTCTCCAATCCTCAGGGTTGGAAGAATAGACGAAAGTATACTATAAAAACCTTTGGACAATTTTTTACAAATACTAACCATTGAATATGTTCACTCATACCGTAACTGGGAATACTGAATTAAAAAAACGAGAAAGAATTCTTGTGGCTATTAATTAGACGTGCATTGATGAAGGTTTGCTGCTTCAAGAGTTCGTTTTAAGCCTTTGTCTAAAGGAAAGAAACGACTACCATTAATTGACATGAAAAAAAAATCATGGAGCCTTCCCATGCCCCAAAATAATCCCTTCCTATATCTGCCTACTACGATGTCGAAGGTCCATATTTGTCGTCTGCTGTAGATGTGGATGGTTTGAAATACAAAAATATACTTGAACGCTTGATGCCCCTCTTTGTAATGTTGCCCTAAACCTACCATCAAACATTTTCCTGCAATCATTGCAGCGCTGTCAATCGGAACGAAGATCCCATGTGGGGTTTATCTTCTGTCTTGAAAAGCTTGAAATTATTCCCAAATGTATTATTGGTAACTGCATCTTCGCTTTATGCTACTTTAGCTCTCGAAATATTTTATAAGGATGATCTTCTTCAAGATAGCAAAAGGAATCTGTATACATCCTCTCCACGAAAATTCATATCAATTCTTTGAATTGTACACACAGGTGCGTGTAAATAGATAATGCCAATATTTAAAATGTATAACTGATTAATTCAGAGGTTTTCCAAACTAGAATTGTAATTTGGAAATGTTTTTTTTACGACGGTGAGGATGAAACAAAGTAAATGCATCATTGTTTGTGAAAAAGAATTCAAACCATCTTATTTTGAAGTGAAACTGAAAGCAGGTGTCAGTATAAGAGGGAAAATGCAATTAAGCCTTGTGCACGTGTTTCGGCACTTACGAGTCAACATGGCGAAGAGATAGAAGAAGACAAACGATGAAGAAGGATGGGTGGGAATAAATTCAAAGAGAGAGAGAGAGAGAGAGATGGAGTGATAGAGAAAGAAAGATAGAATGATAAAGACTTTGATAGATGAATAGATAGATAAGAACAGACCGAGATAGAAAGATGGACAGAGATGGAAAATCTAGCCCAGACACATATTTACTAAGTTGAGATTATTCTGGTACAAGACCAAATTATGGAAGCAAAACTAAACTAACCTGCGTAGATAAAGAGTTCCGTCGCTATTCGAGAGTTGGGTTTTCCAATAGAAAAGTACTTCGTAAGAATAAATGTTTTTTTTCTATGTCATGCGCAGAGTATTGGTTAACAAGCTAGTATCTCAGTAATTGTTAAATTCCAACCCAGTCGAGTGCTATATCATCATGACTTTAGGCACAATCAAACTAAGTTCAGTAAATATCTTCAAGGGTTTACATCAAAATTATACTGAACCATTTCAATAGGAAGGCTACCAAAGAGCATTGATTACCAAGGTAGACGATGATTATTTATAAGTATCATCTTTATCGAGTGCTATACTATTGCAGCTTTAGTACAAATTGAAATGAGCTTTGCGAATAGTCATGATAGGTATGTACTAAACAATTTCATTGAGATGCCTAATATAGAGTGTGTTCAAAAGTATATACGTATTTTTCTATTTTTTGGTAGGGATATTTATCTCATCTTATTTCTGTGATTGTTGGTATGCAGCACGAATCAAATATGAAGAATAACATTCCAATGAGATTTGCACTGGGTCCCTATTCCATAGAAAGCTTGCCTGCCCAAGGCAGCTATCTTGCTAATTACGACACGAATACCAATGGGTTAAAATTGCTCAAATCTAACCGTATTGTTTTCATCCTTTATTTACTCTGATCTCCTGATACACCATTCCTGATTACATACACGTGTGGTATTAGTTGTAATATTATTATGATTTCTCAAATGAAGCATTGTCAATTATCATAAAGCTATGATTAGTATCTCTTTCATTTCTGTCATTTAGCACTTTCTGACCGTCATTGAATTTCGCTTGTTTGCAGCGTAGATGTATGCATTATTGTTTCATTTTTATCATGAACGATGCTTGGTTGTGCGCATGCTTGGTGTATATGTATTTCCGTCAATGTTATTTTATAGATTCGTTCAATTACGAAAAGCTCCGATGATTCGAAAAGACGGATTCGGACAACTCCATCTTAAAAAAAAATATTTTCTCATGCTGACAAACTATTTGTCGTCTGCCAATGTCGGATGCCCTTAAACTTGGCATCCCCATTGGTGTCAGTCAATTGTCAGTCAAAACATATTCCTCATCTGTTATGGATTAACGATGTATGCATTATTAGCGACCGTTCTTTTGTGTAGGGTTTCGGGCTTGGAGTTGTGACAATTTAGCGAAGGTCACATGAACACTATTTGGAATTGCAGAAACATTTGGGAAATTTTTTCTTAAGATTGATTAATTAATGGAAGTATTTCAATCAAAATCTGTACAAAAATATCCTCTTTAAGGTGTCTATGTATTATATAATGTCCCAAAACTCTTCATTATTATCAAAAATAATTTTGTTTTCATTTACATTTTGACAATTCACTTTCAAAAAGTAATGACTTATTTTCTGCTATGAACACTTCAAAACTTATCTATCTATCTATCAATCTATCTATTGCTCTCTCTATCTACCAATCTATCTATCTATCTATCTATCTCCATATATATATATATATATATATATATATATATATACATATATATATATATATATATATATATATATATATATATATATATATATATATATATATCATCCCTATGTCACGCTATAGAAATATATATTTTGTAAAATTATCTTATTTATAGAAATTTTACACATGTTTTCCAGAAATGGGAATTCTCATAATCTTATATCATTTATAGATATTCTAAGTTGCTAGGAGCTAGATAAGACCTTGTGATGGACTGGATGTGACCCCCTGGTCCAAGTTCAGAGGGTAAATAGAAATGTAATAGCAGACAAAATATCGATTGAGTAGAGGGTCAGATTGGTATCAAAAGTAGAATTAATGTTTATGGTTTATGAAATTCTTTTGAAAGGACAACATATGTGATAGTATGGACGTCCAAAGCCACCTTTCTAGGCGAGTCAAAAAGATATATTGCGAGTGGGGGTAGCAAAAAGATATAGCTGGATGTAGATTGTCAGGTCAGGGACCAGGGAGTGCTTAGGCTATCATTGCTAATGACCTCTTTGATCCATATATTTCATACTGTTATCCTCCCATCTTGAATAGCGGACACCCACAAGTTGCAGGTACAGGAATGAAAACAATATATCCCCAGGTTTACTGAATGCGATATAAGTCTGATGAAGGCTCGAGTGTACATCAGTTGAAACGATGAGATATCAAAAAAAGATGATGAAATCAATGTGCTATGATATGAACATCCCGTCCTCGGAGAGAAAATATCATATCAATGCTTTCTATAATAATTAATATCGTCTTCAAGTTAGACCCAATGGTGGATTCTGAGATAAACAATCGACTGAACTCATATTCCGTTCAAATTAATGATGCTATGTCTTGCACATAAAAGGGTGAATATTTTGCGTCAATTGCTTTCTGCAAGATAAAACAATCTGCTTTGCTTCCATTTTCACAAACATAAATAAAAACAGACGCCACTGTGACCATATGATCAAAACAAGTGCGTTTTCTATCTTCACTCGATCAAATTCCAATATTAATGGCCGTTAGCATCTGTAGGCCCACATTCACCATTAAAGTATATCAGCCCTCACCATCTTCAATATAATAACTGCTATCAGCGGAACCCTTTCACTGTAACAAAAAATCATCTCGAAGGTGAAAACAGTGTCACCAGCCAGGCGCATAATGAATTGCCAATTCTGAAGAGTCATCAGCATACTTTTGAAGATGGAAGCTATCACTATTCTAGGCAGAATATTAAATGCATCTCCCATTATTTGGTAAACGATGAACGAAATAGTAGCTGTGGCAGCCATGATAGAGAAAAAACATCAAAGAAAGCCACAAAATAGAAAAAAAAGTCGGTTCGAATAACAGCAACAAAGGTTTTACGTGACGATTGCAAATTAATACGAGTTTATGGGGGTGATTCGAATTTGTTTACATCGTGGCCTGTTCTTCTACGTCCCTATTCCATAGCCCTGTTCATTATCATATTTTTCTTCGGTCAAGGGGAAAGCGGAAAATTGATTAAAGATGTGTCCGAACCGAAACGTCATGAATTCAGGGAGACTTTTTCTTACGCATGTTTTGTCTTGATGTTAATGAAGGCGATCAGTGAACGCAGATAGAAGCGAAATGGAGCCAGTTTTGTGAAGCTTTTCAGTGCAAGTTAACCAGGGGCAAACTGATACAAGCCTACATGTGCTCACGCATACGCACACACTTATGAGATTATACAAACCTAGAAAAATACGAACACACACAAAAGCTAAAATAACATTAACGCAATTTAGATGCTATCCATCTATATAAATAAATGTCTTTAGCCCGATTTTCTTCAATTGTTTATTTTGCGTTCGGTGTTTAAGCCAAATGATACATTCACCGAGTAATAACGGGAGATCATTCAGAACAGAGTTTCAATGTAATACAACGCATTTATTATCATTCCTGTTGGTTTATATATACATTTCCTTATAATAATGATAATAATAATGATGATGATAATGTGTGCATGCATGTGTAAGTGTGTGTCTATGTGTTTGATTTTTTGGAAAAAAAATGAAATAAGAAGCTTTTTTTTTTCTTTTTTGAGGCCTTATTATGACGGATGTATCAATAACATCAAGATTCTCCAGAATCTGGATGTTTTTAGATGGGTTTTTTTCAAATTCTGTCTTGAATATTTACTGATGGAAATAACATTTATATCATCCAGAATCTAAATATTTCTCAATTTTAACTCTTTTATGTTGTCAAGTGGAAAACGCCTGTAATAACATGAATATGATTTATTCTGACCATATTTTTTCTTTGACGAATTTTTTCTTCATGACTTCAAATTTTAAAGCTACGGTTGTTCAGTTATTGATTGTGATGGCGAGTTATGATATGATGTTAAAAATAAATTTCTCAAATTCATCTTTTTTTTCTTTTCAGGTAAGTTCCTGGTTTTATTTCTTTGTCTCATCTTAAACCTTATATTCTGATCTGACTTATGAATCCCTGGCAGGTAAGTATAAAACTTATGTATCTTGTAGAACGCATATACACACAATATACAGAGGAAGCTGTTTATAGTAATGGCAGATTATGTCGTCAAATCAGTCGGCGCCACACAGCTCTTTTTTATGAAAAGTATTAATTCTTTTCAATTTGACATTAATTTTTTATAATATACACTCATTTATATCAATGAATGTAAAAGCATAACAATGGATTTTTAACAATAGATGCAAATTTATTACTGTAAATGTGATATGCTCGAATTGTTTCCTTCTCCCATATGTTTGTAGCCGATTATTGTTATCTTAAAGAGACCTCTCTTTCTTTTTCTCTCACTCTCTCTCTCTCTCTCTCTCTCTCTCTCTATATATATATATATATATATATATATATATATATATATATATGACATTTCCGTGTAAAGAGTATTCTTAAAGATGATATGATAAGTTCGTTTGTAAGCAGTCTGAGATTTAAACTGGCACAACAAAATCAATATTCACATAGGTGAACACTCAGTAGAAGTGACACGAAACTGTTACATGGTAGCAATAAAAGATTCACATATGGAACTATAATAAAAAGTATATGTACGACATGAAAAAACACAGGGGGAAATTATATAAATTACTTAAACAGATATTGGGAAATAAGTAACTGAAGTGACACAAAAAAACAAGTCAAATTTTTAATGTGTAAAGTCATGAACCTTATAGGCTTTATTCATATAGGCTATCTTATCGGCCACAGGTTCAATTTCCTACCGCAGCCTCATTTTCTTTGATTTTTTCAATACAAGTGGTCGAGGCCAAATTATACATACACCGTGTCACGACAGGAGATCCTTTCAAATATACGCATTTTATTTATTTATATTTAATATATATATATATATATATATATATATATATATATATATATATATATATATATATATATATACATATACGTATATTCGACGTGTTACATCTCTTCAGTGTGGCTATAGACTTTCCATTATCCCATCCAGGACCGCAAGGCAGACTTGAAACTTTTACTTCAGACCAGTATCCTACCTCTGGACTATGGAACTGGACAAGCAGTAAGGCTGAATTTAAGCGATATATTTAAATTACACAGAAATCCCCCATCCACCAGGGCTTAATTCCTATAGAATAGCATTGCATAAGCTTACAGTGGATGAGTTACTTCATTTAATGAGTGCTCAACCCTGAATAGTGGAGCATTATATATATATATATATATATATATATATATATATATATATATATATATATATATATATATATATATATATATATATCACAGTACAAATCAGGAATGCAAATGCTTATCGAAGAAACCTGAAAAGCTCGGAAAGGACAGAAACATAAACGTGTTTGTATAGCAAATCCCCATTCTACTACATATATATATATATATATATATATATATATATATATATATATATATATATATATATATATACAGTAGAACGGGGATTCGCTACATATATATACCATCTCACTTTCACTACATGCGATCAGTGCATCCCAGAAACTCTAAACTCTAAAGACGTTCATAAAAACTTTAGGATCAGTAGAGTGCACTCGATCAGAAATAACATTTGGTAAATTTTTACAATAGTTTAACCCTGAAATAAGTTCTCTTGTGAGGAAACAATTGAAACATTCTTTATATATATATATATATATATATATATATATATATAACCATAGCCAATTATTTCCGTATATCTGTTAATATAATTAATGTGAGCTTCTCGTTTGGTTACTGTTTTACAGGGGATTAAATATTATGCCACTATGTGTGAATCATTTGTTGGGATCATGAGCTATTTACCATGTAAGCGTTTCTGGGATTTAAAAACAAAACTGTTATATCAACATGGCTCCCCAGCAGTGTTCATCATCATCACTTCCCCTCAACCTTTGATTTTTATATTTAGCTTTGTTTTATTATTTTTAGATGTATTGTTAGTTTATATAGGCTATTATCATCATGTATTGTAGATGGATGTTATTAGTTTTTGATTCTTTCTTAATCAACAAGAACAGTCATTGTATTTTTTTATAGATTGTTAGACTCCAATACTGCGTCATTTGACCAGCAAGAGAATCGATAACCATCAAATATTGATGGGGTTTTCCGAATATAGTTCTAAATGTCACAGCTTCGATATGTGTTCGCATGAATGCATAATTAGATCTCATAAATTGTTATTTATATATATACATATGTGTGTGTGTATGCATGCATGTGTATGTGTGGTAATCCAGCTTATTTGGGTCTGAGAAAACCCAAACCGTAAAATGGCTAACTTGGCAATATAGCAACTTGCATTTAACTTTTCCCTCGGTACGTATATTTCCATGAAAAGCTGTACTTGGAAATGAAGGCATACATTACAGTGAGCAGTTCCTTGTCGATATTTTGTAATTTATTAATGGGAGGAGCTGTTGTCATGGTGAGCACTTGTAGTGTTCCTCAACTTCGGCCCATTTATTTGGCTATTCTGCTTTTTACACATGTTTTTGTGCAAGGGATGCAACCCAAATATCAAGGGAAATTGAACAGTACACGCACAACGTAAATATGATATAGGATTTTATCTTTGTTTGCTACTTGACATAGATGTTCCATAAATCCTGTCCGTGATATCAAGACTTGCATTAACAGCTTCTGATATATATAATACCCTTATTGTATTAGTAAAAACTACATTAATTCTTGACCACTGACAATACATTTTTCTTGGTTTTCAGTGCGCTGCATACAAATTACGAAACTCATTCAAACAAATCGTACGTCAAAACCATGAAAACTGACGCATAAGAATAAGTCAAAAATTTTGTTTTTTATATGGGGTTCAAATGCAGTCGGAAAATTGGCACAACACAATCGTTCGAACCTCAAAACAGTCAATAATTCCATACATTTTAAATTGTGCAATGCTTAAATGGTTTTCTATCCACCTTAGGGCATCTCTTGGTTAATAAGACAATAACTAGTCTCACAGATCATTACAACTGTAGTGAACTTGTCTTCCACCAAGTACTCTACAAAGCTTAATAAATAACCAAGAGTTTGTGTGTGTATATTTGCTTGTGTGTGCATAAGAGTGTGTGCGCGTGAGTGTGTGTTTGTGTGGGTATGTGTGTGCGTTAGATGCCTTGCTGTGGACTGGATGCAATAATACAATCGTGATTATTGTTTCATTTCCTCCCTACCACTATAGTTAACTACATTATTTTACAAGGAATTATTTGAGTGAATACATACATATATATATATATATATATTAAATGATACCATCAGGGGTTATGTAAACATATACGGAATAAGAGACTTATAAATAAATGAAATAACTGTGAATTGCACACAGACATTAGAAAAAATCTACTTTCACCCTCACAAAGCATTATTAACAATATTGCTTTCTTCTTCTCTTTTGTCCTCTACATATGTAGCAACACATCTTTATGCTTAGAGTGTGAGATCAACAAAGCAAGGAATACAACGTCTCATTCATTTAAAAAAAAAGGCAGCAATTATAATTAGAAGACACCTCCGATCAGTACATGAAATTAAATATTTATCACTTGATTCGTCATCTGTAGCAATTACGTCCGTGTAGACTATGAATATTTCAGTTTTGACCGACGAAATGACGTCAGGCCACGAGCTAAAAATAAAAAATTAAAAAGACATTAGGAAGGGGTGATTGGAAACTGGGAAATGGGATTAAACAAGATTCATTAGTTCAACAAAACCCAATACTCTGGTGATCCTCATAAATTCTGGTCCCAAAATAAGTTTGCTCGTAATATGTTTCAGTTGCAAGTTGATAAGCGAAGCCTGAAGGTCTCAACGTACGTATAATATCAGATAACACGTATAGCTTTTATTAGCAGCGACTGGCTATGATTCACTGCAGAAATTATCCCTAATGTTATTAAGCTTACAGAAGCAGAAAGGATTGGGCAGCTTGAAAAAAATAGAAGTTCTGTTAGCCTAAAAAATCAAATACAAAAGCATTGCGAAATTCAACATTCATAATATGCCATAATTATCCTTTACATTACCATGATGGCCCTTTCATGGGGTTTCCCTAAACAAAGGGCGTTACTTGACGTTGTCGATCTCCTCTCTAAGTAACATGCCACAGGTTGTATTGGATTATATGATAAGAACATACATTCATTTGTCAAAGCAACTAATCAAACTAAGTTGATGCAAATTATTTTCAAAGTATAATTTGGATATTTTGAGTATGTTGGTTATCTCTCATGTACGATGCTGTTGATTATTCTCAAGTAATATCGTGGTTTGATCGTTATCAACCTCAAAAGTTCTATTCGATTACAACCCACAGTAACTCCTCCTAATTGCAGAAACATTGCTAACCATTTGAGTTAAATATTGAACTCTCATAAAATGAAAAGGAAAAACACATAGGCCGAAAATGTTGTTTATTTATCTTTCTTGAATGTTAAAATCAATAAACAAAAATACGCAAATTCTAACAGAAAGAAACATACTGCAAGGAGAACCATTTTTTGGCAATCAACATAACAAGGCTGTACTTTTTATATAAACAATAATTTGTTTATATCAAATGTATGGCGCAAGTATTAGAACGAGTGCACGGTTTTTATTTCAAATGCATGATCTATTACACGTATACACCATGAGTGCATATTGGTACAGTTACTGCTGAATCCTAATTACTAATAATTCTCACTCGCAAGTAATGACAATTATGGTAGGTTGTTCAAAACACTATAATGCCCTGTCCTTCCAAAGTGTACTGCACTAGTTAATCAAATTCAAGTTCATGAACCTGAAATAAGCTTAGGACTGCATATATTTGAAATTTCTTTGGAAAAAAGTTCCCCATTTTTTATCTGTAATTAAATTATCACAGTTCCCTGACATTAGCCACGAGGAACTAAAAAATTCATCCTGGTCACTTCTCATTGAAAGACTTTCAAAATATTACGTGTTCACACTGTTAATTACGCAAGTCAATCAAGCCGTCATTCTCTGGAGACGTCCAGTGAAATTGACGTCAGGTAATTTACTTAAATGATGAGTGACAAGTCTAATTGAGAAAATTCCACCCTCTCTTTTTGCCTTTCGTTCCCCTCACATCTGGATTCTTTTTCACGTTCATTCTATAATCTGTGACCTCATATTTTCATATCGTCCTCATCAGCCGTTATCAGTCCACTGCTGGACCAGGGCCATTCTCAGCCCTTTTCCCAGCGACTGCGCCATGTCTCACCAGTTTCTGTTCATCTTGTGTCTGGTCTTTTCCTACTGCGTTTGTTATCCCATGGGTACTGATCTGTTAAGCCTCTGCACAATCTGTTGCCTTCTCGCTTTGTAGAACCAACTAAAAGCTAATCTACAGTTACTCAGAGAGTCATGGAAAGATATTTTATATAACCTTTATAAAATTAAGCTCTTTTGAGTTTTTCGATTAATTTCCCCTTGAATCCCTCGTTTATTTGCTTCTGCCTATCAAGTTGGAAAAAGTCTAATTTTTCGCCTTTCCTTTCCGGTCCAAGTTTATTCTACTGTACTATTTTCTTGGTCGATTTCAACGTATTTCCCATTTGACACCAGTGACTGGTTTTCGAGACCAGATGAAAAACAGGATTTTGAATGCTGCTTTCAAGGGAAGGCCAGCATACCTTACCTTTCCTTTCCGAACTTTTTCAATTGTATTATTTACACTATGGTAGTGAAGAAAAATCACCGGTCTAGGTGCTAAGATTATTAGGAATTTCACTTTTGGCATCAGTGATATTTTTTAAAACCAGGTGGAAAACCAGAATTTCGAATGCTGCTTTTGAAGGAAGGATAGCCTTCCCTGATTGGTAAATCTGTGCTGACCCATCTTCCTAATTTCAATACCCCCTCCTCTCAAACACATACTTTTATCTATTCTAGACTAAGTCATGCTTCGTAGGTATCTATTAATAAATATAGTTGATTTTATTTTTGTAAAAGCCGACTATTAATGGCGAATTAATCTTCAACAGTGACTTATTTTCATCTCTTCATCTCACTCGAGTTTTCTAGTGATTTATAATTAATGGGTAAGGATATAAAGGTACTACGATAGATTTTCTTGCAATGATGAATAAATATACTGCCATATATATATGTATATATATATATATATATATATATATATATATATATATATATATATATATATATATATATATATTGATGGAAATAGATAGATAGATAGATAGATAGATAGATAGATAGATAGATAGATAGATAGATAGATAGATAGATAGATGGATGGATAGATAATGAAGGTGTATAGTTGGAAAAAGTGGGATAGCAGACAGGTAAATAGATATTACAGTATACATGCATTTAGATGCAGAGACTAGCAGTGCGTGTGCGTGTGTGTGTGCGTGTGCGCGTAAGGCACAAGAGCTTTAGATACCAGGGTAAAATGTGTAATTGGTACTTGATAAAACATCAAAAGATCGAAAAAATCCCGCCTGCCATTAAATTAGAAAAATTTAATTCATAATTGAAAGGAAAGTCATCAATTCGGATCTTTTGCTGATTCCATATTCAAATACAAAACCAAAATAATGTTTGTATCCCTTCTTTTCTCTACGCAGTTTCTCTGCAACAAGGTGTGGGTTGAATGACCTTGGGAGTTACCTCGTGAGCAATGCTTTTCATAATCAAGGTCATCCGACTTGAGCCCATTTGCTCGCATTGAAACAGCAAAGAAGATGATATACAGGGGAATCTGCTCATTGTGATCATTTAGGGACTGGGTAGATAAAAATAATCATTTGACAACATTTAGCAAAGTATATAAAAAAAACTGGAGATATTTCTATAATTATTATGTGTTCATCGTTATTCTGTTAAATCCATTGATATAAACAACCTAACAAGATTTTTTTTCTTTTTAGATAAAGTGTTTAGGACCAGCTTTTTTTTTATATCAATGATATCAATGATAACTTTATTTGTGATTATAATAAACGGCTCCCTCAGTATTTGCTAAGTACACGTAAAAAATAAGTTGACAAATGACTTTAGGATTTTATTTTACAACAACGGAATTCATTAGGAGACAAATAAATCGAATAATGTGCTTCACTTAATAATTACATCTATCTATGAGGATTTGAAAGTATTCTTATGCTTAGTATTAATCACGCGGTCGTATCACTTGAGTCTATCAGAATTATATTTGGTCACCCCGAAATTGTATAAATACATTTTGTCGGGTAATATTGGCCTCCATTATCACCCTAAAATTAAGTAAACACTTTCATAACTGGTCTGGTTATTCACTCAATACAGAGAGTCACATAACTAACGTCGCCTTGGGTGCATGTCATGTAGTTGATGATCAATGAAACATTTTGGAAAAGGGGTGATCAACGAATAAGTTACATCTCTCACCTTTTGTTGGGTGGTGAACTCGAAATAAACTCCAAATTAGATAATAAAGAAATATGTGTGAATGATACAGGACAAAAACTTAGGGACTAATTTAGTATAAATTTACATTGGAAACCCCCCTAAATTAAAAACCTTTAGTATGTGTGTGTGTGTGTTTGTGCGTGCGTGTGTGTGTGTGTGTGTGTGGGTGGGTGGTTGTGTGAGTGTGTTTTACACATAATAAGGAGTAAATATTAAATTTTCTGTCCCTGGTTCCAATGGTGCTGCCTGTTAATGCAGCACATATATAGCCAGCCAGTCAGACTGACTGAAAAACTGAAGAAACCTGTATCGAATATTTTAGAAACAGTTTCAATTGATGGTCTCTAAAAGAGAAAATATCTCAACGTAATCATCAATTCGCGTATATCTTCTAATTGGGCAATAATTCTGTTTACATATATACAGAATGTTTCCCCCAAGCGTATACACACTTGATTGATAATAACCATCTTTGTTAACTAAAAGTTGAACACTTTCATAAGAAAAATTCTATCTATATAATAAAAACTGTGACTTTTTTGTCGTCTTTCTGTCAGTAACAATGAACTCTTCCACTTAACTCTTCCAAATAACAGTTTTACTGATATAAAAATATCTCCTACTCACCATTTGAAACAAAAAGACTCTTCCCCTTGAGCAAAGTTGATCACTTTTAAATAAAACATATGATGAAATTGATAAGATATAAATTTATTTACCCCATTAGAAGCTTTGTGGTGAATTAGTGTCTTCAAGTAAGGAAGTTAATGTGAAAAAAAAAAAAAAAAAACGCTGGGACTACACAGAAACACGAGTAGATATTTTTATCAAATGGATTATATATATTCGCGATTTTTTTCACAGGTAATAAATAGTAACTATTATGATGAAGACCGACTAAAGTACCTATTGTAGACAGTGGCCCATAAGTCACTTTTCTATTTGAGAAATACAAATTTAGACTTTTAAATGTTTGTTCCTGATTTTAAAAATGTATCTCCAAGTAGTATATTACGGGAAAAATCATCACTGGACAAACTAAAAATTACAGAAGTTAATTAGTAAAATCGTGGTTCCATTATTCAAACGCAGCATTTATACATGCGCTAGTGCCATGTCAGGAAGCTTCCAACAAAAAATGGAGTAATATTGTGACACCATTTTTTAGTCAGAGTTTTCTAAGTTCTATTTACAGAAATTGATTACGTAAAAATATTAACAATTTTTTTTTCAAAAAGCCTTCAACACATAAACGTTAAAGCAACTTGAATGCCACCACATATTTGCCTGATAATTATTGTCGATCAAGAAAAATGTATGTAAAAATGATATTTGAGGATTTTTCTCGACAAATAATTTTTCTTCTGAATATCTTGAACAATTATAGCAGGACACAAATTAAACATCTCATGCTAACGTATATATATATATATATGTGTGTGTGTGTGTGTGTGTGTGTGTGTGTGTGTGTTTGTGTCTCTGTGTGTGTGTGCATGCGTGTGTGTGTGTTGTTTCTTTTTTATCTAAAATAGTTAATAAACAAAGCTGCCATTAGTATTAACTAACAAACCATATTTACATCCCTACAGACACAAAATTCACTAGCCTGTCTGTCTGTCAGCCCCTCCCTTCCTCCCCTCTCTTTCTCTTTCTCCTTCTCTTTCTGTCTGTCTGTCTGTCTGTCTGTCTGTCTCTCTCTCTCTCTGTCTCTCTCTCTCTCTGTCTCTCTCTCTGTCTCTCTCTCTCTCTCTCTCTCTCTATATATATATATATATATATATATATATTCCTTGACAATCGCAGAGAAATGTGGAATGAATTTGTAGTGAGGATTCCATAAGTACTTCGTACACACATACATACATACATACATACATACATGCATGCATACATACATACATACATACATACATACATACAGTGGGAGAAGAGAAGGGATACAATTTGAGAAGAAGGAATTATAATCAGAAAACATAACGTTCGTACAAACGAGTATTATAGTGATCATGAAAAATTAATTATAATTTCAGCAAGAATCACGAACTGAATTTGATGATAATTATGACGAAGAGGAGAAAACAAGCTACAGCTATGAAACTGATAACAGAAATAACCAGAAACCTTAACTTCTTTTAGATTTCAAATTGAAATCCAACAAATCGTTTTCACTGGAAAGAGTTGAAAATATTAAATGAAATTTTGACTCGTATTTGAGAGGATTTGTTAATAATTCTCTCATATTTTTTCACCTCATTTATAATGCAAAGTTCTTCCGACAAAGACCTGTTCAATTCGAACCAGGTGAAAACCGAGGGTAAGAGGGGTTAGTAAGAAGTGTCACCTGACCCGGTCACGTGTTGAGCACATGATTTTTGTCACGCGTTCTGATCCGGTCGAAGGTTAAAGGAGAAAAAATATAATGAAAAGTTTGTCTTTTTTAGCAAAAAATAAATGAAAAATGGTCATTTATGCATCAGATTTACGGAAAAGCTTAAGAAATTATCGTTCAGAAAAGGTGGAATTTTTCAATTCGATTTCAAATCATTATTTATTCTCTTCTGAATATTTTCTTTTATACATCGAAATCTTGATTTATTGCTCTTGCGTTTTTTTTATCTAATTTCTCTAATATTCTTTATTTTCAAATCATCAGGAAGTCCGGGTACTGCCCGGGCTTCCCTAAGACTTGCTCGTGCTTTGTATGGGCTTGCAAAATTAGATCTTGACTAATGTAAAAACTTGGGCCGGGCTCATGGTTTTCTGGTAGAACCTTGCCCGGGCAGATACCAAAAAGTTGGCGTCACCACTCTGTGTGCGCGTGTATGTGTGTGCACACGTGCATGTGTGTGCGTGTGTTTGTGGGTGTGTCTATTTATTTGTCTTAAACATTTTATACCTACCTATGTATTTATCTATCTTCCTCTCTGTCTGCTTATACATCCGTTTGCCTATCTTATTTTCCATCTTCTTCGAAGCTGATATTTCTTTTTTTTGGTAAAATATTGTGAGATATTTTTCATTTAGTTATTTCAGATCTATAATTTTGTATGTGCGTATACATTTATGTATGTAAGTATTCCGTTGTCGATCTGTTTATATGCACATATATTTTGCTTTTGACTATAATGATTATGATAGCTGTAATAATGCTTATTCTAATAAATGTATGAATAATAATTATATTGTTATATATTTTGTGTGTATACATACATACATACATACAGATATATATATATATATATATATATATATATATATATATATATATAGAGAGAGAGAGAGAGAGAGAGAGAGAGAGAGAGAGAGAGAGATGTACATTTAGATAAATGTAGATATTCAATATCATTTACTCATTTTTTGCCGAGTCTGTATTTCCTTTAAATATCTATTATCCATATTTTTTTATCTCTGTGCATGTACATAATATATACATTCACATAAATAGATTGATAGATTGATAGATAGGTAGATAGATAGTGTCTTTCTGTGTCCGTGGGTTCGCCCAACATCATGGGACTGAATTCGTTCAATTAAGTCACAAAAATAAATAAGCATGGAAAATATTTAGCTTTTATAAATGATGTAAGAAAGAATATAACGCTCTAAACAGGTAGATATCAATCCATTCTTTCTCATTCTATCCTCCTGAAGATATTTGAATTTCATTTGAAAGTGATGAATGAAGTTTTAGCGTACCCAGATCAGAATTCCTTAATTCAGAGATGATTTAGTTTCAATTCTTTTGAATAAATAAATGAAGAATCAAAAAGTATGATATTGTCTTCAATTTCCAACTTTCGTTCTCATTCGACTAGAACAGTTTTAGTATATCTCTGAATTTTTTGGATGAGGTATTATAGTTATTTCTATTATTATTCGGACTATCCTCAAGATGAGGATAGTCCAAATAATAATAGAAATAAGAACAATTTTATTCTTACATTACGTTTTAATTATTTATCATTTTGATAATGTATTCATTTTTTTTATAAAAATGACACACATAGACAGACAAATAGATAGATAGATAATTGATACTTATGCAGATATGTATTCAAAAGCATTGCACAGATAATTCCGCTGATTTTAGATAGGGATACCTTTTGAGTTATATTTGAATAACTTTGTAAAACTGCTAATGAACGAAATAATGCTTTTAAGGTTGCCTTTATATAGATATAAAATTGAAAAATCGTTTTGGTTGTTATTTGTAATGTTTTTCTTTATAATCCCAAGACCCTTATACGTACGTGATGATATGTAGACCATATTCAATACCTATCCTTATCCCTTAAACTCATTTGAGTGTGCATGAGACTGTTATAGAGGGAAAGATAGAGTGTTGATATACAGCAGTATTCAGTAGAAGATATGACAAAGCATATCTGCGTATCTGTATGTATATATATATATATATATATATATATATATATATATATATATATATATATATATGTGTATATATATATATATATATGTATATATATATATATATATATATGTATATATATATATATATATATATATATATATATATATATATATATATATATATATAAATATATGTATAGAGAGGAACCTAATTAATGTATGATAACATTCTCAATCATTGTGGTCGAGGGAAATTTCCGCCAGTAAAGTTTCCGACTTAAAGTTATGGAAGACTTTTCCAGCTTGGTTTCCATGTTTCTCTGTTTGTATGATCAAGTGGAAGGGTCCTTGTTTTCCGAGAAAACAAACTGTTCAGCTTATTTTGCGCCACCCTGTACAATCAAAGTTGCTTATTTACCACCACTGCCAGGTAAAAGGGATCATGCCGAAAATTGGTGCAACAATTACGCACTTTTACCTCTTTGCGTTTCTATCCATCTGTTTTTGTCTCCGTCTCTGTTTCTTTTGAGAATGAGACGAGAATACTGTGTCATACATAATCACCATCCTGTCTGATCTGATATTTTCACTGTATAACGTTCGATCAATCTTATTGCTATTCACCACTGTGACAAGTGACAAGGCAGGATGTAATATTGCAAAATAAAGAATTACATAGATAGATAGATAGATAGATAGATAGATACATACATACATACATACATACATACATACATGGATAGATGTTGTGTCAGGACCATTGTGCGTTGTGTAATTGTTTATGCTCATATCGATCTATATCTATATTTATCTAAATATATTCACACAATAATGATATATATTCTCTTTCTGTCAAGATTATATATATATATATATATATATATATATATATATATATATATATATATATATATTCACTTATATCTTCACTCTTCTTTGCATCATACATAAATGAATTATATTTCCAGATCTATCCATTCATCTCTCCACCAATATACATATATATACATATGTATGTGTGTGAGTGCGTGTGTGTGGGTATGTGTGTGCGCGTGCGTGTACTCACGCGCGCACCCATGTGTGTGTGTGTGTGTGTGGTAAGAGTAGTAAAGCAGTTCCCATCGATTGTCGGCCGATCCTCAACACAAGGTGCAGCATTAGTGGCGTTACCCTCTGCCACTCTAAACCTGCCTTCTTGTCTGTCTATCGTGGCTTGGCCTTGCCTCTTCTCACTCTCTCAGCTGATTAAATTATGAAAAAGGAGTTTCCTTCTCCCAATCTGCACTCATCTCAATGGTGATCACAAATATTCACGTGCACAAACGCCTCCAATCTTTCTTTGCAGACTACCATGTACACCATAACTTGATTTTTCAAATAGTCTAGCATTAGGAATCAGAAAAAAATCTGATAGATAAAAATAGATTGATATATATATATATATATATATATATATATATATAGAGAGAGAGAGAGAGAGAGAGAGAGAGAGAGGGGGGTGAGAGAGAGTGGATGAGAGAGAGAGGGGGGGACTTTCGAATGTATACATGTATACGAATGTTATATTTATGTTGTTACTGCAAAGAACAAAATTACTCGAATATAGGATAAGGTTAGATACATAGATAGACTAGAACACATTGAAATATATTTTGAAGGAACTTGCATAGATCTTAATCTTCTGAAAATTTCAAACTCAACCCTTCATTCAATCCATCTGGGTACATTGTAGGTTTTATATTCTCTGAAGATTACCTCATTAGATTAGACTGACACTTGAAGAAGGACGGTAAGTATAACAACCGATACGTCACTATCACATTCAAGATGACAATAATTTGAATAAATAAGAGTTTAATCTTATTATAATTCACTCAGAGTCCCTCATAACTCACTCGAGATTCCTTTGATCTAATAATGATTCAATAAATGTCAATCCGTCCATATCAGCGAAACCCAAGAACCATACGACATATCCCCATGACATTTTCTATGTGTACTTAGGGGACTCCAGGGCAGGTTTTTAGAAGAGTACTTTCCGAAATTCCCTTTAAACTAATATTTCAGTATGCTTTTGAATTTTCAATGTAAGCTAATGCTAAATTGGTTCCCTATTATGAGTCCGGTTGCATTTATCTGATAATAATGAACTGATTTCAGTGTACTTACCTGTCTATATAATACTAAATATCTGATTCTGTTCATCTGTATGTTAACTCTAAATAACGTAAATGGTTCATTATAGCCAGTGATATAGGATTAAGGTATCCCTAAAAAAATTCATCTCTAGGACCAAAGGCCCCATTTAAGCTTCCTACAGGAAATAGCTGGAGATGTGATCTGTGCGGCAGGATTTCAGCTCGTAATGCTAATTCCTCTTCTCAAAAATTCAGACAGAGATTCATTTTTTTATTAATTTGTATAAATATATATATGGAATTGGCTGTAATATATCTTAGCACAGATCACTATGTGACATGCTACTGAATAACTTTGCCAGACGAGTTGATATTTTGCAAATACTTACAATATATATTGGGAAGGCATTAATACAAAAAATATTCGGTAGGCTGTACACTTCTACTAATTGTTTCAGATAATATCAATATAAATAAATTCATCTCAATTTTTTTACAATTGTGTAATAAATTGTTATTTCTTTACGGCTTTTTTATTGTTGCTATTTACCGAGTACGTTAGCTAGATATAGGATATTTGTTTTGCCATGTGTTTACTTGCCCCCTCTTTTCTGCATCAACCACTCCCGACTCTTACCCCTTTACCAATCTTAATCTAGTAAGTACCCATATGAAGTATTATTGTTGCTGAGCAATTTGTGAGTATATTCATGATTGCCTTTATGGGATTCTCATCTATACCCTGTTTTTGCAATAAGTTGAAGACTGTTATGTGTTCTATCAAATCAAAGGCTTTTCATAGTCATAGCCAAACTAGAGGGTCTGTTGTTTTCTGATTCCCTCTCATTTAGCGTGTGGGTGGTCTATTGACGAAAAGCCCACCTATTCACAAAGTTGGGTTTCGTCTAAAGTGTTTGATCTATTTGTAAATATTTTCGAGATAGTACTTTGTGAATGTGAGGTAATAAAGTGATAGGGTTGCTTGTGCCAAGACCTTTATCGCCTCTTTTCTTGTGTAGTTGGATCGCTATTCCTTAGCAGAAGATTTGGCGCACTTTCAATTCTCGTGAGCATTATGTGAATAGTTGCACTACTCCTTTATGATAGACCTCTGCGTCTTGAGCATGTTTCAAGCTCTTCCCTAATCTGATTGCTTATATCATTCTCTCTGTGTTTTTCTCTTTTTTTTTTTTTTGTTGTCTCATTTTTTGTTTATTTGTTCATTAAGCTATGCTCTTTTTGTTTCGTCTTCTTTAGTCTTTACAACCATTTGCTCCCCTTATTGAGTGTTTTCCTTCAGATTCTTTAATAATGTTTACCAGATGTTTCCTCTTTTTCTCAATGCTACTTTTTTTCAAAAATGCCTTGAATCTGTTACGTACCCCTCCCGAGAAATCGTAATTCTCTCAATTTTTCTATGTTACGGTTTCTTCTTTTGTTCATTTCGAATATTTTGTTCCTTTCTATTTTAAAGTCAAATTCAATTTTGCACCACTATTCTTCAGTCACTTCCTATATTCACTTTATTGACGCCTCCGACGTTGTACTCATGAAATCTAGGTAAGTTCTTGACATTTACATCGATAAATTTCATTAGTCAATACATTCAGCTTGGATCTATATCGTTGCACTCTTAGCTTGCGATTATATTTGATGATGTTAGGGAAATCCAGATTCACCTCCAAATTTCTCAAATCTCCACCAGTCGCGAATGATTTTCTCGGGCTACATGAACTTCACGTCTGATTAACATTATCGATAATCAATGCAATCGAAACCAATGTAGTTTCACTTGGGGTATCTATATCTTAATTCAGACGACTCCCATTATTAAGGAACAAATTATTTCAATAGTGAGAAACTTAGAGTGCAGCCATAACCTAAAAGCGACATCCTATTACCCTTTCACAGTTAATAGTCCCATATACGGTTCGCAGGCTTGCAAATAGAATAAATGAATCAAAGTGTCATTTTGCTAACCATATATGTATTAGAAAATGAATGCATTTCTTCTCTGACATTGATTAATCTTCTTGATTATTTTAAGCTCATCACTAGTTGATAAGGCTTTTCTTTGAATTTCCCTTCAGATTTCTGGATAAGTTTCGTTATCATCATCATCATCATCATCATCATCATTCTCTTAACGTCCATCTTTGGGCATAGTCCTTCCCCAGGATTCGTCAGTACTTTCTGAATTTGTCTAGTTCGTCTCTACATCTTGTATTCTGCCGGCTTCAGTTTTGCATGTGATCTCTAGGGATCCATGTTGTGAATCGTGATGTCCATCAGTTGTCTGCCATTCTTGTGACATGGCCAACCCATGGTTTTTTGAGTTTTCTAAAGGATTCTGTGATGTCTTAGACCCCCGTTTTCTCTCTAATATACTGTGCTGTCCTGCGATCTCTCAACGTGAGATTGAGTATAATTCTTTCATGTGCACGCTGCAAGCTTCTCAATCCGTAGGTCTGTCTCTTGGTTAGGTTCCAAGGTGACTATCGGGAGGATGCATTGGTTGTATATCGTTCTTCCTCAGATTGATGGGATTTTCTTATTTTTGATGGTTGAGCTTGCTCTGCCGAATGCTTGCCATCCTAGAGTGATTCTTCTTGAGCGGCATCAAACAACCGTAAGCCATCGAAAATAGCAAAGGTATATACCCTTTTTTATATTTGCGTATGGTTGTGTTTGTGTTCTTGAGCTCCTGGCCATACTGTTTTGACTTGGAAATCGGCATCAGTAATCACCAAGACCCCTTCCAAAAGATCTTTTTTCAATTTGAAAAAGAAGCTTATTTGACATTTTGGGTGGCTTTATTTCAACAGGTTTATTAATAACATCTAGATTTTCCAGAGTTTATAACTTTTCTTTTACTCTATTTCGGATGATTACGTGTGAAAAATGCCGGTAATGTTATTAATAAAATAATTTCTTGCCACAATTATCATTCGATGCACATTTTTTACGTAACTTCAAATTTTGACGCAACTGTTGTTCAATTATTGTCTGTGATGGCGAGTTATTCTATTGGTTTATATATAAATATATATATATATATATATATATATATATATATATATATATATATATATATATATATATATTCAAATTCGAAATGATGAAAAAATATTCCATCGAAGACTAATATTCTATTTAGGACATCACTAGCATTTTTCACTGGAAACATCTAAAATATCTAACATCTAAAGAAATATCTAGAAATATCTAGATCCTGGAGAATCTAAATTTAATCAATAAGCTCGTGAAAAAAGGCCAAAAAGTTAAAAGTTAAAAAACAACGAAAAAAACGTTTTTGTCGGCAAATCCACAAATGACATTTTAGGAGGGGTCTTGGTGAATACTGATATCTATTTTCAAGTCTGTAGACAGAGTGTTATGGTCAGGAGCGCTGGAATATACAGACTCATCAACAAACACTAACACACGTACGTATAAAAAGGATAGAACACTACGCAAACCTTTGATGAATACGGTTGTCCATTATATATGTAATTAGAAAAGGCAATGAAAATTCAATATATATATGTGTGTGGGGGTGAGTGTCTTATCTAAACTATATAAATGAAAATTCACATATTTAACAGTAACTTTATATACCGAGTTTAGTCCTTCGAGAATTGTTTGCTGAACATTTTGTTCATACGAAGGCGTCGTCCTCTTTTTCTCCATAAAAATTATTCATTTTGCTCCAGACTAAATAAGAATATATTATTAGTTTGCGCTTTACACACTCACATTCTCTTACTCATCCTCTCTCTCTCTCTCTCTCTCTCTCTCTCTCTCTCTCTCTCTCTCTCTCTCTCTCTCTCTTCACCCACGTCCACCCTCTCCACATATCTTATTGATATATTGCGGATTATAACAAGCATGCTCACTTGAACAATTTAAATTTTTTTTAGAAGACGAAATGCTTCTGCTGATTCAGATGACCAATCAACATTTAATATGTGGATTGATTTTTGTCTATAATCTAAAATATATATACATCTGGTGTTCGATCCACTCTTGTATGTTTGTTCTGTGTTACTATAAGCTTATATATATATATATATATATATATATATATATATATATAGAGAGAGAGAGAGAGAGAGAGAGAGAGAGGGGGGAGAGATATGTAGATGAATTGAGGGAATTGCCCTCATTGATATGTAAAATCTTAATTCACTGATTGCCGATTGGTTCATTGATAGGAGTTCTTGTTTGTCTTGTGTCCAAAATGTTAATAGAATAATACCAAGTCGTATTTCAAAGTCACTAACATCAATAAATATTCACATCGTTCAATGAAGTCAGACACAAGGTCCAAAAATGATCTCAACAACAATATCTTGCAAAACTACCTTTCTATTTTTGCTCTACGACAGAAACCTTGAGTCTTATTTTTGAATAAAGCAAACGACGGTAAGAAGTCAGATTCGTGGCGCTTCTCGTGAGGATTAACCCCATTAGCAATGACATGCGAGACTTGAATAATCGCTTCACCACAGTCTTCTATATCTATAGAATGTATACAATATTGCAAAACAAAAAGAGTGTGTGTACTATTTACAACATTTTCACAACAAAGACAATTGTAGTTTCATGTGTGCAAACATATATGAATAATGGTTGTGTTATTTTTTTAAAACTCTATCCTTAATTACATTTATCGTTATCCTCAGGAATATAACCCATAAAAGTAAATGCAAGCAGTCATGAAATCTTATCCAGGCTTTTTGCATGCTTGAAAAGTGAATCTGGACACATACGAAATACTTACCTATAGGCAGCAATATAGACTCTTCTGGATGCTTCAAAGATGATTTTCCATTGTTTCCTCCCGGTATCCTCAATAAGCGGATCGTTGAAGTTCTGCGCTTCATTGTTCTTGGTCCAACAACACAAAATGCTATTCAATTAGGAATTCCCAGACAATGTAAAATAAAAGTTCATTCCTAATATTTCTACTTTCTGTAATGTTATATAGTCAAACTAAAAGCAATGACATGCCTCTTGGAGGCCCATTCGCCACCGCTAAATTTTTAATCTGTAGTTATAATTGCGGATGCAATTTTCGGCCTGTAGATTGGTCACTAATTTTTTGAGATAAATTAGTCAATTGGACAATTCGTCACCGGTATCAGCGATTGTCAGCATACGGAACTATTTAGACAAAGGAACAGAACTCATATCGATTTGACATGATTGAATTTAACCTGCAACAGAAGTTGTACATAATCTTAAATTCCAACATTCCGATATCGAAAATAATGATTTTTTCCCTTTTTTCTGATTTAATTTTCTAATTTCTCAAATCAGTTTCATGTAGCCCTTTTTCAATATCTTGATACTTGATTGTTAAACTTTAGTTTTTTGCGAAGTTTTCGAATTTCCAGGGTCCAATCAATAGATTGACCTCATGATCACCTGGCGGCGATCACTTCACCGGATGTCGGTTACATAAACTTGAGGCGAAATTGAAGAGAATAGAATTAGAAAAAAAACATATGCTATGGGCTTTAGCGTGCTAAGCTCTAAAATGACAACAGAAGATTCTACTTCATGACCGCAAAGAGAAAATAGATTCTTTTCTCCAATTCACCAAGTTTGATGGAATTCCGTTGGTTGAACATTTTTCACTGAATGGTTTTATATTGAAATCGACTTCTTTCGTACAAATATTCAATCATGTTTTTAACTGATCTAATGTCAGGCACCACAGTTGTGGTTCACCTTATAATTCTTCTAAAACGTTGACAATCACTCAGACTTAATGCTATCGAAAATGCTTCAATCGTTGAGAGGAGTTTCAACACGTTTCTTCATGACAGACTCAAAATTCTCGACGTAGCTGAATTCAGATGAATTTCCTAATCATCTGCTACGTTCATCTAAGAACAGTCCATCAATGTTTAAGCTAATATTCTCATCGCAATCATATTTATTCCTATCCGTTCTCTTGGTAATTTTTTCATTACAATCAAGTACATTACATGCTTTCATATATATATACGTGTGTGTGTGTGTGTGTGTGTGTGTGTGTGTGTGTGTGTGCTAACTATTTCCTGACCTCTTGAACTATGAACTATTATCACATTGGACAAAGATGCAAACAGATACAGACAGATAGGAATAGACTGATGTAGATAGATTTATTCTGATATAAGACCGGCATATATATATATGAAATAGATATGAATGAATAGATAGATGAATAGATATCAATAGAGAGGTAAATATAGAAAGAAACATGTGAATAGACTCGATAGATTGAAAAATAGATAGATTTATGGATACCAATAGCTTATCTGATGTCTTAATGATTCTGAGTGTCAAACTAATGTTATTTTTACCTCTCGGGTGAGTTAATGGTGCTATCTCTTTAAACCATCAAGTGTGGTGGTAGGCCTACAAATTGCTAATGACTAATACTAAAGGAACAAGCACCAAGGAGATGTCACTTCGTGAATAGATTATTTTTAACCAGTGCTGAGTGTTCTGTTGCTATACTAAATCGAATAGAACGTATTTACCGAAAAACTCCGGACAAAATTGATTGCTGGTCTTGTTCCATTCAAAGAGGGATTAAGAAACGACATTTTAATCATTGGAGAGCTTTACGGTGAAGGGTTTCCAAAAGGCTTTTTTTAGAATCCTTTGAAGGTAATGCTGACATTTAAAAAAAACAGTGAGGAAAAGGTTATTGTTTGGTCGCATCAACGCATCTACACGTTCACACCAGATGTCTGGTGTTTATTGTCCGAGATCGAATGACGCCAAATCTCCCGATACTCCAGCACTCTCCTCGGTATTACCACTGTTTTTAGCAGTGCTATCGCCTGGGTGGTTTCAATTCTTCCTCAGAATTTTAGTTCAACCAATCTTTTTGCCGGGCTCTTTCGGACAATTCGAAGCGCTCTAAAAATGACTTGCACACCTCACAACTCCTTGAGTACCGTACTTTGTTCAGTTCTCTTATTAGATCTTGACCAATCATTCTCAACTCGGGTTGATATTGCCTGTTGCGACGTGCAAGTTGAGTTGAGAGGCAGCAATAGATTGCCATATGCAAAGGGACTTTTTAAATAGCCGATATATCGTTTTATGACGGTAGAGTAAAAAAAATAACGGGGAGCTTCTCCCATTCGGTGGATTACAGAATATTTATTCCAGTGCATACACAGAGACATAGAGACTGAAACTCACAAATACTGAGAATCTAGCAGTAAAGCATCAAACATTAGGGTCATATTGAATATACAATGTAAGTAAAGTGTTATTCCAGATTCATTATGAATTGTTATCTGATTGCTTGATGGGGGGGGGTCATAGATCTTAGTCCAGAAATTTATCCAGTTTTTTAATTCCTTTTGCTGTGATCTGTTCGGACTGAAAAATTTTCTCCTTTACGATTACTAAATCTGGTCATATATGTGGTTGTTATTATCATTATTACCAAATTATTTTGCATGAAGTCCGTCGGAGATTGTGCCCTGAGAAAACAAGGAGATTAGAGGTTTATTGAATATATTAAATACATATAAACACACAGATATTAAAATGACACATAGACACCTACACGCACGCTGATATCGAAAACAATTAAAATTGTAATGAGTTCAATTCTCACACTTTGGAGATTTTTTGGTGATGTAATCAAACCTTAGACCATATCCAACAAGTGCAAAGTCCGTGAAGGCCGTCCTTACACAAACTTTCCCGGTAGAGAACAAGCTGACCTCAAAGATTCAGGACTGGGGAGGTTGTGATTGGCAAGGAACTAAGCTAGCTAAGGACACTTGCCTGGGATAAGTCGCAGTGGCTAAATTTGAAAGAGAACAGAATGCTGCTGGGGGATGTTTTCATTACTACAGCTACGGAATAAAGTTACTCATCTTCATCAATCTAAGGTCAGAAGGTATCTGAATGGGCACCTCACTGTGGAGGAGTGGTGAGCAAGATACTCACATAGAATAAGCGGATTAGATTGGGTTAGATATGCCAGACTAACCTAACATTATTAAACTCCTCTGATGGGTGTACAACACATCTGGCCCTGTACCAGACTAATATGAGCACAACGAATTATCACACACCCATGCACTCAGACAATATATGCATCCACACAGTCAAATCCCCATTTACACACACATATATTTACATATGTGTATATTCTAAAGTGTTTTTATATGTATAGCGTTTGAAGCTGTGAAGCTTTTTAGAATGCATATATTCATATTTCAAGCTCTACTCTAAATCAACTTGATGTTTAATGTTGAATGTTTTGAGCCTTTTATGAAATAAACCCGTCATACATCGGATATTGCGTTATGTTATATCATATTTTATTGCATCCCTGACTTGTACAGTGTAACATATATATATATATATATATATATATATATATATATATATATATATATATATATATATATATATATATATATAATCACACTTGTTGGGCGAAGAAATAGTTCCTTATTCAACATAAATAAAAGTCCCAGTGTTTGTGCTTAGTTAAAAAGTCAATGTTTCTAATGTCGACTTCAATGAGAAGCTCATCCCTAACATTCAAAATATTGACTCAAGAAAATATTTTAATGTACAAATTTCTCGTCGAGTGTTCCACAATTTATTTAATTATGGATAAATGGTACTTTTTCTGTCATGATTTGAAATCCTTCAAGTTTTGTTTGAGTTTCTATGGAACATTTCTACTGACAGAGACAGAGACAAAGAGAGGGTGATAGACAGGGAGAGAGAGAATATGGGGAGACAGCTATGGCAGATTTTACAAATGCAGACGTCTATTCATCTGCAGATTAAAATTCAAAAACTGTGTATATTTAATTTTGAAAATACCATTTACATCGGGTCCTTGGGCGATGGTTAGTCGATGAATTCTTTGTATCTACCATTGTGCCGATTTCATCTCGTGAATCCCGATATATTTTGGGTTCAACCTGCTTGTATAAATTGCAAAATAGCGTCAACCAATTTTAGTTGCAAGGGATATAATAGAATAAACTGATATAAAATTAACGATGCAAGATTTGATTAGAATTGATTTGAACTGAATTGTACTGAATTGCTTTGGTGTTCCTTCTCTAGTTTTACAATAATTTCTAGCCTTTCTGGAATTTTCGTGATTTTTTTCTCGGCCATTATTTTTTTTTTAGGGGTTATCTTTTATTACATTTAATTTTGGAGGAATTTGCCCCCAAAATGACTGCATTTCTAAATCTCGTTATCTCGTCTTTCTGTGAGAATTCAAATTTCCTTGTTTAATTCTGAACGTTTTTTTTAATCTTTTTCTCTCTTTTATGATTTTGCTCTTCCTTCACTTTCGTCCTTCCATTCTAAGCTAAGACTTTTTCAGTCTACATTTTTGGGTTTCCTGCGGTTGAATTTAACTTAATTTTCTACGCGTACATTCTCCTCCAAACTTCGTGGCTTTTCAACTTTTAGATCAACATTTTGTTTCCTTTTTGGTATTTTTTTTCTCTTGTGTTGTCTCTCTCTTGCAAACTTCTCTTTTCTTCTATCTATTATTTTTCCATTGCTTATCATTTTTCTTCCTTTCTCTTTTATCCAAATCAATTTCTTTTTATTTTGTCTTCTGTGATAATCTTCCCTTCTTTCTATTTTCTGTTTTTGTTTTTCTATAATTGCCCTAAGCCCTCTATCTCTCCATAATTCACTGATGTATATTTATATATATATATATATATATATATATATATATATATATAGAGAGAGAGAGAGAGAGAGAGAGAGAGAGAGAGAGAGAGGGCGAGAGAGAGGGAGAGAGAGAGATAGGGAGAGAAATTTGATTAGGGTTAGGTTGTCTATGGTCTGATCAGGATTGCACCGACATGAAAACTGGAGTCACTACGAAACACTGAAATTTCAATGTACGATCACACACACACACACACACACACACACATATATATATATATATATATATATATATATATATATACATAAATATATATATATATATATATATATGGATGATAGTGACAATTGGAGGTTATGCCTCGATGCAACTCAACAGGTGCCAGAAATCCCTATGAGAGAAAATCTTTTAGCAGTTCACAGATGATCTTTCTGTTTACATGTTTGAGGCTGAGAAAAGAATTGAGGATATTTCTGTGTTGTTTGGATATATATATATATATATATATATATATATATATATATATATATATATATATATATATATATATTCTAGTCTATCCATAAATGTCTGAGTCCGTCCATATCTATCTATCTATCCAATTGCAACGTGCAACCCATATTTTTACAATAAATAAATGCAATTACGAAGTTTCTTGTTTGTGCAGTGTCACATAAAATGATGCCCCGTTCTTACTGTCGGGTTTACCATCCAAAGGGCAGTAGACCTCTACAGCTAGCTCTGGTATCTACATCCTACAAAATGTTGGAGACCTAAGCATCTATTAACAAGGTCAGCCATATTTTCGGAATACTCTCTAAAAGGGAGCAGCAGATCTAAATAGCTAACACATAAATCCCTTCCTTCCACATCAAAGTCCGTGAGACGTAAACTCTTCAAAAGTGGGAAGGCACTTGCTCCTGTTCTCGCCTCCTCAGTGGACTATAGGATGCAAATCCTTGGTTTAGAGGGTAGAGTTGGCCCTGCACCAGTCGCACTCCAACTTCAATACCCTGACTGGAGGGTTATTCTGCATGCCAGTCTCACTGAGTATGGTTCTACTACTTTGAAAAACCCTTCTAAAATCTTTGTAATGATATATATATATATATATATATATATATATATATATATATATATATATATATATATATATATATATATATATATATATATATCCTAAGAAGCAACCACTAAAATCCTCTCTGTCGATGCTGATTCTGATCTTTTTACGCTCGCCTGTTAAACCAATGCAGCATACGGATAGAATTGAACCCACTGGTAATTACTACAACTTTGATCACCAACTTCACAATGGCCGACTGTAAATTCTCTTCCAACAAACTATATGGCCACCATCTCCTGTTTCTCAGTTTCCTGCCAGCCTTTGTGGGCCGCCCTAAACCATCAATAGCGAATAGCCAATAAAACAGTTCATATTTATAGACTTGTGAGGCTTTTACATGTTCATCCTCTCTCGCTCTCTTTACTTTCTTATTTCAATGGAAGAGTTATTATTCTTGCATCTCTCTCTTCTTCTCAAAGGAAAGATACTCCTTAACTACAAATCATGCGTGTGTGTGGTCGTTACTGATTGGCTGTGATCATTCTTGACGTCATATCACGTGAGGCGGACAAGAAATAGAAACGTAACGGGGCAGTGCAATCAAAGGAGATTGGACGAAGATGAAAGGAAAAGAAATTCGGGGTTGGGTAGAAAAGAGGAAGAATGAAGAAATGAAAGAAGTGATAAGACAAAAACATGCGATAGAAAGAAAGAGAGAAATGATTGTGATTGGAAATGAAAGAAAGGGAGAAAGAAAGAAAGAAAGAAAGAAAATGGGTCGAATGAAGAAAACAGGAAATGATAGAAAAAGAAGAAAATATGCCAAAAAAAACCCCAAAACCCAGGAACGAATCAATGAAATATTCTAAACAAGTATTTGTGGAAGATGAATGAGGAAGCCATGAAGAAAACGGAGGTAGAATGGATAAATTAGGAAGAAGCTGAGCCAGATTCCTAATGGGACGCGGGAAAAACGGAAAAAAGGGGAAAAGCAATGAAATAAGCCAAGGTTATAACATTAATTTGTTAGTGTAAGGAATGGATGCACTCACACATTCATTCTACCACGTGTAGCTCAACTACTATAATACCTAGCACTTCCGGTAAAATAGCCTGAGCCGAACTCTGCAAGGATATCAAATACCGTGCAAGAATCTCAAACTTGAATTTTTTTGACCATGCATTAAATTACCTCCCTTTATCGTAGCTGTTTGTCCACACCATCCAGTATCTCCAAAGGCTTGTAATGATAAGAACTGAAACCTTTGGGAGAGGTGGGCCATCAGATTATGGCGGAAGAGATTCAACTTTGGGACCGATCTAAGTATAATCACCTGCATCAAAGTACCACTATAAAACAATTTTGACCGCCTATTTGGGCCAAATGCCCAATTCAGGCCTTTATAAGAACTAGCTTAGAAGCCCACGCCTGGGGTTGCTTTTCAACTTATCATTTACAATGCATTTCAACAGCGAAATTATTTGCCATTCTTTTTCTATCGTAAAAAATATTACTAATGCAATCATATTAGGATTAAAATAGCCCTATTCTGTCAATAACACTGGTATCAATTCATCACGACTGGTAATCAATTTGATCTTTATCTGTAATATAAAACATACAGATGTTTGCCCTGTGTTCCTCAAAGAAATTATCGGTAAAAACAATTGCCTAATTCCGTGTTTAATCATTGATTTTCCCCATACCGAGAGAAATGTTTAGTTTGTTATAGCAGAAAAGGATAAAATCTCAACGGGTGAGTGATCAAGTAGATTCAAAGTCAGTGGGCAGCGATAAGAAAAGGCTGACACCTCGCCTTCGTGCACCAAGTTCAAATGCAGTTGGTACAAATACAAGATTGAAATTGTCGTTTCACTTTCCCCCACTTACCACCAAAATTTGCTGTGTCACTATAAAGAGGTATTCCCCTCTTTTCAAAAGTTCAACCTACACTACTTTGTCTCTTTAACAATAAAAAGCGAAAGGCGAAAATATCGTCCAGTTTTTGTCTTACAGCAAGCTATTACAGAGAGGCAGAAGACACCCTCTTCCTATCATATCATTCCTAATTTTACTATATGAGTTTATTTCAGGTTTGATGTGTCTTTTAGAATGATTTGGTAGATTATTTAGAGTTCTTGGAACGTTCAGAAAATTCCCCAAATAAAAAATAATGACAATTGCTTGTTTGTGCCCCGCTATTTTGACTGGGAGGTTTTATGAAAATGCTTTACTTTTGGAGAGCGGTGAAACTTCTATTTGTAATGATACGAATGAATTGAAGCCTTAACATATCTATGACCTCTCTGTGCAATATCATGGATTATATAACATACCTACCAATGCATATAAGGAAACGTCAATCAAAACTGTCAAAATAGGTTTCTCTAGTTTTTTAGTTGACCTGGCCGACTGGCAATGTATCATGCATACAGGCTGCATTAACGGAGCTAAAGGGCTGGACATTTAAAAATTTACTCCTTATTTTATCTAGTAAAAATAGTTTTTTTTCTTCAATTTGCAATGTAAGTTTATGCCGAAATGGTCCCTAATTTGTGCCCGTTTTAGTGCGCCAACAGAATATGAGGAAAGTGACTTATTCAATTACCTTCCCATTTTCCAAGATTTTGATTGATCACCCCCAACATAACATGCTGCCAAAAGACATTGGTCACGTGCCAGTTACTAATAAGTGACTATCCAGAACTGTTCTATCCGTTGTTTTATTTCGTCTTCCACGAGAACTAGTTTCAGCTGTGTTCTTCCTCGTCTTATCTGCTGCTCGTCTGGGGCACCTCATCCCACGAGTTGAAATTTTCCTCTCCTGGGCTTCGGTCAGTGACCACGTCTGGTTGGTTAATTTTGGTAGAAAGATGGTGTTGATCAGCCGGGACTTGATTTCTATCTGGATGTTCGGATGTTTCAGGAACGGAGACACCTTGAAACTGACGCTGTTGGATCCCTGTACTTGTGTTTCTATCTCTCTGTCTAACTTGTCATCTTGAGTGGAGACTCTACCAAGGTATTTGAATCCCCTGGTCTTGTTTCAGCAAGATGCCATTGATTGGAAATATCCAGGAGTGTTCGACTGATTCATATAACTTCCATCTTCCCAAGCTGATCCGTATGTCACAATCTTCTCCCACCGTGTTCAGGTCATAGGCGTGTTCCTGGAGCTGTACCAAATCTTCGTGGAGTAACCTACGATCGTCAGCAAGGAGAAGTCCATTTCGTGTGTCTGGGTCTGGGATTGCCCAATTGTGTATTTGTTGATGAATGGTAGCTTCCGTTGTCCATATTCTGGTTCAGTCCGTTTTCCGATTTCGTTCATCTGTTTCATTCTCCGCTGGTTCACTTGAGCAATTAATCATATCCACTTCCAGCTTGCTAAACCCGTCGAAACTTCACCAGAGCCCAGTTAGTCATGCGTTCCAGTACCAATTTCCCAACATTCCGATCTATGATCTTCCACTTCGGCTGTCACCAGCCTCTTACGTCCCTGTAAAAGATATTGTTTTGCTTTAGTCTTTTTTTGGGGGGGGGGGTAGAGGCAACTAAAATTCAGAATGTTCGTGTGGCATTGATATCTATTTACGTTACAATATGAAAATGTAATTATCGATCAATATCACGTGGATCTATTTGCAAATCCTTGGACTCGTAGACTAAAAGTACAAACTGGATTTTATCGGTTGATTTGTGGAAGAGGAGGAAACTTGCAACATTAAAAAATAGTCAACTTTTCTTGCAGAGTTAGACGGACAAAAACGTGCCTGTTTTATATATATACAAACACAAAGATACACACACACACACACACACATACACATATATATATATATATATATATATAGAGAGAGAGAGAGAGAGAGAGAGAGAGGGGGGGGCGAGAACGTGCCTGTTATATATATATATAGAGAGAGAGACAGACGGACAGATAATTAGATGGAGAGATGCATATGAACATATTGAGATATGGAAAAATGATAGATAGATAGATAGATAGATAAATTGATGAAACCATATAGAGAGAAGTATGAACAGACTGAGACAGATAGATAAAATTGGAAATATACGATTATCTTTCTGGAAAGTCAAACTAATAGACTTCGATATGGACGTATTGGGATTGATAAGATACTAAAAAAATGAAATACGTGAATGTAAGCAAACGAGAATGAGAAGTAGATAGATAGAGAGATGTAAGGCTTAATTTTAAAAAATTGAAAAAGATATGAATTGATGAGAGATAGATAAGTACATGTTTATTATTAATTCACTTGAAATATATACATACATATCGAGGTTATCAGCAAGTATATATATACATATATATACATATATATATATATATATATATATATATATATATATATATATATATATATATATATATATATATATATATATATATATATTGCTGATAACCTCCAATTAATTGATTTACATTTTCACTTCCGGAAAACCTAATCACAGAAAGTGTCGGGAAAGATGATTGGACGCCAGTTGAGTTCTGAAATTAGATAACCATCAGGATATCCGGTTGAAATAATCCGTGCATCGGAATACAACATACAGTGAACCACATCAATATAAATACAATTCTGAATGATCGTATCCGTGAAGACTGTTACAATATTAAAGAAACATGTTTGGAACAGGATTACAAAGAGTTGCAAACCAATAGATATGTTTGATCTTTATTGTTATTAGGATATAAACAGGTGAACACATGGGCACGTATACACACATGTTGGCATATGAATATAGAAAAAAGCAACATAGAAAGGTTTTTGTTTTCAAACACACACACAAACGCACAGAGAGAGAGAGAGAGAGAGATAGATAGATAGATAAATAGATAGATAGGTAGATAGATAGATAGATATTCATAATGATTCCTCTAATATTTACTAACTAATGTATCAGTTGTACTAGTGTGGCGATTTTCTTAGATTGTAAAGAACGTATTGAGACAAAAAGTTCACACACAATTTATTAAATGTCTCTTAAAAATAGACATTCGATGCTTTCTCCTAAAATCTAATGCAACATTTATTTTAATGATTTCATTCAAATTAACTTTCGTTGCTACTTGTATTGATGCTATTTAAGTAAGCCTTATGATATCATTCGTAAAATAGACGAGTTATGTACATGCATGCAGACACACACACACACATGCACACACATCTCTCTCTCTCTCTCTCTCTCTCTCTCTCTCTTTCTCTCTCTCTCTCTCTCTGTACACACACACATATATATATATATATATATATATATATATATATATATATATATATATATATATATATATATATATATATATATATTGAAAGTACAAACCAGGAATATAATAAAATGTAATGCAATATCTGATGTTTGATGGGTTCATTTCATGAAGTTCTCTTAACCATCATCATCATCATCATCATCATCATCAGTCCCTTCAATGATAATAATATAAATGTTAATAGCAATGCTGCTACCACTATTGTTAATGATGATGAGAGGAATCAGATAGCTACGATGGTTATTTATTTTTTTTTATATGTATATATACCTGTATGTGAGATGTCAACTTATGTTTTTTTAAATAAAACTTTTGAGCGGTGCTGGCATTTCAATGCTACCTCATTATTTTCTGTTTAGAGAGAAAGAGAGGGTGGGAGAGAGAGAGGGGGGTGATCCCAAGCAATCTTGTACTCAATTTAATATGTATATATGGAATTTTGCTAGGATATGTATGTCTTCATATCGCTGTGCATGCATGCTTATGCATCAGATGTGGCTAAATACACACACACACACACTCACACACACACACTCGTCTATACAGTGCACCAAAAAACTTACAACACACGTAGAAATTTCATTATTATCTGGAATAAATTCAGTGCCTTGAGTGCTAATAAGTTAGGTCATCTTATAAACACTGTCCAACAGTAAAAAAATTTGAATATTCTGACTGAATTCTTATCATTGAAAATCCCATTGTAGCTAAACTTCAAACTCAATGACTATTGAAGGGATAGAAAGGGTTCAAATTTCAAGTTATCATTTTTTGTTATTATTACAAACACTGTCAAGCCTACACAGTATGAGAAAGAGATCTAAACTGTTCGAATTCGAATTTGGTAGGATTATTGAACTTCAGAATCAGGGCTTATCACAATGAGCAATAGCTTAGCAAATTAATCGTTGTCAGAAAGTTGTGAATTTTATTTTTTGCATGATCTAGATAGTTACGGATGTCTGGTCGTGATGAGGAAGCAATTATCAATCAGATCGTTGCTGGAACATTTCAATTAGTCCATCGTTTGTCTGAAGACAGAAACTGATCACCAGACTGAAAATTAGAAAGTCGGGATTCAGTGACAGAAAATTGTGTATCACTGAAAACGATCTGCAAACAGTGCAGACAAGAATTCGCAAGACTTCATGAATCGAGAATGAGGGATCTATCTCAGAAAATGATCCACGAACAACGCAGATTGATATCTCTGATAAAATTAATTTTAACCTTTTCACAAAAAAAATCATTCCGGTAATTATGTGTATAACTTGTGATCAAACGAAATGCACATTTAGATCAAACACTGTATCCTTTTGGTAACCATTCTCTGGGGACAGTAAAGTGACGCAAATCCAGACGGAATTGGTTAACTGAGCAACCGTAGCCATTAGAGATGGCAAAAGGTTCTATTCTTTTTTTTACATGTGCGTGTATTTGTGTTTAATAATTTGTGTGTTCCACTACTTCTGGCTATACCGTTTCATCTATGGTCTTGAAAATTGGCAACAGCATTCCAGTAGATCCTTTCTAGAAAAAAATTGGATTTGAATTTTGTGGGGAGGGATGGGGATGTTTTGACGAATCAAAATGTTTCTTACTATTTCCTAGATATTTTCTGATGATGAATTTATTAAGACTATTTCTATTTTTCGATGATTTATTTCACCTGACTTCCAATTTTGACGCTGCAGATTTCAAATGCTTGCAAGGTATATTTACTACTTATTGATATTCACTCCCTCATAAGGATCTTGGGAAAGGCATGAATCTATTCATTCCTAAACTCTTCACTGTTCATCTATGCCGTCACGCTAATCCAAACCGATTTATTCATTAACATTCTCCTACCTTGATTTGAAATCACAACCAAGCTATTGACAGGCGGCTTTCTTGCCAACGGAGCTAAATTAACAAGTCTTGAATATTGAGAAATTTATCTTATATACAATCAAATAGTTGCAGTAATCATCCGTTTGAATAAGAGTAGGAGTTAATTTTGACGCAGCAGCCAGGCTTGTCAATTAGATCTTGTCATTATACAAAACCACGATATACGTATATTTCATCTTTTTATTTTGTACTAGGTATAAAATTCAGTCGTACGCACAGCATTGTACTCGTGAAATTTCCAATACTGATATCGAAAAAAGTGCATATCGTAATAAAAAGAGCGAAATCGTGCAAAGGCGGAGGAAATGAGTCAGATGTATACACGGAGGTGAACGTGGTGTGCCACGGATTTTTAATATGAAATTCTATCTCCGGTTCGTTGGAGGTGAAGTGCACGTATCAATATCAATAATATCTGGCGAACACAAGACAGCTAATATTTACGGATGGCAGCAAAAAATAAAAATAAAATGACGATCGAAATAACAAAAAAAGCAATTTCTATCATAACATAGAGATAATAATAATAATAATAATAATAATAATAATAATAATAATAATAATAACAACAACAACAACAACAACAATAATAATAATAATAATAATAATAATAATAATACTAATAATAATAATAATAATAATGCCGCCAATGTAGGGTAAGGGACGAAACTGTAAACCATATTATCAGTGAATGTAGTCAACTAGCCCACAAGGAGTACAAAATCAGATACGACAGGGTAGCACCAGTGATACACTGAGAGCTACGCAAATGACTGGGATTCGACCGTGTGGACAAGTGGTATCAGCACAAACCGGAGACCGCCCTGGAAAATTACTCTGGGACTTTGACATCATAACTGACCACCCCATCCAGGCGAGAAGACCAGACCTGATAGTTGTTTACAAGAAAGAGAGAACAAGCCAAATAGTACACGTTGCTGTACTTGCAAATCACAAAGTAAATACGAAAGACAGTGAAAAGCTAAGCAAATACTAGGGCAAATACCAGGGCAAATACCAGGGCCTGGCAATGAAACTGATGAAGTTATACAACATGAATGTTAGGGGATTAAAAATGATAGTAAGTGCACACAAAACCACGCTGAAGACTCTCAAAATGAAATTAGAGATACTGGAGATAAGAGGAAGGATTGAGACTATGCAGACCACAGCACTACTGGGGACTGCACGAACACTGAGGAGAGTACTGAAAATATGAGATCCCAAAATGATAGCAATGGCCTAACAGTCAGGAAAAGGGCATTGTGGAGACAGTACAAACGACAGAGAATGATGATAATAATAATAATAATAATAATAATAATAATAATAATAATAATAATAATAATAATAATAATAATAACAACAACAACAACAGCAACAATAAGAAGAAGAAAAAAAAGCTTTGCTTAGTTCTCAGTGTATCTCTCTTGCTATCCTACTAAATAATATCAGAACAAATGAGGGGATGTCTCAGAAGAAAGAAAAAGAATTAAATACTCTGAGATTCTGACTGACCATAACATGAAAGCAGGGAGACTTGACCTGATAGTTGTCGACAAAGAAAAGGTGTTAAACTCGAAAAAAATAGTAGGGCCTTGCTCAAAAACTGAAATATCTTTAGTACGTAAAAGTAAAAATCATGCCCTTCATAATAGTTGGTGTATTTGAAACGAATCTGAGAACATTAGAGGTAAGATTCGAAGAATTGAAAACGGCGGTGCTGAAATCCAGAAGATTATTTTGTGAAGAGTGGGAAAAAACAATAAACCTTGATTGAATGCAACAAAAACAATCCAAAAAGTATTTTAAAAATGCAATACGGCCTACTTTATGGTTGAAATTAGTACGTATCCCCGACCGATGTTATCGTTAAGTGTTCGAGCCCAGGTGAAAGTCAACATTTCGGATGTTGGATCTCAAAGCAGGAAAACCAATTGAAAGATTGGTGCAATACAATCTTCCGACCGCCATTTTATTCCTCTTTATCTAAATCAAGTACCTTTGGTTGTGATCAGGGAATTGCTTTAAATAGAGAAAGAGGGTTGAGCTCGACCACTTAACTGGCCTCTGTCAAACCCGAAGATGGGTATAAGATCGTTTTGTCATAACCACTCACTGCCTGAACCGTAAAGTCGTTATGGAAGAGTGGTTTATCCAGATGATATTCACTCACTCTTTTGCATCAACCGTGGTCTGTACCAAACACGCGTACACAGTCTTGTTCTTAAAAAAGGTTACTTTCAAGTATGGATCCCCAGAATTCACATGTGCAACCGAGGCCGACAGAGTACAGCATGGAGAGACAAAATAGACATATTCAAAAAGTACTGGCTCCGCGACACCCACGATAGAGAAATGTGTCGAATCCTGGGGAAGGTTTATGCCCAACGACGGACGTTATGGGATTGATGATGATGATGATGATGATAATGATGATGATGATGATGTAAAAGAGTATTATAAACTCATTTTCATCTGAGAAAAAGGAGTCAGGACAATTATATCGATGCATACATATTTTAGGTCCCCTTGATGTACGCATGTGCGAGTACATAAATACGGGTGCAGGTTTAGTAATCTACATCTGATTGTTTGTAAGTGTATACGAGTCTTGTAAATATGCGCATATGTGTGTATGTACGAATACACATATACACAGCACACACATCCAGATGCAAATTACTAAACCCACATTCGTGTTCAATGGACAGGCATACACATTAGGTGAGGGCATAATCAGACTAATACATGTATAGAAAAATGAATGTGTGTACGTACGTTTATTTGACCATACATGTATGTCTGAGTATGCTTCCATCTAATGTGCGTATATACAGGCCCAAATGCTGATAAGATTAAAAATATGTGTGTGTATGTGTGTGTGTGAGAGAGAGAGATAGAGAGAGAGGGGGGAGAGAGAAAGAGAATGAATGAATGAATGTTCAGACGCCAATGTTGACAGCAGCTATCCCCTTTATCAGTGCAAAACCTTCATATCTTTCGTCTCACGATCCTCCGTGTGTATTTAGTAAATGCATCACGGACTCTCCCCAGAGGTTCGACTGTCGACGTGACACGAATGTTGGTGTAGTGAGACGAAGGGAGTCGAAGCGTGAACGGGCGTCACGGCGCGCAATGTCGCCAGTCAACTTGCCATGCGAGGAACATTGAAGCCCGAAGGGAAACAGAATGACGAAATTAAAAAAAGAGAGAATTCCCTCGTGAAATACAAAATAATTTGACGCACGTGTGCACTTAGAGACAATAACCTACTGAACGACTCTATTCGTTTCTCGCCTATCTTTTTTATTGTCTATTTTTGTAGCTCTAGAATTACTTTCTTTTTCCTTGCACCCCTTTTGCAGGGCAGGGTCCAAATAAAAGCAAAATAATAGTTTTAAATAAATGTTTTGTTTTTTGGCAACGTTTATTAATGATTACTTATAATTATTTGGATTTTCGCTTCATCTTTATGAAAGATTCTTTATCAAAATTTTTTTTTTTTTTTTTTGAAAATTATGCTCCAAGTAGAAGCGGGGGTTCCAAGCCCCTTTGTACCCCTGGACCAATACTTATTATGTTGTGTTTTTTGTTTTTTTTCTTGGCTGAGTTTTTTCTTCAATTTTCTTTTTTGAGAGCCCTTCAGGATTGGACAACCATAGCCCTCAAAGGTGGTGAAGAGTTTCATCCCTTTTTATATGAGCGTGTGTTTATGTTTTCAATCTTTCTTGGTCATACTGTTTTGTCTACTGACTTGAAAATTGGCATCAGTACTCCACTACACTACGCCTGGAAACTTTTTTTTATTAAAAAAAAATGTTATGACCTTTCGTAGGCTTTATTTTTACATGTTTATTAATATCGTCTAGATTTCCCAGAATCTATGTTTCTACGAGTTTTTTTACTCTGTTATTTCTTTCCGATGGATTTTTCTTACATGACTTTGAATTTTGACACTACGGTTATTAAATCATCGATGACGAGTCTTTCGTACTTCCATTCTCCTTCTTTGCCTCGTTATTTTATCATTTTTTTAATAATTTGCCATTTTTGCAACGGATGCTGGCTGTGGAATGGGAGTACCGTCATTCCCTGGTTGTTTTTTCTTCTTTTTTTTTTTTTTGCTTTACGCCATTTCGGCTTACAAAGATATTTATTGGAATGCTGTACTCTCGGATAATGGGAGAAATTGTACAGAGTTTGTTTTTTTTAATAGATGGGGTACTGAATAGTTGTATTAGATAAAGGTATTAGTTGTACAAGATATAAAACTGGTCTGGATTTCAATAATTTATGTACTATTATTTATTTTTGATTAGTTTTTTCTTTTCATTTTTATCGTCGTCTTTAATTACAACGTTTTTACAATATACGACAGAAAATTAGTAGCATCGATTTGAGATGAAGAAGTGGCCTCTAATGATATATGAACACACATCCCTTATCCTTGGGAGCCCGTCTGATATGAATGTGGTCCACCAGATTGATAATTAGAATGTTTCATTTAAGAAATTCAGACAACTTTAAACGATCTATGTATTCTTCAAAAATGTTTATTTCAAGTCTGTCACATTTAATTTTAATGTGGTATGTGAAAATATGGATTTTGATATATTATCAACTCAATATTACGAATAAAAATTTCGTGATTGCATTTAAAATTATCCTAAAATAGTTTTGTGTTGCTATCATTACTCAATGATTTTTCTCTGTGTACAGAATCTGTAGCGACTCGCCGTCACAGTCAATAAGTGAACAACCGTTGCGTCAAAAGAGCGAGGGAGAGAACAGAGAGGGAGTGACCGAGGAAGAGAGTGAGAGAGACAGAGAGAGAGGGAAAGACGGACAGACAGACAGACAGAGGGGAGATTCATATATCCAAGCTGAAAATATCCGCCCTCCGATTGACAGTCTCCAGCTATGTGCAGTTTACGGGCGTAAAATATTAAATTGGTATTTAAATCTTACTTCTATGGCGTCAAATTCCATACAGCTGGGAATAACCGTCTAGAGGGTGGATATTTTTACCTGGTCCTTATAAAATTGTAAGTAAATTAGGTGATGTTTGTAAGTAAATAATTGGCACTTCTTACAGAACTTCCACTTCAGTTCAATGTGTATTTTAGTTCAAACAAATAGAAATACGAGAATAAATTGATCTGCTGTAGCGTCAAAAGTTGAAGTCATGTGAAGTAAGTGTCCATCGATGAATAAATATGGTCAGAAAAACTTCTGCTTAAGACAACTCTGGCATTTTAACACAGGAAAACATCTACAGTGATGAGATACATTTAAAAATATTAGGGTCTTGAGAATGTAGATGTTATTAACAAACCCGTCGGAATAAAGGGTTCAGATGCCATTTTCCAAACAGTATGAACATTAGCACTGTACCATACAAGCGTACAAATACACTCATATATAAAAACATTGAGAACTTTTCACCCTCTTTGATGGCTACGGTTGTTCCATCTTTGGACGAGAGAAATCATTTCTGTCCCAAATTTATGGAGGGTTCCTCACTTTCACTTCTCTTTTCACTCTTCTTTAATACTCTCTCCCTTCTCCACTTTTCTTCTTAATTTCACACTCATTCTCCTTCTCACTCCTCTTTTCATCTGGTCATTTCTTTTCTCTCTTTCTCTCTCCCTCTCTCTCTCCTTCTCATTCTTCTCATTTTCATACTCTCTCTAACACATTCTTTTCATTTTCATTTTCTCTCTCACTCGCTCACTCTCTCTCTCCCCTCTCTCTTTCCTCTTCTCACTCTTCTTCTCATTTTCATTATGTCCCTCTCACTCTCTCTCTATCATGTGTAAAGAGCTTTCTTCTCAATAACTCGATGCCTTTACGTTTCTGTCTCTCTTTCTTGTTCTTTGCTACGTACTTGATAAGTCTTTCTTATCATTGCATTCTTCCTCTTCCCCCCATGCTCTCTCTCTCTCTCTCTTTTTCTCTCTCTCTCTCTCTCTCTCTCTCTCTCTCTCTCTCTCTCCATCTCCATATCTATTATTGAAAGCTTTATAGCCTTAAATACTAAATATTAAAAAAAAAACATGTTATTACGGTACAACGTTTAAATTTTTTCTTTTTGTTATAATCAGTTGTTTGCCGTATAACCGTTTCAGGGATTTTTAAAACATTACAGTCATACCAACATGGCACCCCAGTAATGTTGATCAAACATTACCTCCCTTTTAACTATGTTTTTCTGTATAGCTTATGTCATACATGTGGTTTGTCATCTTATAAAGGGTATCAAGTGCACTATATATTGATATTATTTTATACAACGCATCATTTTCTTTTTCTTCAAACAGGGTTCATTTACATAGGTACCAAAAAATTTATTTAACGACAAAGGAATTGATAAGTATAACAACAGACGTGGCTAATTGTTTGAGTCATTTCAATCGTAGTCAACCACTATATAGATATATATATATATATATATATATATATATATATATATATATATATATATATATATATATATATATATATATCCTAGTCTATTTCTTCTCATCTATCTTTTTTCTCTTCTCTTTTCTTTTTTCTCAATCATTCACATGCTCACTAACCCTGCTGACCTACGACCAACTCGCCTTATACATTAATAATAATTTGCAATTCCTTGCCAATCGATAAAAACCGCAATATACGCACTTTTATTGAGTTAGAAAAAGGGGGTATCTTGCTCTGACTGACCCGAAACTCCCTAAGTCCCGTCCCCTATAAAAGGTTTATATTTGTCATCAGTATTTTCCCAATAATTCTTCAATGTGAAAAAAAAAAAAAGAACTACAGTCCCATCCCCGCCCCGTTCTTGTTGCGCTGACATAAAACATGCGTGAATCCCATGTTCTCACAATCCACCATCTTTGTTGAAAGGGTTGTCGTGTAATGGGCCTGTTTCATCGCAACCTCTCACCGCACAACAATTTGTCTTCGGCCCCCTTCGACCTTTTACGACAAATTCAATGTCCCTACTTGCCCACCGCAGCCGTTTAATGTCTGAATGCTGTGTCCGTGCGTGTATGACGTACTTCGCGTTTTCATAGTGAATATAATATTTCATTTGATCGTCCAGCTCGATATATATTCAAATATGGGGATCGCATTTTTCACTAGCGAATCGGCGAGCAATGATAGGAGGGAGAAGGGGATTTACTAAGCATATTAATGCCAGAATGGGACCGGACAAGAAAGAGAATTTTCGTTGGACTATTATTCCAGACGTATGAGTGAGATTATGTTTGCCTTGAAACTCAGCATTTGAGAACCTGTTCTTTTCAAATCTTGAATCAAACTGTGCCCGTTGGCACTGATGAGCAATACCGAACTATTTGAAGCGTTTGGCTGATTATCTGTTTATCAATATCTAAAATACTTTCATCATGATTACCAGCTGCCACGTACGTCTGCCAATGTCATTGGCGCTAATAAATGCATAAAAATCAGTTCCCATCAAGCAACGATACTGGGAAGGTAACTGTAAATATCCTGGATACAAAGTTTTGAGATATTATGCAGACAAACATGAGTGATTGATGGAATTAATGGATATATATATCTCAATCGAAAAATCCTGAATCCTTTATTCGTTCCAAAATTGAACCGATTCTCACTTACCCCGTGGCCTACCCTTCCAGATAGCCTCATTAAAATTCAATGAGTGCTTTTGGAGCTATAGGGTGGACATATAGCTGCGGTGCAAGAAAGATAACTGTAAGAAAATTTCTGGATCTACCCCCTGAACACCAATTCTGTCCCTTATTCCTTAGCCCATGACCCACTCTTCGACAAAATGGTATCGAAATACACTGGGAACATTTTACGGATATTGTACTGACAAACAAACAGCCAGACAATGGTTAATAAATCTACTTCTTCCAACTTCGTATGCAGAGGTAAACCGTTATGAAAATATTTGCCCTCCTTATTTCCAAATATCTGTTAATGCAATTACACACACACACACACACATATATATATATATATATATATATATATATGTATGTATATATGTATATATATATAAATATAAATATATATAAGTGTGTATATGTATATATATATATATATATATATATATACATTTATATATGTATATATATATATGTTGATATTTGCTTACACCGTTTCTCTTTGCAAATGGTGCTTTACCAAGAAAAGAAAACAATTGTAAGTTTACAAATTTTCCTTAAACAGTTATAGACTATAATTTTCAATTTCGAGAACGCATTTTTCATCATCATGCAATCTTCAAACGTCCGTTGTTGGACACAGGCCTTCCCCAGGATTTGCCACACTTCTCTATCGTAGGAGTCAGCACTTTCTGAATTTGACTCGTTCATCTCTCCATCTAATATTCTGCCGGTTTCAGTTGCGCACGTGATTCCTGGAGATCCATGTCGTGAGTCATGACGTCCATTGGTTGTCTTCCATTCTTGGAACATGACCGGCCCATTACCATTTTAAATTTCTAATAGATTGTATGATGTCTCAGACACCTGTTTTCTCTCTGATATATTGTGCTGTCTTACGATCTCTCCATGTGAGGTTTAGGGTTGTACAAAGGATAACGTTTAAAATTTTCAATTACGGGAGTGTAAAATAGCTAAATTGTTATCGGTCTATGGTTACATAACTAAAATCATACGAGCCGAAATTATCATTGAATTTTCTCTTTAGATTCACAGCATTTAATTCTATAGGGGTTCAATTATGTTTTAGTATTCCCATAATATTATTTGTAAAGTGAATAAAGAAGTTTTTACAACGAAAACTGCAATGTAAACTGAAGAAATTTTCGATCAAAATCCATAGTATTTTTAGATATGATTTACCTTTATGGAGCACGTAAAATGATTCATTTACTATTCAAATATTAGAATGTCTGTTATGGAGAATTGAAAGATGCAGAAACAAAAGTTTAAACCAAAATCTACAGACCTGAAAATTGCCATCACTGCTCCATAAAAAATTTTTTTTTTCGAACTTTTTTTCATCTTTTTGGGCTCTATATTTAACTGATTTTTTAGAGAGTTTTTTGCTCTATTTTAGCTGCTCTCCAGTGGAAATAACATCTTGATACTCCTGAATCTAGATGTTTGAAGGTGTTTTTACTCTATTTTAAAAGTTTCTCAATAGGAAATAAAATTTGTTCCGACCATATTTATTCTTCGATGGACTTTTCATGACTTTAACTTTAAACGCTATGGCTGGTCAATTATTGACTCTGATTCAAATTTACTGTCATATTTCTGTTTGTTTGTACTAAATTGAACTGTAAACTGAAGTGAGGTTCTGTAAGGCCTATTATTCAATTAGAAACATCTCATGGTTTACTTTCAGTTTTATTAGCACCAGGTAAGAATACCCACCCTCGGGACGGTTATCCCCAGCTGTATGGAATTCAACGCCGTAAAAGTATGAGTTAAATACTGATTTACTGTTTTACGCCTGTAAGCTGCATATAGATGAAAATTGCCATCTAGAGGGCAGATATTTTCAGTTAGTATATATGGAACCCTCGTCTGTCTCTCTCCGTCTCTCTCTCTCTCTCTCTCTCTCTCTCTCTCTCTCTCTGTTTTCTCTCTCGCTCTTTCTCTCCTGCGTTATCTCCCTAATAAATCATCTTTCATAATTAACCTTGTATTGCTGTACACGCCAAATTTCAACAAAAACGTCAACCTTTTGCGCGCAGCTCTCCGTTGTTTTATTGCCTCTCACTGCAATAATGTATCGACAC
>OY735201.1:70772551-70787551 GCA_963457665.1 Thysanoteuthis rhombus | reverse complement strand
TCTTCGCTTTTATTTAGGTTCGAACACTGACCTCTGGCACTGATAAGAGAAATCTTGAAGTTATCTTAAAAAAACTTCGAAGAAATGAAGCAAGAAAGATTTAGCGGTGCAAATCTCGCAAGTAAAAATGTCTTGCCTGCGTTGAAAATTAACATTCAAAATATTGGCTTTAATCTGGTTGTAAATTTTACAAATGATTTGAAATAATCTCCCGTCATTACACGGTTAATGTATCACTCAGCCTAGACAATGTAAATACATTGGGCGTGTAATGACGGGAGACCGTTTCAAATGAGAGTAATAATATAACGCAATTTATAATTATTCTGTCGGATAATGTATCTATTTCTTAATATATATATATATATATATATATATATATATATATATATATATATATATATATATATATATATATATATATATATATATATGTGTGTGTGTGTGTGTGTGTGTGTGTACATATACATACTGGAAGCCATAATAGAGGTGGTAAAAGTACCTGCACGTTTTTCTGTCGAGTTTTAGTTACGTACTTGACAGTGTGACGGTTTTACTAAAAAGCGGTTGCATTTGTTCCAGTCGAAGATTCTATTGTTTTGACTAGTGGGTGAGAAATATTTTCAATAACAAAATTGTTACCTTTAAATGGGAGAGCCTATAATTACGGACAGACAAGCAAACAGAGAAAATCACACTTTCCGTCATTCTTAGATGGACGTTCACGGCTGTATTCTCTGCTGGCATCCTTCTTCGGTTTTACAAATTTCCTTTCGTGACAAGAAAAGTTCAAGATTCATTGGGAATATTTATTCTCTGCAAAATCAAAAATATGCATAAATCACCATAGTAACAAAATAAGCATTTCAGTCACTGACAGCCACTCACACAATTCATTAATCCTGTCGGCTCTGTAATGACTTCTCCTGAATATTCCGTATTTTAAACTTTTTTGACAGCTTCTCAATCAACCGATTAAGGTTCGTCAGTTTTTGGTGTTGTGGATGGATCATGTTGAATGACACAAGTGTAAGCAGAATGTCGTTTGTGATAACAAGAAAAGATGTTTTATTTTTTACCTCCCACGACGTATTGGTTGAATCAGAATTATGGAACTCTCCCGAACTATAAAAATCATGAAATAGACATTCGAGATGAAATCATTGGTGGCGGCTCAATCGTCAAATAATGGTACCATTTCTGGATAATGTCCGTTGTCAACAGCGAAATTTTCCTGAGGAGAGAATAGAATTTGACGGTATTTTAAAGATGCAAGAATTTTTAGATACGTACACATCTGTATGAGAAGCTTTTCATCTGGTTGGTCTGTCGGTCAGTCTCACTTATGTTTAACAACAGAAATAAGAAGGAAGGAGTAGTTGTGAAATCATTTGATGGTATGATGTCATCAAATGGTGTGATGTCTTTGAAAGTTGAAACGTTATTAAAAGAATACATCTCAGATTCTGCTAATGATGTCATGATAGAAAAATACCAAAATTGCTAGAAATGCCCCAAATGGCCATTCACGATTTTTACTGAAAATAACACTTGCAGAATATTTCTGTTGCTATTTTTTGGCTCCAAAAAAGAATACATGCTCTCCCTCTTCCTCTCTCTGCTACTTTTACTGCAGTTGGCGCAGGTATCACTGAGCGTATGGTTACTTGCTTCGTTATTATTCTCTTTCAAAGCTTTAAATCTCAGGTTGAATCTCCAAATTGAATAGACGAAAACAACAATGGAGGCGAGAATCGATATTAATATTATATAATATAGGCGATATATACACTACCTATCAATCAATCTATCTATACATATATGTGTGTGTGTGTGTGTGTGTGTGTGTGCACAATATCTTATCTGAAACACTTGTAGTCAGACACTTTTCGGAATATTTCGAAATAGTATCGATAATGACAGATGCATCCTCTTCTTGCTGTTCACTGTTACTCCCTGGTGTAATTTAGATCGATAATATATATTGTACGTATTTATCTATTTAGATAGATAGATAGATCGATAGATAGATAGATATACATACACCTGTTAGAGTTGACTATAGTAGTAGGATAGATATGGGAAAGTAGATTGAACAGTGCATCAAGTCCTCACCCTCTCTCTCTCTCTCTCTCTCACTCTCTCTCTCTCTCTCTCTTTATATACAGAGAAAGAGTGGAGGAAAAGAGATAAAAGTCGTATACTGTCTATTAAAACAGGAAAATTGATCGCCGAACTAAATTAAAATTTTGGCTGAAGCTGAGTGTGTTCTCTTGGCTACAATTCTTTTATTAAAGCCTGAAACACATACCAACATGCATACACATACTCATATACACACACAAGCACACACACACATATATATATGTGTGCGTGTGTGTGTGTGTGTGTGTGAGTTCTAAAATATCATGTTGATTTTCATTAAGAGTCACTTGATAATCACCGTGAAATGTGAAACAAATTTGGAGTGAGGATTTTATAGTGCACATTGAATAAAGGAAAAGAACCATTGGTTTAAGCGGGAATTAGTTATGGGATCGATCGGGTAGCCAAAGTCTTCCTTACGAATAGTCTTGAATCACCTGGTCACTCGACGTACAGCTTAGAAAAAGCTCCTGCTTCCCATTGTTTGACAAAAATAGAGATGCCATGATCACAGCGTCAGCAGGAGGGAGAATTAAAATTGTATTGGGCCGGTTAGAGAAAGACACTTGGAGCATCGACATCTTGTCAGAGCTTCCAGCTGTTCAGGATTAGGGATAATTGAAGATGAACAAGCCCTTAAGTCGGCAACATAGGCTGTTTTGAGACACAACCGTTTCTCCAAGCTATCACTGAATGAGGAAGCCGAGATGAAGATAGAGAAGTCCCTCCGCTGTAGCCCTTTGAATTAGTTCTGTATTTTCGAAAACAGCAAAATTTGGTTCTCGGAAGGCTAATCTTCAGAAGCATTTCCAACTCAGAAGATCAGTGCTGTGCGCGATCATCCTTCTCCAATTTACTTAATTTGATCCAATACAGTGTTAAAATAAACTCAGCATATAAGTTATATGTGTAATGATATACTTATGAAATTGTGGCATACCAGTGACGGGATCTCGAGATGAGAAAGTTTGCAGGCAGAAAAAAATTCTTTTCACTAAAGTTCTTGTATGAAGTGGATATAAGCAATATGGGTAAGAATATGAACTTTGAACACCACTTCAAACCACTTACTCAAATGCATAATTGGATTAATGTTAGACAAACAGATTGAAGAAAGCAAAAAAAGTTGATCTTGTGCAACAAACCTTTTGGGGACTGAGACTCAATGATCAAAAAACGCAGAGCCAAAGAAAGTGAACCACTACATCTACTTAGGATTGATAATCTTCTTGGAATTCTCAAAAGATGAAGAAATCTAGAGATAAAGTGAATCGAATCTTTAAAAACAAGAAAACCCCCATTATTCTAAAAACAATCAATGCATCTTACCGATAGCCACATATGGAGCTGAAACATCGAACCTAACCAAAAGATTGACCCTCAAACTGAGAACCATGCAACGTACACTGTGGAGAATCATGCTCAAACAAGACAGCACAGAATACTAGAAACCAAACATTACAAAACTCAAATGGCAATGGGCTAGTCCTGTTGCAAGAGTTGGGTAACGGCTGGATCCCCAAAGACCACATTCGAAACTCTGTCTGGCAAAAAAAAGATTTCAAGACGATCGAGACAAGTTTAGAAAGTACTCACTCTGCAACGCCCATGATAGAGAGGTCATACGAATCTTGAGAAAATCCATGTTCAATGACAAACACTGACAAAGGCTGATGATGATACACATACTTGCACGTACATACATACATATACATACTTATGTATATTTGAATATATCACCGGCAGGCTGTTTAGCTCAGTGTTAAGAGTAACGCTACGTTGAAGTGGTTACCTATTCCAGTTCGATTCTTGCAGCAGCTAATTTTCTTCGATTGTTTCTTCTATTCTTGTTGTCTGCGCCAAATGATACATTCAACATGAACTAACGGGATGTAATTCCAGATATTGTTTTCAATATATATGATTATGAATGCATAATATAATTTTAAACTCAATAGAAATGACCTCCCATTTCTACACGGAGAATGTGTCTCTTTGCCTAAACAGCGTAAATAGAGTGAAAAATTAAAGAAAATGGGATTGCAGCTGGAATCGAACCTGCGACCGATCACGTAGCTGCTTTACCATTGCATTGCTCTTTCGATTGAACTGAGCAACTCAGTGGAAAAGGTGATGGTCCAAATAACCGCTCCATCCCAACGTTCTCATTTCAGACGAGTCAAGGGACAAATTCTCCGTATAATAACGGGAAGTCATTTCGAAAAAAGTTTCAAATAATGTAATACATTCCTAATCATCCTGTCGGATTATACACCCATTGTTTTATTTTATATATATATATATATATATATATATATATATATATATATATATATATATATATATATATATATATATATATATATATATATGCAATGCAAATCAAGAACCCAATATATGATATGATACAATATCTGAGGTGCAATCAGTTTATTTCGTAAAGTGCTCAATGCATTCAAAATTATAGAGAGGAAACATAACATAATGAACTGATGGTTTAATTACATATTGATAACGAAAATACCCTCACCCCGTATTTTTGATTTATGATTTATATATATATATATATATATATATATAATTCATTTTACAACATACCCACCATCATCTTGAATGCACTTAATTTTGTGATGAATATTAATCACCTGAAGCGAAGTTTTTTGTGAATTTTTGTCCACATAATGGTACATTTTTTCGAACATAAAAACGTCCACAGAAAACTTTACATGAGAAATTTCCCTTATCTAAAAAATTGAGTACATATCTGCATAGTATGCATACATTTAATCACTATTTTAAACATTTACGATAAGTCACATGAATAGAAAAAAAAAGTTGTTCTTTTCCTTTTTAGTTCTTCTACAAAAGAAGACCAGGAGTGTTGAAATCAGATAAGTGTGACGTTTTAGATCCAAATTAATATTCCCGAATCTGTGAGTACAGAAAAGAAAAAAGTGTAAACTTCCTAATAAGTGTTGAACTTTTTTCCTATACATGAGTGCTTAGGTACCAGCCTCTTTTGAGGAAAGTATAGTTAAAAGCGATATAAAATATACATTTATCTTTCTAAAAGTTCTAAAAAATTTTATTGCCAGATTCTACTGTTGAATACTTGCGATTTATCACATAAAATATGAATGATTTCATATTTTCATGAAGGGGAGATTACTGCGACTAGAATATGAATTCGTACAAATAATTCTCAGCTCACTCTCGTCCTGTCATTATTTCTCTCTCTCTCTCCCTCTCTCTCTCTCTCTCTCTCTCTCTCTCTCCACACATACACGCACACACACACACACACACACAAATATATATATATATATATATATATATATATATATATATATATATATATATATATATATATATATATATATATATATGCGTGTGCATGTATCTGCACAGCTCTTTAGTCAATCTATATCCATTTTGCTATTGTTATTCACGAATATATAGGAATCTCTGCCTGGAATTGAAGAATCACTGTGCTCTGCCTTGGATCAAAGCGTAGTTCTCCGGTATATCTGCCCACACTGCCCAGAATCAGAAGAACAATATATATATATATATATATATATATGTATATATATATATATATATATATATATATATATATATATATATATATATATATATATATAAAGCTGTGCGTTTTTAATATGTGTATTGCTCCTGTATTTCTGCGTGTACCGAATGATCTAAGATGAACAATGATAATTATGATGGATTTTATTTAAGTAGTAGTATTTGTAGTAGTAGTAGTAGTAGTAGTAGTGGCATTTCATACAATAAGTTAACAGCAGCAGTACTCCCCCGTAAAAAAATTCCTCACGTATGACAACCATGCATTGAAGAACGATTCTGTGGAATGCACATCAATAAAACTATTAGGCACCTGAGCAATGCCATACAATGTAACCATTTTCCCGATTATGTTTTTAGAGGCAACTGCGCCGCTCTCTAAGAGGGTCTTTCCGTTCGTCGAGGGAATTGGTAGGATCGTCTCCTTTTTGTTTCTCAGCTGTTTCGAATCAGATTAACTTAAAATTGGGTAAAAAGGCATCTCTGAATAAAATTTTTCTTACCTAGAAAAAATATTCTCCTAATGGTCCTCTGATCTGGCAAAAATAGCGTTCAAACTTTATAATGGACGCCTAAATGAGCTTCCGGTTCTTATTTCTCCTTATGTGTGTGTAGGTGTATGTGTTCATAGGAATGCATCAGTGTCTTTCTTGATCCCTCTCAAATACAACTATTAATACTTTGAAATCCTAAAGATAATTCAGGATTGCAGTGACTGAGTTGCATCTATTCAAAACTATAAACTAAATAGTAAATCTACTAAACGGACAACGACATACGCTGGAACATGTACTCGCCATCGAAATACTTAGAAAATTCCATAAAACCACCAACGCAGTTTCTGCCACGAGTCCAACCAATATTATCTGCTACAAAACCACAATTTTCAAAGAGCATTTCCAACAGGGAAAACTGGCTGCTATCCAAACTGAATGAAAGCGGTGGGCCGTCATGTCGATTTTAGCCGACCAAAGCTTGCCAAAATTTGACAACTGGGCGCGCACAAGATGCAACGGCAGTAGGCGGAGAGAACAGGAGACTTATTCTTCCATCTTTCCTTGCTTCTTTTGCCAGTCCACCTTCGTAAGTGTCGATTAGTTTTCGCGTTTACTTTTATATTTTCTTCCATTCTAATATTCTTAAGGGGGTAGATTTCATTTAATGCTCGATTCTTTAAAGAGTTATGGGACCTTATCCAGCCACGCTGTCTCCTAACGTGTTGGAAAGGGAAAAAGATGGAAATGAACCTCTCCCAAAGTCAGAGCTTGAACCCGATCTGCCGGTTCTATTCTTTTGACCGTTAATCTCTTGAACTCAGCCCCCACCCCCGGAGAAGGTTTTTTTTTTTAAATGATAGCATATTATCGTTCGAGGGTTGTTTGGAAAAAGTTATTGCTTCAAACGAGTCATGTTTTGATTCAACATTCGCCGTTTTTATTGTTCAAGTCAACTTGATTATTTTTTAAAAAAAACGACATTTCATATGTTAAAGTCTAAGACTTGTGAACCAGTGATCATCTGCAGAACGCATTCGACTTCGTTCATTCATTAGTAACTTGTTGATTTTCTTTCGGCAAATATGTTTGCCAAAGTTAGCTTTTTACCGTAATTTTTGTTTGCTCGTGCACTATAGTGTGTTATTTGGAATTGAGGAGTCTTTATGCTATCATCGTTTCCAGAGAGGGAATGACATCTTCAGAGGCAAATGCATTCAGAACGCTATCACTATTATGATTGTTGATATTTGTAAAACAATATTAACGCCATTGTTACATTGAATGAAGTGTCTATTATGTGACGTTTTCACCAAAAATATATCGAGAAAAAAAACTGCTCAGTAATAGTTACGTGGTTGTTTTAAACAAATCACACACTTCAGATCTATTTATGCTATCTTCTCTTGAATAACAGTTTGGGTGTCTCGTGGTGGTGTAATGTTTAGAAGACTGGTCTCACAGATCATTACTATTGAATAGTGCGTTCAATTATTACTGGGCGCCTCATGTTTGTGGCTTTGTGCCAAAACTAAGCTAAGAGAACAGCTTCGAAGAACGCAGTAAATGAAATAAGTAACTATGGTGGTTCCTCCAATTAGTGAAGTGAGGTAATTCTTCAATGCACATTATAATGCGTACCCTTTGCTAAGTTGACAAATTGATACAAGGACATCTCTTTATTTTTTGTCAAAACGATGATATTATACTCGTTAAACTAGCCAGTTTACGTGTGTAGTAAGATATACGCCTTTTGAAGAGCTTTTAAGCATAGATTAGGTTGACACATATCACAAGATTGCGATGCCAGTGTCGATCAAAGTCACTACTCGCGTAATGGTCTGCAAACATAGCTCGGTAAACATCGCTTGAAGCAGACTGCTCTTCCGATTGATGAAATTTTTCTTTGCTGGTTTTCTTTGTATTTTTCTTTTTTCTTTTTTTATTGTATTTTAACCTAAATGAGTCGGGGATTGTTACTTGTTAATCTCCATTGATCACGACTCTGAGTTCCTTTGGGAACTGAGAATGTCAAAGGTGTCAAATCGAACGACTTTTTGCCGCTTGCTGTCAACCGACTGACTTTTTGATCGGTGGGTTTGGGATATTCTGACTACTTCAAGTGTCCTTAATGTCTATTTCAATGATTCAGGAACTTGCACTTTACTGGATAATTAAACTCTTTATGTCAAAGAGAAGCTGATGAATCTAAATGGAAATGGAAATTAATTGTTTAATTAATGTTTGATTAGATTCTCGCATGACTTGAATAAAATTATCCACAGAATTATTCATTCAAGATTATATATATATATATATACACACACACACACGCACACACACACACACACATATATATATATATATATATATATATATATATATATCAAAGTACAAATCATACTAATCAGTAATTCAATATACGATACAAAACATTGAATTAAAGTTGAACTTTAACTGTGGTGAAGTAAAACATTCATTGCACAAACACGTTCACATTTTTACCCTTTTGGGCTTCATCAAGCAAATGATTCGATTTATTAGAATCCCTGTTTAGAACGCTAATGGGAGACGTGGGTTTTTTTCCTCATGGATGGGAAACTCCACTTTACCGGTCAATCTATCTATATATATATATTTTTTTGTTTATTTTAGTTCATGTATCTCTTGTAGGAAAAGAAAAGTTCTGATCTCTATGCTTGTGGCTGGTTGTTATGAATTATGTTGACTGTATTTAGAGTGTTTCCGACACTTTTCATCCGTCGCGTCAGAGATCCAACGGTTAATTTGGATGGCTGTAGCACAGATGAAAATTCATTATTACTGAAAAGATAGTGACGAATTTGTCTAATAAAGTCACTAAGATTCTTGAATCCCATGAAGATGTGTGGGTGAGATGTCTAAAAACTCTCTTACTTGATGGGCTTAATATCAACTTGAACAACACAAATTAATGGTATGATAATGAATTTCATAGTAAGCTAACATAACACAGAACTCTTGTACAGATATTCTAGAAAACTACCTTAACAACAACATCCAAAAATAAACCCATACACACACACACACACACACACACACACACACACAGACACACACACACACACTCACATACCAATACTATGAATCAGTAAAAAGAAAATGCAAAATCACACGATGTCAATTCGACCCACTTATTTCAATCTATACCAAGGGAAAGGAACATCACATAGTACACACACACACACACACACACACACACACACATGTACGTATATTTAGAGAGAGAAGGAGATACACACACATGTATAGATAGATAGATGGATTGATAGATAGATATTTGTACATGGAATGACTGAATGCTTGCCAGCTCTCATATTACTTACCATACCTACCATAGCACAATGATCCAGAACAACAGGACCAAATCAAAGAAAAATGGGATTCATGTCTCTTCCAAGGGTATCAGTGCAGAAGTGATATAAATTCGCGCCCCGTCTGCCGCTCCTGATAACCTTTACTCACTTCTTGCACAGTATATTTACCTGATTTGGATAAGATCCTACAGTAATCGCATTCAGAATTCCTCCTCGAGAGTGACTGGGTAGTAATTGTTGCTGCCATTGGTAAAAGAACTTCCCTCCCATTTCAAACAATTGAGTAATTTCCATTATAGCCGGTTTCATCACAGAGAGAAAGAAAGAATTGGAAAGAATCAATGAAAATTAGGGAGAGAGTAACAACCTAATGAGATGGAAACGAAAGCAGAAAGATAGAAGAAAAATTGTGCATTTATCAAACACAAAGACGCAGATAGAATGAAAAGGACCCTAAAGAAAAAAAAGGAGTTGATTGTTTCGATCGTCATCATTGTTATCAGCATCAAATTCGTCAAGGGAAATAATCTTGTCAACTCATTTTTTTCTTTTGATCTTCCCTTCAATCCTATCGTCGCTTCAAGACTTCCGGTTTTCGAATCACTTGTTCCACGTTGATTTCCGCTTTCATCTCATAATAATGTCTCTTCCTGATTCCTTCATCATTAAACAAACACGAAGCAATTTTATACGATTATAACATTAGTTTGTACTCATTGAGTTTTCATACCAGTGATGACTGGGGGGGCTTCCAGGGGAGATCAAGTGACAACGAGCCTCCCCAACTGTCTTGGAACCATACTGAGGATCCCTATAGAGAGTTTGGAAGAGTTGGAAAGAAGACAGCATTCCTAAAATCATGAAGAATACTTTCTTCATGATTTTAGAAACTCTTCCAAACTCTCTATAGGGCTCCTCAGTATGGTTCCAAGTACTCCAATAATAATTGACACTACTGTCACATTCATGTCGGTTCATCTGCAGCTTCTTAAATGTTTCTTTGGGAATAACCATACAGATGTTTTTTTCCCGCTCTTGGAATCTCATTTTTGTGTCACCAGGTTCTTAAGTTGTCCTCCTCTTGGTTCTGATGCAGCCTTTACCTGTTGAAGTTGATTTTATTCTTCTCTAACAGGTGTAAAATTCAATTTCTTCGATCGCAGTCGATGCAATCCTCGATGCAAACAAGTCTTTTCTTTTTTTTTTTACACATAGTCTCTGTAGGGTTTATACATTATCATCAGTTTCCTTGTTCTAAAAAACAGGTTTCCGAGTAAATTTCTTGTCCAGTTCAAGAAGGGTCCGTAGTGTCTCACAATTGAAATTACCCGGGTATTCAATTCTTTTGATCAATTTTTTTACAGCAGAGTTTGGTTTCTGATATTTTTCTTATTTTTCTAATGTATTCTTTCATTGCCGCTGCTTTTTTTAAATTATTGTATTAATTTTCTTCTGTAATGGCAAATGATGTCACTTCTTCTTTAACATCATCTCCAGAAAGGGCGATAAAGCTGCTGCTACTGTTGTCACCACTGTGTATGATGTTGATAACCACGATGATGATTTCATTGACAGGTATGATAACGATGATATAATTGACAGTGGAGCTAATAAATAATAATAATAATAATAATAATAATAATAATAATAATAATAATAATGATAATAATAATAATAATAATAATAATAATAATAATAATAATCACACTGTAACCACTGATGAAGGTGAAAGAGTGGATTTCCGAATGAAGAAGATGATTACCGGAAGGAATAGAAAATATCGATAAAAATCAACGGTGGCGGGGGAAGAAGTGAAGAAAGAAAGAGAGGGTGGAGATAATTAGGTGGAAGGAAAAATGGAGAAGAAACCAAGTGGAAAAGAAAGAAAGAAAGAAAGAAAGAAAGAAAGAAAGAAAGAAAGAGAGAAAGAAAGAAAGAATGAAAGAAAGACGAGAGACCGAAGTGGAAGGGAAAGTTGGGTAAAGATAACAGATTGGGGTTGGGCGGTATGATGAAGATGATGATGTAATAATTGCAATGAATGGATAAAACTCATAGAAAAGGGCCTTTATTTCCCGCGTAATCAAACCGAGAAATCCAGTTGTTGATGATCCAGCAGACATTGAAGACATCAGAAGATTTTACTAAAAAGGAGTGACGCAAAAAAAGATTATCCTGATTGATTTCGTCTTGCAGCATCAATTTTTGACTGCTGTTGTATCCTCTGCTCTAAAACGAGGCACATTGACTAAGACAGCAGTAAGAAAACACACACATACACACACACATACACACACGTATATATGTGTATGTGTGTGTGTGAGTTTGAAGCAACATTTAGGAAGAAGTTATGACAAAATCTCTGAGTAGGCAAAATGTTTTCAAAATGTATTACTATTGATAACTGCAACGATAGTAATTATGAAGTTTATTTGTTAAATCATCACTCAAATAGTTTGACAAAATCAAAAGTATTATTATTCATCCAATGATAATAAAGCAACAGTAGTGATTAGGATTTCATATATATATATATATATATATATATATATATATATATATATATATATATATATATATATATATATGTAATGTGTGTGGGGGTGTTATATGCATTATTGAAAACTTTTTGCAGGCACACTGAATGTAGAGACAATGATAATTACCGAACTATCAATGATCTTTTTTGGAAGTGTGATCTTTTTGAAGTATTACTTTCTGTAGATCTAAATTCCAGGAAGCAAGAGCTGATACAACGAGGAAATATGTATAAAAAAGAATAAAAAACAGGAATATCAACAACCTAAATAACATACGTTATAATTTCATGTCCTCCTGCCTAAAAACTGTGAAGAGTTTCACGTACTTACATGTATCCACTAACAGTGAGTGTTTCCATGTGCATAAGTGACACTCCAATTTGGAAAAACGAGACGGAATAGGGATTTTTACATTCAATAAGACATTCAGTAGACAGGATTACCTGACCATTCAAGTTGTCATCTCTTTGGGGGAGAACAACCGGACAATTTTACTTTCTTTCTCTGACTAACAGATTATCTATCCGTCTATCTATCCAATTACCTATCTATTAATCTATCGATCCATCTATCTTTCTGTCTATTTATCTATACAAGTTTGCTCAGGTCTATCCAACACTTCGCATCTATCTACCTTTCTATCTATCTATCCATCTATCTATCTATCAAAATCTCTCATCGATCTATCGATCAATCTATTGATCTATCTATCCGTTTTAGTCTGTTCATATCTATCTATTTATCTATTAATTCTAGTCTTTTTATGTCTACTCATCGATCTATCTATCTATCTATCTATCTATCTATCCACCAATCTAAGTCTGTTCAGACCTGTCTAACTCTTCTCTTGCCTATTTATCTATCTAATCCTTTTTAACAATATTCATAAAGTATTTCTTTCCGTCCCTTTTCAAAGATTCGTCTCCTTAATCTCATTCGTTCATTTAAACAGAGCATCCCCCCCCTCTCTCTCTCTCTCTCTCTCTCTCTCTCTCTCTCTCTCTCTCTCTCTCTCTCTCTCTCTCCTTTTCTTTACCTGTCTAAATATCATTTATTTCCTATGTCACTGTTACGTATACTCTACAGAGATTTTTTTCACAGCATTTAATGTTACAGGCATTGCATTTTAGCCTTTTTCTTTATGAACGGTGTTGTGGCTTTATTCAAAGTGCCAGGCAAGAGAAGCCAAACACACGGCATTAATTGTTTTCCTTCTCCCTTTTATCATACATTGGGAATTCCACATTGTATAAACGGCCATTTTCGTTCCGGTTTCTCATTTGCTTACACAGAATTTGTTCATCCTTATTCCTCGTTGCTGATACCTATGGATGCACATAAACACACACTAATATTCAAGCGGTTTTACGCTTTAATTCTTCGCATCTGTATTTACCCTTGATTTCGTGTGCGTTCGGGGACTACCTTCTTTTTTTATGAATAATCCAATTTTCTTTCCTTAGGTCAGTTTAATTATTTCTCGTTTCTTTCACTCCTATCTATCTATCTATCTATCTATCTATCTATCTATCTATCTATCTATCTATCTCTTTTCTTTCTACACAATTCATTGATCTATCTATCTATCAATCTATATATATATATACATATATACATATATATATATATATATATATATATATATATATATATATATATATATATATATATATATATATATACTTCTTTTGTTTATGTTTTTATGTATTCATATATACACATTTTCTAATCTCTTTTTAAAAATTACATGTGGGTGGAATATTCTGTAATTAGATATATCTCCCGTCTCCCTCTCTCTCTCTCTCTCTCTCTCTCTCACACACACACACACACACACACACACACACACACATACACACACACACACACAGACATTTTCAATTATCTCGATGTTTCTAAATCTCAGCCTACCCTCTTTGACATTCCCTATCTGTTCAAATTCTTCCTCATTATTCTGCTCCAATTCTCCCTTTCTTTCTCTTTTTCCTTTCTCTCCTTTTTGCCTCTCTTTTCCTTTTTTCTATATTTTCCTCATTCCTCTTTCTCTCATTATTTTGGATAAATTGATTCCTCACTTCTTTTTTTCTTCTTTTTTTTGTTTTCTCCCTGAACACCCACTCCTTTTCCCTTTCCCTCCCTCTTCGTAGTTCTACCTCTTTTTCTTTCTGGTCATCTTTATCTCTTTCCTCTGTTTCTGGTGTGCACTTAATAAAAGCGCGTACACTTTTCTCTTCGTTTTGCATTCCTCTTGTCTGATAACGCCTCTTCACTCGAAAAATCATTACTCCCAAAAGCCATTGACTTAGTTATAGCCTCTCTATTACTCCTATTTCTCTTAAACTTTCTGCCCTTTAAACTTTCCTTTTTTCCTCAACCTCTCTTACTCTATTTCTCAATTTCTCCCTCCCCCTATCTATCTCTCTCTCTCTCTCTCTCTCTCTCTCTCTCTCTCTCTCTCTCTCTCTCTCTCTCTCTCTCTCTCTCTCTCTCTCTTTTTAACTATTCTCTTTTCTCGCACTAGGTTGTCACTTCTATCCACCGTTTGACTGATTGGTCTTTTTTCCAAGATTTGATAGAATATACTCTCACCTCTACTTTTTGTCTTTTCTCTTTCTATTCCTTTTGTTCTCCTTTATTATCCCCCCTCTCTCTCTCTCTCTCTCTCTCTTCTATATCATTCTTTCTTCTCCAGTCACTTGCTTTCTTTATCCGCCTCAAAAGCAGCAATAGATGGACGTGTTTGCCATCAGATTCGACTAAAAATAGCCTCTACCCATACACATTGAAGCGATAAGTGTTACACCACTAATACTCATAAACACGCACACGAGCGTATACAGATCCATACAGGTCAATTTCCAATCGAACGTACTGACATTA
>OY735201.1:70695051-70767551 GCA_963457665.1 Thysanoteuthis rhombus | reverse complement strand
TCACCAAGATAATTTCAAATTAACCCAGATTATGGAGGAAAAAAAACAATTTTGTCGTCATTTTAGGACATTCAGCAACTCGGTATGCGGGTTACTTGACAAAAGTACAGATACTTATTAGGTTCAAGTTTCGAACTTACCGTCTCAATAACGTCCAATAATTCACTTTTCTACCACACCAAGAACAAGACCAGTAGGAAATATCGTCACCAAAATTAGGGGGGTAGATGTGTAAAATTCACAAATTGAGCTCACAACTTGCGAAAAGATTTACTTACTAATTGAGCTCAATAGACATTACTGCAACTTTTGTGATATATATATATATATATATATATATATATATATATATATATATATATATATATATATATATATATATGTACATATTGAATAAATGTATTTATTTATAAGGCTGAAATAAGCCCTTGCGTTGGAATTTTTTTGTCAATATCTTGATGTGTATATGTATATGTGTGTGTGTGTGTGTGTGTCTCGTTGCATGGCTTTCCACGGTTTTCGAAAGTTGATTTCCAAAGTAGGCAAGTTACTCAAAAAAGAAAGAAAGATGGAAGGTTGTAAAAACCTATGTGGAAAATAAGAATGGTTCTTCAATCCTGGATTTTCCCTTAATATCTCTATTTCTTGTTGAAATTATAAAAAAATTAGAAATTATGAAGAGAAAAAAAGAATTAACCAAAAAGGTGGGAATAAACTACAATATCATACATACAACATTTGCATATACTGCAATGATATGCTATTCGCAGCATATAGGGCGGGGGGGGGCAAATACGCTGAATCTGCTGAATCCGCGGATAATTTTATTGCCTCCACCAAATCTTTCATGTCTCTAAAATCCATAAATCTTTTACCATTAATCCATGAGAAAGACCCTTTACCATTTCCAAAATGTTATTATACAAATAAATGAACGAAATCAGTATAGCATACAGTAAGAAATCCACAGTTGATTAACAGAATTTATAATATCCACAAATCTGCAGTATAGTGAATGGAATAAACATTTCATCGTTAATCAGTGAGTTTTCAACCACGGTTATGTACGGGTTTATAAATGATTTTTAGTTGATAACTTTCCACAATCTTTATTCTTATCAATATCACAAAGATTATTACGATGAAATTAATGGATTAGAAATTCCAGACATTTTGTCGAAAGTCTGAGGTAATTGCTATTTACAATTATGATTTCCCAAACTTTTTTCTTTATATTCATGACGAGCAGAGTATTTTCTACGATGCAGTTTTTCGTGGTATGTTGCAACACTCCAAAAAATATTCCCAATAAATTATTCATGACTGTACCGCGAATAATTGAAACCTCAAACGGCAAAACCGTGAATGCCGAGGGGAAACTGTACACATACGTGGGCGGATCGATAAGTCAGTTACCTGGCACTACCTGTTTACTCCTTTATCAGCTACTTTTTTTATCTGAAATTCTAATGATGGATTTTCCCCACTAAATTAAGTGCATTGACAAGAGAAAGGATAATGTTGGAAAATAAACATTTGTTGTGCGAGATAAACGCTTTTTCCATCAGTAGATTGCGGATTTATTGATATACCAACGAATATATATATATATATGTATATATATGTGTATATATATATATATATATATAGAGAGAGAGAGAGAGAGAGAAGGGGAGAGAGAGAGAGACCGGCTGACAGACAGACAGACAGAGAGGGAGGAAAGAGAGACCATATACGAGCGAAGTGAGAATAGGGGCTTGAATTACCGGCGACTGTTTAGCTAATATATATATATATATATATATATATATATATATATATATATATATATATATATATATATGTATATATATATATGTGTGTGTGTGTGTGTGTGTGTGTGAGTGAGAATTTTCAGGAACTAAATTTTCCTCAAGCCTAAATATTCACGGTAGGGAGAGAAACAACGGTGTATCACACATCACACACACACACACACACACACACACACACACATATATATATATATATATATATATATATATATATATATATATATATAAGCCCCCGGGTCAAAGTTCCTATAGTCGTGGAAAACACCCAAAAATCCTCTGCTTTTAAATGATCGAATTTTTCGCTCCTTGTGTGAATGAGTTCATCTTTGTGCACACCCACTCCTCTTTCCCAATCATTTAAAAGATCTCTGGAAATATACATATTTAATTGAAAGTTTTGCTATCAACCCTGTTAAGAGATCTTCGATTATATTTCTCGTTTCTCTTGCTTACTTTTTTAAAACTGCTCTCAATTCAATTCAATTCTCTAACATTATATCCCAATCAATATACATAACTAATTTATATTAATGTTTTCATCTATAGATTCATTCCTTTTCCTCTCCATCTCTGTCTCTGTCTCTGTCTCTGTCTCTCTCTCTCTCTCTATATATATATATATATATATATATATATATATATATATATAAACAGACTCATATACATATATATATATATACATATACATATGCGTTTGTGCGTGTGTGTGCGTGAGTTTGTCAGTTCATCTATCAATCAATCTATCCATCTATCTATCTTAGTCTGCCTATATCTGTATTTATATCTATATATCCATTATTCTCATGGAAGCAATAACCTATTCAATATACCCCTTGTTCTATCTATTCTGAAACCATTGCCCCAACCTTCAAGGCACATTTCAACCTCACCTCTTCTCAACGATCTCCTTCTTTCTCCTTACTCTCTTTCTTTCTTCTATTCTTTCTTTCTGTCCCCCCCCCCCGTTCAACTTTCATTCTTTTCATCCCTACCTCTTTCTTTCTTCCTCCGCTCCTGCTCCTCTGCTTTCAACCTCCTTCCTCCTTTCTCCTTCATCCCTCCTTCTTCGCTACACTTATATATTCAGCTACTGTATCTCCTCGTCTCAGCATCCACGATTGTTATTCAAATCAGTGGGCGTATATTTCAACCATGTTGATGGCAAGTGTGAACTTTTACTACTGCCAATCGATCTCATCACCAGTCGCCGCTCTGGAGTGCTCAAACCGCACGACCACTGAAAGTTCTTTCGTCCAGGGAGAAGTGGTGGTAATCTCACTGCTGACTGCTATCTACTATTATTTATGAACCTACGTATATAGGTATTACGGGCAATCGCATGCACTTTTGAGAAGACACCATGAACACACTCAAACTTCACAGATAAATAGATAGATACGAACTGAGAAAGAATGACCACCCTACACATATATAGTGAGACTCCCAGTTATATATATATATATATATATATATATATATATATATATATGTTTTATACATATATTTTTATACTTACAAAATGTATGTCATATTCTATAATCTACACACTCTACCTTTTGTATGTATTCAAATTATGTTAATATGTTTGAAACTGAGCGCATGTGATTTTGTTTGTTCACTCATTTTTTTCTTCGCTTATACACGTAGGTAAAGTCACGCCCATTTGAAATATTTTAGGATGATGTGATGAAACATTGAAATATAGGTGAAATAATGCCTAACCCCTGTTAAGCCAGTGTACATTATTAATCTACAATATCCTTCATTTCTTGAAATTGTGAGATGGGGAAGTCTTTTGAAGCATCAGCACTGACATGCACACACACACACACACACACACACACACACACACATATATATATACATACATATATATATATATACATACATATATATATAAAAATATTATATATATATATATATATATATATATATATATATATATATATATATATACGAGAGAGGGAGAAAGATATATATAGAGAGAGAGGGGGAGATATAGCAGTATATGTGGAAGTGCACTAAAAGCTTCCTCCATTAATTGAATTCAGATTGTGAATTCATAATATGTTAAGTTGAAAATCACTAACTATTTGTGTCGTGATACAAAGGGGAAATCCTCCCATACACAAAGACACTGCATAGACTATTATATTTTTTCCAAAGGTTTCGAGCACACGTCATTTTAAATTCTGATTTTCAAGGTAGTCAGACACTCACCAGTTGGAAGTTGATCATAACACAATCTACTTCTTCTATCATAATGTTTTCCTAAGTTGAGTGTAGAATATATATTTATATATTTATATATATGTGTGTGTGTGTGTGTGTGTGTGTATGTGTGTGTATATTGTGCATGCATTATATATATATATATATATATATATATATATATATATATATGTGTGTGTGTGTATGTGTGTATGTATATGTATGTGTGTGTGTGTATTAAGCCACATTATTGTTCCTACGTAAGAGTATTTATCAATATATATTTATCGATATTTTTTTGATTTATGTGTGTATTAGTGATCAATGTATATTGTTTTTAGTCATCTTTCGTAATGCAAAAAACATCAATTTATAGAAACGAATTTAATAGTTTTTAATTCCGAAAAGTCACATCATGCAAACGATGGTGAAACCATTTCATTCTTGTTATGGGGAACGCCTTTGTTTTGTTTCCAAAGAAGTACCTTGAGAAGAAACTTCGTTTTTCATTTTATGATTCTTAGTGCAACCCTTTTTTATCGAAGTTGGAGTAGACCCAGCTTTATCCTCTGTACAACATTAAGAAGACAGGGTAGTATTCTGAAGTTTTATCAGGAATTTCACGTTTGCAACAGATATATGTATTCCTTATTTATTCGTCTGTCAGTTCGACAGTCTTTCTGTCCGACCTTCCGTTTGTCCATGAAATATCTCCAAAAGTTTTCAATGGCATTTTGCGTAGAGGTGGGTCTCCATGGACTCAAGAAGAATTGATCAAATTTTGAAGCTGACCGAGAAATTTATCACGGATTCTCCTCCCCTGCATAATATATATAAATAAACTAATTTTCATTACGTTTTTAGGGGTAATGTAGTTGGTAGGGGTATCTATCTCTCAGAGATTTCTACTTATTGTACAATTGAAGCAATTTTGCCCACAATATTTCTATCCGTAATATCCATAGTAACACACATACACATACGCGCACGCTCTCACTCACTCATGCATATACACAGACATATATGTATAAGTAAGGCTTTATTTAAAATGTATACACAATCCATTAAACCTTATAGAATACTGTCATGAATATCTTATTATCTATAAGTATATCATTATTTCTAAGTTTCCCACGTGCACACGCGCGCGTGCATACACACATACGCACACACATACATGTATTAACCACTACCTCACGGTAATACTCCATATACATATATATATATATATATATATATATATATATATATATATATATGTGTGTGTGTGTGTGTGTGTGTGTGTGTGTGTGTGTGTGTGTGTGTGTGATGGATGATTGGGTTTTCCTAACGGTCAACAGTTCAGAGAATGGAATCAGTTAAATTCTGGCTGAGGTGTTTTTTTGTTCACCTCTCAATTGTGACATGCATGAATCCACTTTTCAAAGTCGCTCATGTCGGGGATCAGTGCTTCTTTCTTAATACCATGTTCAAGTGTTACCCGTCACATGTCCCTTAGAGAGAGGGGCACCGCCAATCAACCAAAATGCCCTTCGAAAAATGCTCTGTATGTTAACATGGTAATCAATTAAGTCATGGGATTTTCATTGTGTATATGTATAGTGTCATTATACGTCCGTGTGTGTGTTGTTGTAGATACATATATGAGTATTTGTGTGTGTGTGTGTGTGTGTGTGTGTGTGTGTGTGTGTGTGTGTGTTTATGTTCATTCGGTAATGGAAAATAAATTTGGAGAAAATAAATTTTTAAAACATGGAAAATGTCTGGATCACTCTCTCTCTCTATTTATACAGGTATCTCTTTATCTATTCTTGCATATATATATATATATATATATATATATATATATATATATATATATTAGATGTGTTAGCTCGGATAATTGGTATTACAATACCAACGCATTCTGAATAAATTAACCAAAACAAAAAAAAGTATTTCCAATCAAGTATTTCTGCTTGAGATTTTCCCATCAGCCCGGTTAGGGTGAATTTATAGGTACACGAATCTACCAAAATGTACATGAACTGAACAACCGTAGCCACCAAAGATGGCAACGGGTACTGTCCTTTCCTTTTTGTATATGCGTTTTTTTGTGTTCCAGCGCACTTTGGCCACATCGTTTTGTCAGCAGACTTGAAAATTGGCAGCAGTACTCCACCAGACCTCTTCTTAAAATGTTTTTGTTTTTATTTTTGGAAAAAAAAGTTTTTCTGACTTTTTGGGGCTTTATTCTGATGGGTATAGACTATTAATCATATCTAGGTCCTTAAGTATCTAGATGTTTCTGGATGTTTTTTTCACTCTATTTTAGATGGTTTTTCACTATAACTTAGATGTTTTCGAGTGGAAAACGCCAGTGATGACACGAAAAAAAATGTTTTGACTATTTTTATTCTTCAACGGAATTTTTTCCAAATGACTTCAAATTTAATGCTACGGTTGTTCAATTAATGGTACGATTGACTGTGATGACGAGTATATCTTTTTTTTCTTGTCATTATAGCTTCGTCTTTCCATGAATCCGTCCTTACGCACACTATAGTTTCCCGAATTTCCAATTTCAAAAAATGTCATCAAGTCCCCGCCATTGTATGAGGGTCAGAAATATCTCGCAGCATTTTACCAGCCACTACCCTTATAATGTGTGGCCTACTTCGTTGTTACGTATTTCCCGTACCAGGGGTTGGTGTTCGAGTATAGGCAAAAGTTACTAGGAAGATTGGTAATTTCTCTTCGATTTGGCAAGAGCCGTATAAAGTTAAGATGAATTAATACAAGAAATAAGGGGCTCGCTTGGTGGTTTGAAGCTATTCCCTTGCTCTTTTCGCTTTTTCTTTCTTTCTTTCTTTCTTGATTTACTGCTGTTTTTATTACCTCTCTTTCCTCTCTCTCTCTTTCTCTGTCTCTTTCTACTTACTTTCTCCCTCTTTCATATATTAGTCCCTCCCTTACTTTTTATTTCTTTCTTTTTATCTCATTCCTTACTTTTCTCTCCCCTCTCTCTCTCTCTCTCTCTGTCTCTCTCTCTCGCTTTCTCTCTCTCTCTCTCCCCGACGATTACTCTTTCTCTCTTTTCCTCCTTCTCCGTCTCACTTATGGTCATTTTCGACGAACATCGAAACACCTACACATTTTCAGGGTATACTCAACTCTGTTTCTCTTCTTTTTTTTTGTATTCCTCTCACTCTCTCCTCCTCCCCCCTCTCTCTCTCTCTCTCACTCTCTTGCTCTCTCACTCTCACTCTCTCCTCCTCCCTCTCACTCACTCTCTCTCCCTTCACCCTTCCATTTTCATCTTCTTATCCATTCTTTCTGTTTTGTTCACTAATTTTCACATTGTTTTTTTTTCTCTTTCTCCTTTTCCGTAAATGTCTCGCCCATAAAAACCCAAGCATTATTTCTAGAAGTAGTGGGCCTTTTTCTGCATCCATGGTGCTAGCCCAATACCTAAGATGCTTTACAGGACTAGAACACTTCAACTCCCTTGCTATTTACCAATAGATTGGGGAGGAATAGATCCATGCATTTCTCAAATGAACTCAAAGTGAACTCAAACTACCCTGGCCAGATTTTGAACTTGGTTCGCCAATTTCATTCTCACTGCGTATGACTGTTAAGCCTTTTACACTTTAGTAATAAAACTAGCTATGTAAAGATGTATTTTGACATTTTCTGGAAATATCAAGTTGGCCAAGTGCATAAGACCTATCTGGACTTTCTTCCAAAACGAAATGGTGGATTATAGAAATGTGTAATTTTTAAGTATATAATCCTTGATGTGTAATGTTCCGTTGGTCAGTGAGATAAACTTTTAATCCTATGAACAGGTATAAGTTGTTTGATCACGGAAGTGCCGGGTAAATTTACTAATATCCGCGTTTTCATTTAATCCATCACATGCGACCATTCCACACACGTATCAAAGAAACAATTGGTTAATGAATATGTTTGCTTCATTGGATGAATAACTTGCCATCACAGTCAATAACTGAATAGCTGTAGCGTTTTTGAAGTCATGTAGAATAATTCCATCAAAGAATAAATATGGTCAGAATGAATTCTATTAGTGACATTACTGTTTTTTTCCACTGGAAAACATCTACATCTACATGAAGGAATATCAAGATTCTGGATGATCTAAATGTTATGAACTCTTCACAGTAAGGACCAAAAGAGCTTTCCACCTTAAAAAAAACAAAAAAAACAGAAAAGCATTTTTAGCAGAGGTCTAGTGAAGTACTGATGTTAATTCTCAAGTCTGTAGACAAAACGGTATGGCCAGCAGTGCCGAGCACAGAAAAATGCACATTTTCCATACACACATACATGTATTCAATTTCTGTGACGTTTATGTTAAATCTCAGACCATTCATGATCAAGGATCAGTAATAAGAACATGTCTAGCCCCCTGTCCCTGAGTTTGTGTTCGTGGGTACGCCATTACGTTTTCAGTGGTTGAACTAGACATGTTTAGTACCCAACCATGCCTAAATGTGTTCCTCACAATGAAAAAGATTTATTGCCGTATCCTATTCTTGTCGGAGGATGATAAATTGGCATTGATGCTGATCCTCTCTTCATTCACTGTAAGAGATCAGTAGGAGTATATACTCAGTTTATTGGGTGTACCTCACCATGGCACTGAAAAGTGTAAGGTCAAGGGTATTGCCTGATGCCTGCAACGATACGTTGGTTGAGTTTGGCAATAGTGTGTCCCTATATACGTCTGCGTGGGTCTCCATTCAAAAGAAAGACTAAGTAATGAATAACATCATAGTGGGATGATGTCAAAATCTCATACATACATAGGTTTTCCCAGGCATTTCAGCCAAATCTCTGGACATTCACGACTAGAAATCAGTATATAAAATATAAGCCATGATTTTGGAGATTTAACTCCCAGGCTACACCTCACCATGGCACTAAGAGGAGTGGAAACAAGGGTACTCCCAAATGCTTACAGTAATATACTGTTAGAACGAGGCAGTTTTTGAGCTTACAGAAGCGTTGGTTGCCACTTTTTAAAAAGCTACGTTCTGCATTTCATTGTGACCCAAATATTTCTTTATCCTTTTTGTTCATCTGCTCATTCGCTCTTGGCGTTATATCACGAATACAATTAGATTCACTGATTATTACGTTTCTTGTAAGCGACCCAAATAACTGAACCTTCAAATATATCAACTCTGTAGAATTCAGCTTGATTTCAACATCATGGTTATATTTATCTCCCATTGTTTCTGTTTTGCGATGTCCAGCTATTCTTACAGTTGAATACAATCTGCGAAAGAATATTGCCGCATTCAGAGCAAAAAATGTTATGTTTGTCGGAATTATTAGCCATACTTCACTAATTCATGTATAATAATTACATAATGTTAATCGAATCGAAAGAGATTGACGTTTAATGGTTATCATGTGCCAGAGTGCTGTCTGCATGTGTAAATATGCGTTAATAACTTTACGACTCTTTTTCTTTTGCATGGATTGTTTCAGTGTTTTCATGTTTGGAGACACATTTCAATACTGTTTGGTAGTGACCAAGTGGGAAAGCGAGAATTGTCCACCGACTTTTTAAGCTATCAGACTTGTGACTTTTGTATACATGCATATTGAGGATTACATTTTTGTTTATTCGAGTAACGATGAAAGTAATCATATTGAGTGTGTACGAAGAACGGTCTTAAACGGTTTTCTGCCACAATGAATGCCCTATAAAATTCAGTATATATATATGTATATATATATATATATATATATATATATATATATATATATACTACTAAGCATCCTTCCAGAGATGACCCCTAGATCCAGTTCACACCCATTGACAAAATGAATATTCCCATACCACTCACTACCACACTCACAACATTCTTACCAAATTCCACAAAACTAGAACCAAAAAAACATAGACAATCATTCGCCTGATGAGGCCTGAAGTGGCCAGAAACATGAACTAGTTTGTGTAGCGAATCCACATTCTACTATATATATATATATATATATATATATATATATATATATATATATAGAGAGAGAGAGAGAGAGAGAGAGAGAGAGAGAGAGAGAAAGATGGAGAGAGGATAGATCGATAGTTGTGTGTCCTAAATTTTTAATAGATAGATTAAGAAAGTTGCATCTTTATGATCAGAAAAGCGTTCATTCTATACAACAAGGTAATATTTTTCAACGTATTCTCCTTCCTTTTCAATGTATTCATTCCAGTTGTGAACATTTCTGGTCAATATTTAGCTAACAATTACGTTTCAGCCTACACACTCATTAATCCACCATTGTGTGGATGTGTGTGTGTACGAGCGCGCACGCCTGTGTGCATGTTTTGCGTGCACACGTGCGTGATTACACACACTTCTATGCATCCCAACCACATACACACAGGCAACGATTACTAAGGTTTGCTTTGTCTGGTATAAGGCCATGATAAGTAGATAATCCGTGTGAGTAGCTTGTTAAACGTTGTCCTACTATTGATACTTGCTTTCGTTTGAGAGTTCTGAGTATCCATGTGTATACGCTTGATAGATGTCAGTTGCAAAATGAAAGCTCGTGCAGTAAGAGATAAAAAAGAAAATAAGGACAAGGTGAGAAGATAAAAGCAAAGAAAAAGTTTAATGCCGCCATTTTAAATATTTATTTGGGTTACCATCAACAAAATGACACTCCAGTCTGATATAAATATTCACTAAGCTTAACCTAGTTTGATACAAGGTCATATGAAGGAACGTTCACTGCAGCAATCTTCCTGTTGGGGAAAGCCTGGCTGCTTAGAAATCCAGCAATCAAAATCCTGGGTATTCTTTCTATTCATTAAGCTTTGTTTAATTTGACGAAAAGATCTTAATTATTTATTAACTAATCAATACCCTTGAAAAAACTCACGGATATGATCAAAATTGTATCAGGTGACTTTTTTTTCACGAGAAAAGAGACCCCTGGGATCTTTTCTAGTGTGACATAACACCATCAATGGTGTTAGATCTGATTTGGATTGAACCCACTAACAACAGCCAGCAGGATAAGCTTGCTGATCTTTGCTTTACGGTGTACATCCTGACCCGATATCTTTTCATTTGATTTACTGGTTAATCTTTGTGACAAATATTACGGATGGATTTTAATTTCTATGAAATGTTTCGTTTTTTGTTTTCAGAAAAAAAAAATTCAGTTCGTTTCACCGGTTGAGTTCGTAGTTTCAAATGCTACTTACAAGGTATTTTTATCCATTAAGTGGGAAATTTTATTGTTACGTATAGCCAACCAAGAGAATCACTCCGCTCATTATTAAAGTAATTCTCTCTAACACAAGGCTACAGAAGAGGAGACACCCAGCGGGGGACGAACATACTACAGTAATTAATTGTTTGGCAAGACATGTTTGGTAACTATTTCGCCACGTTAGGCTACCCGAAATTTCAGGCTTTTTGATTCCAACTGAAACCATTGCCACTTGAAAAATACCCAACGGCATCAACCACTAAACAGATTTCCATCCATGTGTTATACACGGACAGTTACTTTTATTAGGCTTTATCAGATCTCACGCATTTCTGTGTATGTACTTTTGTGTATGCATCTTCAGTCTGTATGTTCTTTCGTGGTAAATGCGAGCGTGAGTAGACAGACACATAATATGAGTCAGTGTAGATGACCAACGGTATTAACCCAGTTGATGTTATTCCAAACATAATTATAAAGTGATATCGTCAGGAGACAATGCAACATAATTACTCACGGAGACATGTCCAGCTGTCCCGGACATATTTAAGACTTTAATTAAAGTTTTAATTAAGCTTCTAATTCCTTCTTTGTTTTTTATTCATATCAAATAACCATTTGGTTCCCATCATAGACCGAAGGTTAGAAAACTAATCTCATGTACCATTACTTCTGTGTAGTGACGTCAATCCTCATGGGGTGCCCTCCATTTGTGGCCGTGTGCCAAACCAAGCAGAGCTTGATTGCCTGTTCGTGTAGACCACTAGCAAGTGAAGTGAGTTCGATCATTAAATTAGCTCGGTCCCAGACCCGAGATAAGCTTAGAAATACCTACTTCATTCACTTGGGGCGAGTATTTCTTACTGGTGCCAGTGGTCTAGGCTCTAGCCCTTGGTAATTGGCATGTATTTTGAATGCAGATTTTTAATGCAGACAGGCCCCCTATTGAGGATTATGCAGCAACATCATCTCTCTATCCTATTCCACTCTATTTGACCTTGTGCCATACTTTATTATCAAAGGACTGTACATCGTGCTGTTTGATGATCCTGTCATCTCAAAATGGTTATTTTCTATTCATCATACTCCATAGGTTCTTGCAGGCTCTTTGTGGAGCATAGGTCACATCTACAGTTTCAGTAACAGTGTTTTATAGGCGCACTTGCATCCCTCCACTTTACTCTTTTTAGTAAACTTATCTAAGCTGGACAGCATTTACATGGCTAAAGGGCTCCAAATGTCCTGCAATTGACCGACAGCTGGAGGCAGAAGTGGATTCCTGCCTTTCCCAAGTGCATTAATGGAAAGTATACGCTAGTGGTTCTGACCAAAGCTTAGCTCGCCGTTTCCGTTTTCAACACCAATAATCGTTACGCCACCCACGTTTCCTTTTTTATTCTCGATATGCAATTAGTATTGAATAATCTTTGACTCACAAATGTATTCAAAGTTAAGAAGCAAGCAACAACTAAACAGACCCGAATTTCTTGTATTCGGTGCAGGTTCAAGTGTTGGAATTCATGGTTGAAAGATTTTCTCTCACAAATACGCATATCACTGAAAAATACAATGATCAAACGAAAAATACTTACCAGGCCAGTATTTAGCCGCGAACAGCTTAATGCTTCTTTTTCAAAAGACAAGGCCTTGTAAAACATAAATGTTCAAATAATGGAACCAGATAAAGATAGACATAAATATAAAGGAAGAGGAATATCTTGCTATGCAATTCTTTATTAGTGTAATATTTTTACACTCAAGAATCAATGGATTCGTGTAAAGAAGGTTCACGGTGTAATTGAAAACTATAGGATTTCTCTGTATTATCTAAATATATTAATTTCTTTATTTCCTTAAATTCTGAATTAAGATCAAAGTGTTAATCAATGATATGGAATCAATGCATTAGTTCGAGTTATTGAATTAAGATATTTTGAAAAGAGATAATTAATAATGTCTGACTTGTGGTGAAAAATGTCCCACCGGCAACGCTCGCCAACATTCCAAGTAAGAGACAGCAGCAGATTTTCAAGTTATATTTGTTAGATAACTCATCCTGATTAGGCGCTTGTGTAGACGTTTGTGTTATTGTTCGAGCTCTTATTGGAGTAAACGAGTGGGTCTCTGGAGTGTAAGCTTCTTTGCCTTCTCAGATTGGCTTTTAATGCCATTTGAGGATGGGGCAGATCTGAAATCTAGTGCTCCAGAAATGTAGCCTTGTGCAAAGTGTGGCATACGCTCAAAAGTAGCTCTTCAAAACATATCTTTCGCACCCCCACCTTGTTTATGCTCTTCATTGAACGCTAACCCCTTCGAAACTCTGATAATTTTATAGTGTTTGGACCAAGATTCTAAACTTTTTTCTCCTACCATCTTCTGGTTACTTTTTAAAAAAACTACCCCCCTCAGTTCAACTGACGCTCCCTAGGAGGACGATATATCTTCCAAAAAGAATGTTACTTTCAATGCCTCGTCTGTAAAGCCTTATCTCGGCTAATCCAAGAATATTTCATTTTTTTTTTTCATTTTATTTTTGGTATATCACGATTATATATGCGTGCTCGAAAACAATGAAATAACACAATAATGGCATCAGAAATAGTCGGAATAAAATATATTCATGACATGACTGGTGTTTTTCACTAAGGAAAGAAACCCATCTTAGATAGAGTAGAAAATCATCTTGAAACATCCAGATTTTCATGAATCCAGATGTTTCTAGATATTTCTAGGTGTTTCCTCAATAAACCCGTCAGAATAAGGACTCGAACAAGTGAAAAAAAACGGTTGTGGAAAGAGGGTTTATTGGAGTTCTTATACTAACAACGGCATTGCCAGGAGCACGGGACACTGACATACGTAAACGAATGCACTGACACATAAACACATGCACATATAAAAAAAAAAAAGGAAAGAAACTTCTGCCATCTTTGATCAATTCGTAATTGAAACAATTCTTCATATACTTATTTCAATTCATCAAGTACGATGATCTTCCCCTTTTTTCATGACTTTACCGTTATAAAACAGGAGATAGTCTTTTTTTCATTTTAAAAAACAATCTACACCCTACAACTCAACCCCACCTCCTTGGATGTGATATTGACCCTCATTCCGTTGAGAATATGGGACTAATCAAGTCTTTCTTGTACCTTCCTTTACATTTGTCTTGCTTTTCAGGTCTCTTTAGCCTTTCATTGAACAACCGTGGCCATCAGAGTTGATGAAGGGTCCCATCCTTTTTGATATACGTGCATGTGTTTGTGTGTTTGGTTTCTTGTATCTTTCAGCGCTCCTGACCATACTGTTTTGCCCACGGTTTATTGGTACCCGTCCTCTAGTAGACCTCTTTTTAAAATGTTTTTTTTGGGGGGGGGGGATTTTTTGAAAAAAAAAACACTTTTTTTGTCGTTTTGGGGGCCTTATTTCGACGAGTTTATTGATAACATCAAGACTCCAGAATCGAGTTGTTTCTAGATGTTTCTTTCCTCGATGTTTTCCAGTAAAAAATGCTAGTGGTGTCAAAAATAGAATTTATTCTGACCTTAATTATTCTTCGGTGGAATTTTATCTAATATTATTTCAAATTTTGGCGCTACGGTTGTCCAATTACTAACTGTGATGGTGAATATCTCTCATTCTCTTTCTCTCTCTTTTGTCTTTTTTCTTCTCGTTCTCTCTTCTTTTCCCACCTCTCCTCTCTCTTTCTTGCTCCTCTCTGTCTTTTTCTTGCTCTTCTTTTCCATTTTTGTCTCTTTCTTTATTTCTCCTCATCTCATCATTTTCTCACCAATCATCTTTGTTTTATTTCCTTTGCAACATTCCTGCTTTCCTCTTTGTCTTCTTTCCTCGATCCTTCCACCACCTTCTTCTTTTTTTCTTTTACTTCTTCTTCACCATATCTTCTTTTCTTACTCTTTCTTCCAAATCATCATTTGCCTTCTCACATTCTTCTACTCTTTCTTTCTTTTCATTTTCATTCTCCTTCTCTCTTTCTCCCAGTTCTTCATCTTTCCTTCTTCTTCGTATCTTGTTTTTCTTCTCTTTTCCTCCAACATTTTTCCCTTACCCTCCTTTACAATGTCTTTTTTTCTTGACTTTCTCCCTCTCCATCTTTTTCTTTTTCTCCATGTTCCGTGTCATATCATTCTTCTTCTTCTTCTTCTTCTTCTTCTTCTTCTTCTTCTTCTTCTTCTTCTTCTTCTTCTTCTTCTTCTTCTTCTTCTTCTTCTTCTTCTTCTTCTTCTTCTTCTTCTTCTTCTTCTTCTACAATAACAGATGATCAAACTCTTATTGTTATCAAAATCAGCAGGTCTCAAACACTTAAATTACGTATAGATTTCATTTTTTTTCATATATTTTTCTAATTGTTTGTAACAATAAATTTAATGAATTAATGTCGAATTCCTGATGAACGTGAATTTATAAAAATGAATGTAGATTGATCCAAATTTTATATCCTTTGCTTAACGTTGTCAGCCGGTTATTGTTATTAATAAAACCCTGTCTGGAAATGATCACAATTAGCAGTTTACACTGTGTACACTAGTGTGCTATAATTTGGAAAATAATGTTGTTTCTGTTTTCGTGTTCCTCATCAATATTTGATAAAGTAAATTTCCCTCTCCCTGTGCAACAGGTATCCACGAGTGGACGAGTGAAACTGTAGAGAAGGAAGACATGTTTGTGAGGGTAGCTAAGACAGTACCCACTTGTAACAGGCACAGTGTATAAAAATCGATTTTTCTTCCTCCTCTCTCACTAATCTTAAATCCTCCCACAACATTTGTTGTCTTCTACCTAATTTCCTTCTCATACGTCATATTATCATGATTATTACTAATTCCTCCTCCTCTTCTTCTTCTTCTTCTTCTTTTTATTCTTCTTCTCCTCGCCCTTCTTCTTCACCTTCTTCTTCTTTTTCTTTCTAACTACTACTATTCATAATTACATTATTTTCATGGTAGATCGCTTTAGATTGAAATTGGTTCTATTTATACAAATACTAGCCGACATCGACAGGAGTAGAATCCTTATTAGTTACATCTTCATAATCAAATAAGTTATGACACACATTCACTAAAACCTTTCTATCTTTCTCTAGATAATGCTGTGCAAAATCCTAATTGAATTATATGGGCTCCTCAAAAGTTTTATCATAGATATTTACTAGGGTTTTTTTTCTCATAACAGCAAATGAGTAAATGAAGGAGAAATTGGGCCATGAAGATTGTGTTACGTCAATCAGACAAATGGTAAGGGCTTGTCTGCTGTGAAAATTAGCATGTGAGATCCTGATTTTACCGGGGCATGAACACCGATCTCAGACAATGGTGAAAAATCTGTGACTATCCAAGTCACGAGACTGACTGCAATGTTAGTATGGTCTAATTTCAGATTAAAAGAAAGAAAAAAAGATAGAAAGGGAGGAAGGAATGAAAGAATGAAATGAAGAAATTGCCCGAAAAAGGAGAGTAATTTTAATTTCACTGGGATTTTTCAGCTTTCAAAAATCCTATAATGATTTTTGAAATTGTAGCAGATATGAGGCTAGTATTTCTTGATAATGATCTAAAAATATTACTATTTACACCTACTCTAAAACTCTCGACTTTGATCTAATTCTCAACCAAAAGTTATCTTCTTCTGATCTGAAAAAAATACTCTCCTAATGTTCTAATTTTTTTCTGTTCCTCCAAACGTAACAATAGAATCTTCCACTTGAAGGTAACAATTTTGTTGGTGAAAATTGCTTCCACCCATCGCTAAAAAGATGGACTGTCCCCTGAAATAAATTTAGTAATCTCTTTCCGGAAAAATTCATTTCATAGAAACTCAAATATATTCGTGAATGTGCTCACGTGGAATAACTCGTATATGTACACACACACACACATACACATATACATATATATAGCACATCATGTGCTCGCTTTTCTCTTCATTACATAGAGTTTACTTCTCTCTATCTCTCACTACCCTATCTCTCTTGTCCCACCTCACTTTCCTTAGCTTTTATTTTTCTTTTATTTTCCTACTCCAGCAAGTCACCTGATCTGCTCGACAACCAATCAGCCAAGTGCAAGCACCTAAACCGCGCATACATAATGATTTACCTTCATCTGACCTTGACAACTTTGTCATTTCGTAACGCATAACACCTGACAATGTTCGATTTTATATATTCTTCTATCTTTAGATCTCAATATATATATATATGTGTGTGTGTGTGTGTGTGTGTGTGTGTGAAACAATATTTGAAGAAATTCTTTTAAAGGATAAAAAAAATCTCATATAGATATACTTATATACACGTGATATCTGAAGTAGTTGGGTTAGGATACATATATATATATATATATATATATATATATATGTCTGTGTCTGTGTTTTTATGTGCGTGCTATTCATTATTGTGTATATATATATATATATATATATATATATATATATACATACACACACACACACATATATATTATGTATTTAAAGAAACCTTTGATTCGCAGTCTGCTTCATTTGCATATTTGACAGTTTATACGACGCAGTTCTTTGACAAAAGGAATTTCATTTTCTATCACTCATTACAAACAATACTTGTATGTCTTATCATTAAATATTAGCTGCATACTGCGGTGATCGGTCTCTCATCCCGAATGCCGAGCGCATTGAAGACAGTAGAATACCTGAGTTAATAAATATCTGCAAACATAAACGCACACACAGAAATATGTACACACATGCTCATACACAAACACTCACACATACACACATGCGCACATTTATACATTGTATATATAGTACAAATCAGATTTGCAGTATACTGTAGTATAATATAAAGCAATGTCTTATATGTGATGGATTTATTTCATAGAGTGCCCGATACATTCAACTTTAAACGTGTTAACTTGGTTTGGAGTATGGCTGGAAATATAGTAGAAAGTGGACTCGCTACACAAACATGTTTATGTTTCTAGAATCAGAAATCTAAAACATACATAACCATTTGCCTGAGGAATCCCAAATAGGGCAGAAACATAAACGTGTTTGTGTGTCAAATCCACTTCCTACTATAAATATGTGTGTGTGTGTGTATCAAGTTCCGAAAATTCCTATAAATCAATAAACAAACCTCTATTAACAGAATAATTCAAATAGAAAGGGACTTAGTGCATGATGAAATGACGTAACGAACACGATATATCATTGACATCGCCATGAATGAAAATCGAGACGAACATGCGAGGTTAAAACGAATCTTAGAAAAAGCCAACAATGGCCGAAAGAACTCGGATAAAAGATAATAATGAATACGACATAAATTTCAGAAAATATTCACGAACTTTCAGGCTTATTTAAGAAAGCATTTCATTGACAGCGTTCGTAATGGTTAACAAGCTTGTGATGCTGATCATTACAACTGATATGAGTCTTAACTGGATACCCCAATACTGTGGCCTTGTGTCAAAGCTGATACTTTTCAAAAGCTGGGAATAACAATTACATGGATGAAACATTATAATGTGAAAATTTCAGATCAAAGTTCAGCCAACAAATACGTGTCAACCCATAGACTTATTGATCCACTCACATTTGATTCACATGTTTTGTCACTCCTTGTTTGTCAAATCTGGCTTCAGTGCCCGGAACCTATATGATTTCTGTTCGGGAAGTTTCCTGCCATTCAATATTGACAAGAAATAGCCTTTCTAACGACGTATCAGTCCCCTTCGAGAAAACTTTCCTTGAGACCTCACAAATTGATAACAGCGCCCATTCCTTTGAAATCAGAAAGTCTATAACGCCCTCACACTTTCAACGGCGAAAGTCCAGAGGTTATAAGGGACCAGATCTGGACTGTACGGGTGCTAACAGACCTGGGCAATGTGATGGAAAACCCCGCACAAAACGCGAAGAATCTCTATCATGGGCGTCGCGGAGCCAGTATTTCTTGTATTTGTCTAGCTCGTCTCTCCATTTAGTGCTCTGTCAGCCTTGGTTGTGCATGTGATTCCAAGGGATCCATATAAACAGTAAGGTCCCTCTGATTCTTAACCAAATTAGATCAAGTGGCTGTATACATTCTAAGCTGACTTAGTCTATATGGCTGATATACATGAAAATACCGAAGTTGTTATTAACTTGACATGTTACCGCCTTTTTAGCATATTTTAATTGATATTATATTTTCAAATGATGTATTATTTATCAGAAGTACAATTTTTCCAATGATTTCGTCGTTTTATAATTCCATGAGTCTAATCTGGTCGTTGGACCTAGACCTTCCCCCAGGGTTTGCTAGATTTTTATATCATGAGCGATGCGAGGGTTCGTATCAAACCCGTTGTAAGCCAAAATTGTGTAAAGCAATGAATCAATTACCACAAATTTATATATGATGAATTTTCAGCGTTCCCAGACCTGAAAGAATGGTGATGATGATGTTTTTGGCTTGGTCATCGATAGTTTGAGCGGTAGAAGGTAAAGGAAACCAGGATGTAGGGGAGAGATGAAGAGGATGCTTACTGCCTGTATAACAACTCATTACAAAATCATAGTCAGAAACATTTAGTGAATGCATCGATTTGAACCTGTTTAAATCACTTTTTTAAAAAAGAATATTTGAACAAGAATCAGAAAGTCAGAAATATGGACGACTGTATTGATCAATATGCTAATGTATGATATCGATCCGCTTCGTATCATCATCTGTCTTGAAAATGATTTCGTAAAATAATTTTATGTTGCGCATAAAAACAAGACAAGGTCTTCACAATGGCCGGTTGCATTTGAGAAGCCGAAACTTTTTTCTAAAACTGCGCTGACAGCACAGTAATGCTAGAGCTTCATCAAAGTGGCCAAACAATGTAAATAGAGATATAAATAGTTATCATCTGAGATATCACACCCTTAACAGCAATTGTGTCTACCCAATAAGTTAGACTAGGCTTCAATTATGATTTCAAATCGAGAATCGAGAATTCTGCTCACGCTGTTGATAGCATCAACAAAGCATTTAAAGTGAATACTACTGCGTGAACTGTTCCGTGTAGGTTGAATAGTTTCAGGTCTGGAAGTATGGATACCAATAATATACCTCGAGAAAGGTCCAGAGCCTGTTCTCAATGATGAAAGACTGTTGACAACGGTGCCCATCGACCCACTGACAACTTTCAGGAGACTTTGGGATTCTGATATTTACCATAACATGATATCCTAAAGCAATAGGAAAAGTTAGAACAAAAATGGGTCCCACATTGACTAAACCAAATGCACCGTGACATAGCTAGACCCCACTCTCAGCTGACTGTGTCTCAGCTTAAAAATCCAGGATACGTAGTTATGCAGCATTCTCTATACCCATCTAACATATTTTACAGATTATCATATTTTGAACATTATATCCATAATAAGAAGTCCAATAATTGGGAAGCAACAATTCGTGCTTTTATTGAACTTGTTACCATTAAATCTAAATAATTTCATAGAGATAGCATATTATTATTTGGGAATTGTAAGAAAAAATTGCTTCAAGTGGATCGTGTTTTGATTGTATATTTATCATTTTTCTATTATTTATACCATCCTTCATTTCATTATTCAAATGGCAAACTTTCATACACATGAATCTAAAATAACGGTCTTTTGAAGGTGGTTTGATAATTTGCTGTCTGCGTGTAATAAATGTGATGAGGCTGAGTGGTAATATTTGATTGGATAGATGTATTGTCTATGATTTTTTCCTCAAACCATTCTGCAATCACATGTTAAAAAAACCTGATACAGCTACAAAAAGGATATTGTGTGGCACACAACATTTTTTTCAAAAGCAAAGCTGCATTTGATGTATTCACACTCATTGGTAACAGTCCTCTACAACAGACAAGGATCCAACAACAATATAGATACCTGGTCTATTCTGGAAACATTGGAAGCATGATATTCACTATAAGACTATCTTATTTTTCACTTTTGGCTCTCTTCATGACACAATCATTCAGACTTCCTTTCTGACAATGCAAGTTTTAAAATATTTCATATCTGGCAATCTGGGGATTCATCCCTAGAAAATACACCACCATTGTACTAAGAGGAGTATTACAATAGAAAAGTATAACCTAAGGATAACTGGGAGAGACATTCATACGTTGAATGGTATTAACAAGAACCATTTCAAAAGCACTTATAGTGGTCAGGGGTCAATGGTCGGTGATCGAACTTAAACAGACAAAAGTGTATTTTGAATGCTGATTTTTTGAGACAGACAATTTGACCTTGCAACGAGCCAAGCTAAGTTCGGTTAATATCAATAGTTGCAGTTACAGTAGAAGTAGCAGTGAATGTTTCCTTTCAGAAATATCTTGCAATAATTTTCAATGTCGACTGTAACGTATCTTATCAAAGAGTTGTAGCAGCCCTCCTTGATTAAACGTTGAGAATAAAAGAAAAGCCATATGAAAGCTTTGTAACAATATCAATTTCAGCTTCATAGATATGGAAAGCTAAACTAGTTTGAGTTTCCACACAAGTGTATCTGATATATTATTCTATATAAAACGGAATGCATATTCAATGTACTTATTTAACTGATCAAGATGAAGAGATGAAGGACTTCTTGTATTTCGTATTATTAATACATGAAATAAGTAGATTACTGAAAATAGTATGGAGAATGTTATAAACATATCATTAAATGATATGTCTAACATAAAATCTATTATTGTTATCTATCTATCTATCTATCTATCTATTTATCTATCTCTATCTCTCTCTCTCTCTCTCTCTCTCTCTCTCTCTCTCTCTCGCTCGCTCGCTCGCTCACTCTCTCTAAATATATACATATAGAATACTTGAATAGTATATTACGTGATACTAAATTCTACTGAAATTAACAAATCTGATGTATAGTTTCGAATGTCACTCTATCGAAGAAAACGAAGATTCCGGATTAGTGAAGTTTGTTGGTTTCTGGATTAGTGGCTTCTGTCGGATGAAGCGCCATTGAGCTTTCACTTGTTGCGCATTTCGATGTAAAAATCGATCGCAGACGCAACAGCAACAGAGGATGGCTATAGTGGATGGAATTCGAATGGAATCTCAATACTGATATAGTAGCAGCAGAAATACCCTATATGGTTCGATTGAATGACGTCAAAGCAAAGATAACACATTAAATAGAATTAGCGATTGTTTTAGTATTAAAACAGTAAAAGCGATAAGATACTTTAATTAAAATTATTAGTTATAACAGTTGTAGTAACAAGAATAGCAGTAGTAGAAGAAATTATTTTGTTGAAGTAAAGCACTTTGCTTATACACACACACACACACACACACACACACACACACATATATATATATATATATATATATATATACTAGAGAAAGGTAACTCTGGTATGACATTAGATTCTTTCAACATTTGACGATTCTCAGTTAACTCTGAAGGGCTTGCAAGATCAGCATACTAACCCATGTATCTTACCCGAAATATTTAAAATTTCTGGAGGTCGTTCGATCCCCAAGGAATGTAAAGGATAAGATTTACCGTTGCATTGTCATCATTATGTATAAATCGTCAACGATAAACAATCTCTTGAAAAGTGAGCATTGAAAAATAAGTATTACCGATAAGACTGCAACAGGCCAAAAAGATTATATTGATGTAAAAATTTGATACATGACCGGGTTGTGCTTGGTGGTTAAAGTAGGTGGATACTGCTCACTGGTATCAGGAATTCGATTTGCGTTGAAAGCGTCAATTTCTGACGCTGATAATTAAATTCATAGACTTTCTCCACTAAGAGAATTTGGGTATATATTTGTTTCCCCGAGATCTATCTGTGCAAATATATATCCATAATGAATACCAGGCGATCGAGACAATTATTTGACAGCTCTCAAACCCTTATAATCTATAATAAAAACACTCTTTAACTATACATATATATATGTGTGTGTATGTGTGTGTGAGAGAGAGGGAGAGAGAGAGAGTATGGGTGTGGGTGTCTGGGTGTGCGCGCGTTGAGTATATATACACTGTGCTTTTGTAATAGTTCTTAACATACGAAACCTATTATATTCCATCGATCTACAAGCTCACAAACTAAACACATTTACACAACACAACATACACACACACACACACACATGTGTATATATATATATATATATATATATATATATATATATCCACTATTTTTAAAAAATGGACCCTACCACTGAAACAAGTTCTGTCACTTTTCAATAAAAACTCAAATGTCATTGATAATACGTGAAAAAATGATTTACACTATCAATAGATTTGAATTAGTGAACTTCAAATTAATCGAATGTACACATATATTTAGTTATTTTTTCTTCTACGAAAAGTCATCTCGTACTTGATGATATATCCCTGTTTTGGGGATTTTTTTTTTTGCGAATCTTCTAGTATGCAACAAGTGGCGATTTTCTGCAGCGTTCACAGAGGAGACAAAGAGAATGAGCTTGTCAGGGAAGCAAGGCTAGCAGTCGAAGTATTAGTGATAGCAGTTGCGGCACCTATTGTAGCAGTAGCTACGTTGACTGATAAGTGTGAAAAAATTGAACTGTTATTCGTATCCAGTCCCTGGCTTATCTACTTTCAGTCTCGAATCATACCAATGATACTGACCTGGGCGCAATTTGCCAGTTCTCTTTCTTCACTATCCTAGTAATAAAAACAACGATTAATGTTTTGCTGAAATCATTTATCAAATCTAAATATTCCCGTGACAAGCATCTTCGTAACGGATGCATATCAAATAGCTTCATTTTCTTTAAGGGTTGGTTCGTTGCTCAGCCTCTAAATACAGTTGTGAAGACTGACAACAATCTCTGATTTAAAACTAGGTTTAATTCAAGTATCAATTCAAGTATATATATATATATATATATATATATATATATATATGTGTGTGTGTGTGTGTGTGTGTGTGTGTTTGTGTTTGTGAAGTCTGTTTGTAAAGAAACTGGACTTTTAAAACAGCGCGCCCGTGTAACGTTTTAGCTTACTCGGACTGAAATGTCATATTGTAGAAAACCTTGCCTTCTTATATAAAAAAAACTGTATCAATCAACCTTGGTCAGTTTTTGAGCTACACATGCCAGAGTGAATGTACATATAGTGTGCATGGCTTTTTTCCCAAGTTGAACAGAGAAAGTTTTAGAAGAGTGACGTTTTTGTGCGAAATTCTGTTTGTAATTAGGGAAACACTTTGCAGACTTTTCAAATGTTTAAACAGATCTAGTGGTGTTGTCGAAGTGGTACACATGAGTGATACCAGCGAACATCCACCACAGGATGCCAAATTTGGACAATTCTCGTTGAAGGAGGAAGATCACATTGAGAAGGTGTGTGCTGTGATTCATGGAAATCGTTGCCGAATCGTCCTTAAAGTAAAAAAGGAGAAAATCTGTAAAAGTTCGCACAACATGCCTTTAAAGCAAAAGTATCATATTGCCACAAAATCTAACAGCAACATGATGCATCACCAATATTTCTTTTGAAAACATGTTGCACGCACTGTCCGAGAATAAAAAGTTAAGCAGTTTTAACAGAATTTCGATGATAGAAAATAATCCATTACAACTAAACTTTAAACTCATTGACTATTGATGTGATATAAAGGGATCAAAATTCAATTAATCGCTAATTTGTAGTTAAAAACGTTGTTGAGTCTACACTGAATTTTAAGGAGACCAAACTGTTTGATCTCGAACGTGATAGGATTTTCGAACTTCGGAATCGTGGACTACCACAAAGTACAATAGCTTAACAATTTCATTGTAGCCAAACAATGGAGGAGAATTATTTTGCGTGATCAAGATAATAATTGGGCCAAAAATAAAGGTGGTAGATCCGAGAAGATGTTGGATCATGATGAGAGGGAATTTTTCAGAGCACAACGGCAAAAGTCCAATCAATTCATGGCTCGCCTGAGGGGAAACAAAGGTTCAAAAATTCTTAAAGAAACAATCAGACGAACAATTTGGAGGCCAAGAATCAGACACAGGAGATTGCAGCGTCCAACAACTGGAAATGATCTGCAAACAATGCAAACTGAAATTTGTAAGATTTACTCAGATTTAGGATGAGATGTGTCTAATTCACAAATGAGAAGTTCAATCGGGTGGCCCAGCTGGTCTTTGGTATTACTGGTATGACCCACGATCACCGGAAAGAAACTTTTCGAAGTGTGTTAGTGGAGGTGACGAGTTCATGATTTAGGCTGCTGTAAGATATGATGGGACAATGGTAATCCAGTTTATTGACTGGCCTCTGAACGAAGTTTGATCCGTAGATCTACTGAGGAAGACGAATTTGCAAGCTGAAGATGTTTGTATCGGCGGCACACCTAATGTTCCAGCCTGATAATGTTCCTATACATGCTGCAAGAGTGACCAAACGATCTCTTCACGAACAAGTCCTGATTTCAATATCATTGAAAACGTTTGGGATGGTTGGCAAGGAAATATTTGGGAGGTAATTTAATACGGTGCAGAAACCCAAAAACTGCCTACTTAGCAGGTTGGGACGAGTTGTCTGATGAATTCCTTTGTCATTTGGTTAAAAGACTGATTTTTCAAGTATTTAACAATAATAGTGGTTCAACAAAGAATTTACAATAAATTCTTTTGGTAGAAAATACAATAAAAATCCTAATCAAACAACAAAATAAGCTATGAGTTCTGCAGAACTTCTCAGATGACAAATTGATATCTCTGATTTGAATATTTACTTTTGACCATTCTAGCGAACGATTTTGTTGAGGTAACTATGTGTATATCTTAAGATGAGGCGAAAAGTTTAAAATTTTGGGGCATCACACACACACAATCACAAACACACACACACACACACGCATATATATATATATAGTCAAGAGTAGATTCGCAACAAATATTGTTCTGAATAGTTTTATTGTTATGTTTTGTTAAAAAGGTATTGAAATTTTCGGTACAACTGAAACTGATTTTCAATTCTTTTTTGTTAGATATTTTACTTAGAGGGTGGTTTCGGAGGAAATGTTTTTTCTATCAATTGAATGAATATTCTAAGTTGGTTTTTTACCACCAAGTAAAAAGAATGCAAATAAGGGAAACATAAACATTAAGAAATTACGCAGCAATTGTACCAATGAGAATAGTTGCCCTCTGCGAAACAAATCTCTCAGAACCAAACATAGTATACCAAGCAGAAATATCAACCCAAGAAGTAAAATATTATATCAGAATATCTTGAACGTTATTTAAACTTGGATCAACCAACGACATATCACCCTTTACGAACGAAAAATATAAAAATGATACATCATTGTCTACATATAACTGGAAAATGTGCGAAATGAATCATAAACCAACACCAGAATATTGAAAATCCATGTTAACTCTGTCTAAATGAGAAATTCTAAGTACTCAGTTTCCGTTAAATAGGAAAAAGAAATTATCATCAGAATGTCGGCATTGCTCAAAATTTTAGTATCAAGTATAACCCATTAATCCATACATTAGTACACTAAAAGTGATATAAACAGTTTGCTCACATTGTCATCTCAAAGAACCATCTAATCAACATTGTCTACTTCCCATGTCTAAGTAAATTAAGAAGAATATAATCCACCGTGGTCATAAAAACCTTAACGTAGGTGATAAATCTAATGACCCCAAGGTAAAAATCAAGAAATCCCCTGAGAACACACAGTCCAGTTCTCACTTTCAGATAACTCCAACACCCAGACCATACCCCTTGACACGTAACTAATAACCACCAGCAAAACACACACACACCCACACACTACAAACTTGACAAACAGAATAACAATAAAACGAAAAAAAAAATCCTCCCACCATAGCAACAACCACAGAAATTTCTCAAAATTCCCCAGGAATATGAAGCATACGTAATCATTTGCCTGAAGAGGCTCAAACAGGCCAGAAGCACAAACGCGTTTGTGTGGCGAATCTACTTTTTACTATATTTCCATCTCTACTCCGAACCAACTTAACATTTAAAGCTTAAAGTTGAATTCATCGATCACTCTATGAAATAAACCCATCACATATAAGAAATTGCTTTGTATCATATCATATTATGTTATTTTGCAAACTTGATTTATACTATATATATATTCAATGTATATATTCATTTATACTCTTCGTTATGTTATACTTAGGTTGTTCATAAATTAATGTCATATTGATACAGGAAAATTTTTAAAATCCCTTTCTAAAGTTGAATTAGTCAATAAATAATCATCAGACATTTGCAATGAAGGAAGTTCAGTGTGGAATTAGGAAGTTTTTTCCTTTTTTTTTTTATTCACTGAAAGAGTCTTATGTTCTGAATGATAATTCTACGTCAGCATCTCAACCTATGCTCACAAGATGTGCAGTTAATAGAATATGGTTTATCTCTTAGAATAAGGCTGGGCACTCGCGGCAGGTTCTATTGTCAACAAATTGGACGAATGGAAAATGAATTTACGATTCAGTTTTTTGTCAACAAAAAGAGTATTATTTGCTAGAGACAATGTGACAAATGCAATAGTCAACAAAATGAACCCAGGGGTCGAAATTGTTTGATTGGGATATTTCACTGCATCCGCCAAACACAATCAGCTCAGATCACTGGGCCATTTGGTTGTAAAACTTTTAAAAAAGAGGAATAGGTAACTTCAGCATTATCAGAATCCAATTTGTTCAGAATGGCTGATTCTTTCAAGGAAGAATTAAAAGAATTACTTCCATATTGGGATTCTGACATCAGCAAATTTTATGGTTATATATTTGACCAATCCAATATTTCATTTGAACTGGTTCTATTCCCTCTCCTTCCCACTCCTAAAATGTGACAGTACTTTCTGAATAAACCAATAACCAATAACCAATTCACCTCACCTGTTACCACCAGATTTTAAAGTCTGGGAAACCATCTCATGCCAATCATCTAAATGGGGAGAATCTGTTTGTCTACATTGAAGAGGAACTTTCGGAATTATGGCGTTTTCGATGCCAGGGGCAAACACAATCATATCGGTCTTCATGCACGTTCCTGACAAGGTAGTTAACGGGTGGCTATGTAAGTGCACCGGAAGAGACGATTATAATGAGATGTTGTGCGAAAATGTTCTTCCGTAATACAAACTTAGTCTGTCGATTCAGTTGATGTCTAAGTTGGATATTTGTTGAGTTCAAGAAATCTGGCACACTGCGGGAATTGAAAAGTGAATTCTGTGTCGGAAGTGGGCATTGAGCCAAGGTTTCAGATGTGGATGCCTGAAGACGAAGACTCCAAAGTTCACAAACGACAACTGCCACCTGTGGGAAATATTCAACTGCTTCAGTGAATATATATATGTATATATATATATATATATATACGTACATGCATGTCTGTTTGTATGTGTGAGTATATATACATGCACGCACGCACATACACACACACACACACACATATATATATATATATATATATATATATATATATATATATATATATATATATATATATATATATATATATATAAAATACATGTATATTATTTTTCTTGCTGTCCAGTGTGAAGAAAGGAAGCAATGAAGGAAATAATAACAATAATAATTATTATTATTATTGTTCTTCTTCTTCTTATTATTATTATTATTATTATTAATAATAATAATAATAATAATAATAATACTAATAATAATAATAATAATAGAGACCAAATTAAACAGCAGAAATCTAATAAAAGGAATGAACACCTGGGCTGTGTCAGTAGTTAGATATACAGGACCATTCCTAGGATGGACAAAGGAAGAACTCCAATCAATGGATAGGCGAACAAGGGAACTTATGACAATGCATAAAGCATTACACCCTAGAGATGACACAGATAGACTATACGTTAAGAGAAAAGAAGGTGGCAGGGGGCTCATCAGCATAGAAGACTGTATCCAGAGAGCTAAAGCAGTCCTAGAAAAGTATGTGCAAACGAATAGTGAAGAAATCATAAAGAGTGCGAGAGATAGCGCAACAAAAAACAAAGTAGAAAACAATGGAACTGCACAGCAAACAAAAAAAGAAAGATGGGAAAAGAAAAAAAAAATTGTATGGCGAGTTTAAAAGGCAGATACAAGATGTAGCAGACAAGAAATCATGGACGTGGTTACGAAAAGGAAACCTGAAGAGAGAAACGGAATCGCTCATCATGGCAGCTCAAAACAAAAGCATCAGGACAAACTACATAAAAACAAAAATCAACAGAACACAGACAAACAGCAAATGCCGCAAGTGCGGTGAAAGTGATGAGACAGTAAACCACATAACTAGTGAATGTAGTCAACTCACCCAGAAGGAGTATAAGCATAGACACGATAGAGTAGCAACGATGATACACTGGGAACTAAGCAATCAAATGGGATTCAACCATGTGGAAAAGTGGTATCAGCACAAGCAAGAGGCAGTCTTGGAGAATGACAACCACAAACTACTCTTTGACATCCAAACTGACCACCTCATCCAGGCAAGAACACCGAACTTGGTAATTGTAGATAAAAAAAAGAAGGCCTGCCAAATAGCAGACGTGGCTGTACCTGCAGACGATAGAGTAAAAAGGAAGGAGAGTGAAAAACGGGCAAAATACGAGGACCTAGCAAGAGAATTAAGGAAGATGTGGAACATGGAAGCCAAGGTAGTACCGGTCATAGTGGGCGCACTAGGAACTGTCCCCAAAACTCTGAGGATGAGACTGGAGGAGATCGGGATTAGGGGAAGGATTGAGACTGTACAGACCACAGCACTACTAGGAAATGCACGGATACTGAGGGAAGTGCTAGAAATATAAGGACTGCAACGCTAACTGTCAATAGTGACCCAACAGAGGAAGGGAAATGAAAGCGGAAACTCAAATTGTAGCACTGACATGATAGGCGAAAGAGAGAGGAGACGTTAGCTGAAGACTTGAGGAGACTTATTGTCACTCAGCCTTCAGCGATAACCACTGGGCAACCGGTGTGAAACTGTAAATCGCAGTTTTACTGCGACCTATGAGTACTAGGAGAAGAGGGCTTGAGACTCCAGGCAACTGGTGTGAGATTGCAAATAATAATAATAATAATAATAATAATAATAATAATAATAATAATAATAATAACGTCTTGTTTTTTTTCCAAATTCAATTTCCTATAAGCTCCTTCTGTATATTTGAACCCAAGTCCTCCAGTCTATACTTGAGTGAACTTGAAAACATTCAAATGAAAATATTTTTTTAGGGACCTTTCAGATACTTTCATGTACTGAGAATCATGAGATACGTATGTATGTAAAAGTGGCAAGGCCGCATGTTCTGCAATGTTCAGTGTTGTTGAAATTCTCATTATTTCTTTTTAGAAATGTTCTCAGAACTTATCTCATAACTGAAACTGTCTGGGTCTCGTAGCAGATTCAATTTTGAGCGTTCTTCTCGATGTTATATGCTCTCAACATTTTTTGTCCCGTTGATAATTAGGATGTGCTCAACTGAATATAAATGTCATACATATTTGCTCTCGTTTGATGAGAAAATATATTTTGTACATCTTCCTTTTAACTTTTTTCTATTTATTCTATTTTCTGCGCTATTTCTTTTGCTTTCCTGTATTACTTAATTCTATATCATTATTTCCTATTTTCATATCTTCTTCTTCTTCTTCTTCTCCTCCTCCTCCTTCTCCTTCTTATTCTTCCTCTCCTCCTTTCTGTTCTTCTTCTTCTTTTTCTTCTTCTTCTTCTTCTTCTTCTTCTTCTTCTTCTTCTTCTTCTTCTTCTTCTTCTTCTTCTTCTTAAGACAATATTAGAGCAGGTATTACTATTGTTCTTAGTAGTTAATGTGTTGTCATATGACACCGACTTTTGAGCCAATCGGCGTGAAGCGCCTGGAGATGTAGAGAAATCCCATTTAACACCTGAAGAGGGAGGAAATGACTCTTTTTTTTTTTTTGTATCTTCAATGGATCTTGGGAGGGGAGAACGAGCAAGATAGAGGGAGAGAGAAAGAGACAGGGGTACATAGGAGTAATGGTTTCAAAAGTGAGAGTGGAAAGAGAGAGAGAGAGTACAGAGAGTATAGAAAGAGAAAAGTAGAGTTATAAAAAAGGAACGGTAAAGGAAACTATTGCCAAATAACATTTGAAAAAAACAAACAGAGAAGGAGAATGAACAAGAAGAAATGTAAATAAAGAAAGGCATTTATGAAAGGAAGAAGAAAACGATCGAAGGACACAGAAGAAAAGGAATGAAAAATAAAGAGGGGAGGATGGAGAAATGAGATGGGAAGCAATGAGAGGGGAAACAGAAAATATGATAATAGAAAGAAAGATATATTAAAAGATGGGTAATTAATGTACGGATATAGATAATTAAAAAGAAGAAAAGAATCTGAAAAGTCTGTGTGAGAAGAAGAAAGAAAAATCTACAATATAAACGCTAACAAGAAAAAGCGGTGGCTGACTCAAAAAAGTCGAAGAAATTGTTAAAGAAAACAGGAAAGAAGAAATAGCACAAGTAATGTTAAAAAGGAAGAGGCAATAACAGAAAAAGGTTTAAATATTAAGAGAATCAACTCTAAAAAGGTCACAGAAAGCAAACCGTGAACACGAATAATACCTATTGGCTCGTGACAATTCTTCATGGTATATTTTACATTACAGAGAATTTTAGACTTTTTTTAGACCTTTTTTGTTACATGTTCTGAGAAAGCTTTAAGAGGGTTGAGCGTTTACACGAATATTTTCACCCTGTTCAAAAAATATCGCAGTTTTAATCACTGTACAGACGAATTTTCAAAATCATCACTAGTTTTACTAACTGAGAAAATATTGCTCGGCTTTTCATATATCTCCCGTTTCCGACTTCTTTATGAATTTAACTTTTGATTATTCTACAGCTTTTAAATAAACTACATTTGATTGTTACTACAATGAACGTTTGTCGTTGATCAGTCAGTTACCTTCGTGCTACTGTTGAGTAAATATGACCTCTCTGCTCTCAGTTTGTACGTAGGGAAAAAACGAGCACTGAATCATTTTTATGCATCAGAGATTTAAATCCATCGAAGGCTTTCAGCACAGTATAGAAATGTTTTATCCTTGCAGAGAATGTATGAATGTTATCTCGTGTTAGTTACGTCATCTAAGCTCATATTATGTTTTTATTCTTTTTCTTAATGGTTAGTGTGGATTGCGTTAGCTGTTCATTACATACACGAAAATCATTTTTCCCTTCTGCTAATTAGCTTTCTTCACGTATTTTTCCGCTGGCTCAGCTTTCATAACCTAAATTGTCTATAAGTTTTCGTTTGGGTTAATTTACGCCTACTCACAATAACATTTCCCTTCATCTGTAGCTTTCTTTGCAGAGTTTTCTCCTCAGGCTCAGCTTTCATTACTTAAATTCTATCTTTAGGTGTTCGTTCATATCAACGTCTACTGACAATAACATTTTCCCCTTTTGCTATAGCTTTCTTTACGTAATTTTTCCCCCGGCATATCTTTCATCACCTAAATTCTGTCTTTAAGTTTTCGTTGTTCTTACGCTTGTTTAATTCATTCCCACTGATAATAAGATTTTCCGTTCTTTTATAGCTTTCTTTACGTAATATTCTCTCTCAGTTCAGCTTTCATTACCTAAATTCTGTCTTTTTCAGTTTCATTTTTTTTTACGCTGGTTTGTTTTACGTTTACTTACAATAACCTTTTTTTCCGTAAGCTACATAGCTTCCTTCACTAAATTTTCTCCTCCCACCATATAGCTCTCTCTACCTAAATTCTACCTATGAATTCTTGGTCAGTTTTCACGCCATTTTCATCTATATTTGTGGTCCTGTAGGTAATAACTCGTGGTCGCGTAGACATTATCTGTGGTTAGTCCGTTACCCTTTTTTATCCAATAACCTCTCCAATCGGGAAACCTCTTTAATCCAACAACTGCTTTAAAGGACATAGTGGAAACAAAATCAGATTACTCTAAAAACCTACGAGAAAATAAACGGACAAACAATGTCAGAACTTAACCTAATATGTAGACCGATACCGGTCACAAAGGGAAAACACGCCCTAGTAGATTAGTAGATAGATATACACAGACTTGGATATATATATATATATATATATATATATATATATATATATATATATATATATATATATATATATATATATTTCAGATTCTGCAAGTACATGAAGGTGCTATGGGAATAGGAATATTGCATTGTGCTACTCTTTTAGAAAAGTGCTGTAGGCCTTGAACATTTTGTGAATCTTAGCTTTTACCAAGACTCGAACTCCAATAGCCAGTGTCGAATTCAAACTGATAGATAGATAGATAGATAGATAGATAGATGTCGACAGACTTTGATAGACGGCTCTATGCATCCAGACAAACTTAGAGAGAAAGCAGAAGTGGCACGAACATGGTTTATAGAGATTGAGAAAGAATTTCTTTATGTATTTGGTATTTATCCTAATAATTAACACGATCTATTTGTGGACCGCAATGTGCCTTGGAGCGATATTAGAAAAAAATTATTGGCTTCCCTTCAATTTAAGACTCTGCGTTTCATTATTGAATAAACATGGGATCAATGATCACTTCACAAATAGAATGAATCAAGCATCTTGGAGAATGTGCTTGTCACTTCCATTCATGATAAACATAGAATTCTTTTGTCTGTGAGAAAATGGCCAAAACTTATAAATAAATGATTTGAGCATTCATTTAATGTCACCCAAGGAATAACTGCTGATAGAGAATGAATGTGAAAAAAGAGCACAACAAAAAAAAATGAGTTACAGATATTGGAAGCGTGGTAGCTGAGCTCGTTCCATCTGAGCCTTTATTGAAACAGCCAAGGACGAAAGAGCGTGTATCTATGTTCCTTGTTTTGTTCACGGATTCGCTATGAATCACGATTTACGATTTTATATCTCTTGTGAGCGGGAATGGAATAAATGAAAGCTGACATTGAGAGGAGGCTTCTTTCTGTCTCGATTGACAATGGAACGCCACTGAAGTGACCTCTCAAAGACGCAAGCCTGGGCGAAACGTATGGAGATCCTTGGATTCTTAACGTAGTCAACGTTTGGTATCAGTCAAGACGCCTGAGCTGACTGAAGAACTTTAAAGTTGTCATACAACCACCTTAACGAGGCTCCATTCGTTCATTTGGAATCAAAGTTGTCTTTCTCATAGACTGGTTGCCTTCCCATAGCTGGGGGGGTGGGCTTATTTGCTCCGCTATTTCCCCTATAACTTGGGGAGATGTATCAATGCCTTTCCCAAAAAGTCAGAAGTGATCTTAAAAAGTCTCAACTAGAGTTTGAACTAGATTCGCCGATTCCTTTGTCCTCGCCGTAAACTGCTTCGCCACTTGCACCTCCCAAAGCTGTAAAAGCAAGAATATAAAACAAACAAGCTTGGTTGCGCTAGGGTTAAACTCCCTTGCTTCACTGAAATCTAAAAACTAAACAAAACAGAAATCATTTCTCCATATAATATCATTCCAAAACTACGTGTCCCATTCCAACACCTTTATTTGTTGTTCCTATAATAAATAGACAAGTCGACCCCTATCGAGTGAGTGAATTAGTCATCAGTCTTTGCGTACGCAAGTCTTATGACGTCACTGGTTCTGGCACCTCGCCAAAACCAGTTTCATTGTTGCAACAATCGAAAATAAAGTCAAAACCAAAAAGTAGGAATTTTCAAAATTATGTTTGAACGTGCGCGTACATTACACGTACATTACCCGAAATCCCACACGTGGGGGTTGCCGTAAATCTTTGTGAATAAGACGCAGCGATACATAGGTCACACCCACTTTGTGTTCAATTCTACATTGATATATCAAACTCTACTCCAAGTTAAAGTTGACTTAATTTCTCCCCCGGATCAAGAACAACAAGAACAATCCTCACCAAATTTAGGAGATTAAACTCGCCACTGTTTGTCTATCATGTCCCGTTAAGCCAAATTAATATGCGAAATTGAAATTTACCTACTGTGATTTGAAGGTGGGTCTCTTACCAGGTGAGATGAATTCTTAATAATCCTTACAATTTTTACGATTCTGATATATATCTATGAATCTATTTATCATATATAAAATACAAAAGTTGCAGAAATCATTTTCAGTCTGATTAGAAATTGGTATGGAGTTTGACACTGCCACAGCCAGGCTTGTTTTCGTTTAATACTTGAAATACTCAAACACAAGAGTCGTTTTATTTAGATTGGACAAGGTCACGTATTTATATCGAAGAATAAACATTACCGTGGATTTTTTCCAAGTGCATCTGTATTAGAAGTTCAAAATTAATTTCTATTGATTTTTCATATCCGTGTGTGTGTGTGTGTGTGTGCACGCGCGCGTGTGTGTGTGTGTGTGTGTGTGTGTGTGTGTGTGTGTGTGTGTGTGTGTGCGCGCGCGCGTATGTGTGCTGGCTGAGAATTCAACACTCAGGGGAAAAAAGTCCGAACGGACAATCGCAACCTGACTTCGGACATGACATCTCAAATTCAAAATCACTAATTTATTTTTGTTAGTTTTTCTCTTTGTATATTCTGATCTGACTTAGCTTTAAAGCACGTAAAAATTCTTCTTTTGTCTATATTGGGTTTCTTTTGTGTTTTTTTTAATTCACACATATGTTCAAATGTTGACGAGATTATTTTTTTATGGAAGAAACTGCTGAACGCATTTCATTAGAAGATTCCATTATTTCAAATGATTGTTAGGAGATATTTCTATCAACAGAATCGTTATATCTATTGCAACGGAGAATGAAACAAGCAGAAAAAAATACATCGTTCCTCATCTTAATTTGTTTTCTCATCTGGCTCAAACATGCCTGCTCCAACTTTTACTGTGCGTGTGTCTGGCCAGTCAGTGTTTTCGTTGATTCAGAAGTTTTCTCCTGGGTTCGAAAGTGCTTTTCCTGCCGGACAATTTCAGTTTCAATGAGAGAAGAAATGGAAATGGGAGAGCGGATGGCGGAAGAGTAATTTCCGCTTGTTTCAACCTCCCTCATCGGACAAGGAAGAAACTCGGTTTGGGCAGAGTCACGTGACCGAACCGTATTGAAAAGCAGGGAAAGCCGTTTTGCTATTATTTCTGCTGATTTCGACATACCTGTTTCACTCTTTCATTTCCTTCACAACCTTTTTTACCCGCTCTTCTCAAGGTGTTTTCCAACCTCTCACTCCTTTCATAGATAGATAGATAGATTACGAATATGTAAATGAACCTATGGAAATATTCAGAAAATATCAGAAAGGTGTTTATTTTAAGAACAGTAAGCAATTATTTTTGTACATTAACTCCATCCTTGTCTCTACAATTCTGTAGACGGTGTTTATCGAGGAGTAAAATTGATGAATGCAAAAATTATATCAGTTTTTCAGAGACACTTATAATCCCTACTATATATATATATATATATATATATATATATATATATATATATATATATATATGGTTTTAAGTTTGTTGATCAACATGTCTTCGTGTTTTTCTAGAACTTTAGTTATGTCAATTGGAGTAGTTTTTTTTCTATTTTTTCTATGATGGTGAAGCTAGCGTCAGTGGCAAAATTGTGGTCAGGTGTGCGAAAGTGTAGTTCTACAGGAAGTGGGCTACGATTATTTTTTGACTTAATCCTATGTCTATAATTGTTGAGTCTAATATTAAATTGCCATTCGGACTTGCCTATATATATATATATATATATATATATATATATATATATATATATATATATAGTTTACAAAGCTTTGCAGTTTTAAACATTTAAAACCTTTTTTCAAAACTGATTTCAGTTTGCTGCTGTAATTTATGTAATTTTCTTCAATGTTTTTTCTTCTGCTGTACATATGCTTTTTTATTATGGTGCTAACTGTTTCGGGGATTTTATAAACAAAACAACAGCGCTGATCAAACACCAACTCCCTTTCAGCTATGATTCTAATATGTAGCTTATGTCATGTAAGGTTTACTTACATAGTTTATCCTCCTAAACGTATTTGACAATGAGGGATCTATAAGTATAACTGACATGACTCGCTGTTCGTGTAACTTCTATTGAATATATATATATATATATATATATATATATATATATATATATATATATATATATACATATATATATATATATATATATATATATGTGTGTGTGTATGCAGGACTAATTAGAAAACCGTCGTTCTACGGTAAGCAATCTTCAGTTAATTTTAATACATATATATATGGAGATAGATAGATAGATAGATAGATGTATTCACTTTGCATTATATACACACACGCACACTCATTATATATATATAAATATACATATATATATATATATATATATAGAGAGAGAGAGAGAGAGAGAGAGAGATGTGTGTGTGCGTGTGTGTGTGTGTGTGTGTGTGTGTGTGTGTGTGTGTGTGTGAATATGTGAATACGATATCCAACAAAATTATGGAGTGTACAATACTGAAAATAGCAATTTAAATCAAGTTAATTATACGTAAATGTTTCGCCATAAAACTCAAAATCGAATTTAGTTTATCTTATGACTTGGTATATCATCGGGGGTATCGTGCTGGATTCCTCAAAGTAAAAAATCATAGCTTACAAATATTTAAGGGTTGGTTGAGAGTATTCACTCGAATACTGTGAAATGTTAACTTCTATTCTTTTTAAACGACATTTTTTTATTAATAGAACCAGTTAAACAATAGTAAGACAATCCCATTAACTAGCATGGGTATACAACTAATGAATCCTTCCGGTAAGCACGAATGGAGCTGGAACATGGAACCTAATAAAGATATTGACCCTCAAACTAAGAACCATGCACCGTGCACATGAGAGAACCATGCTCATCATCACATGGGGAGATCACATAAAAGCACAGTACACGGGAAAACCGGAGTCAGAGATATCATAGAATCCATTAGAAAACTCAAATGAAAATGGGCTTGCCATGTTGCAAGAATGTGAGACAACTGCTGGATATCACAACTCACGACTTGGATCCCTAGAGATCAAATGCATAACCGAAGCCAGAAGGATATGATATGCTGAGACGAACTAGATAGGTTCAGAAAAAAATTGGCTCAGCGACACCCATGATAGAGAGATGTAGCGAATCTTGGGGAATTTTCATACCCAGCAAGGACGTTGAAAAGGATGATAATGTTGATGACAATCACAAATTTTTGCATAAAGCATTATCATGGTAATCGTCGATCGATGTGTTACTACGTTAACGTCTTTATGTGAATGTCTTCATGTTACTTGAAGTGACCACCTAGAGGCGAACGTATCAGAAAATCCTGGTAAATAAGAGGATTGCAATAAAATATAAAGTCAAGGAGGACATTGTAGAAAAAGGAGAGAGGAAGAGAGTAAGGGAAAAAAAGGGTAGGGAATGTTTTGAAGGAATATTGAGGTAGAATAAAGAGGCGAAGGAATGGAAGTTATTTGAAGAGAAGAACGGTGATAAAGGATTTGATATAACTTTCCCACATGCACAGGTTTGACAGGAATGGACCGTCGTAGAATAATAATAAGGAAAAACCCATCCTTCATGGCTGGAATCGCCATCATTGTTAAAACTGAGCACATCCCGTGTGTCACTCAAAATGTCTTAAAATGCTGCTGGCATTAGCACCAACGCTCGACGGCTCACGCCCTTACCCCACCTGTCACCCCACCTCGTTCCTTATTAGTCTTAATTCCTTCTTGGGAGCCTATCATGGTCTGATATTTAGCAAACTTGTGTCGGAGACCCATGCACTAGAGTAGTGAGTTCGATCCTCAATATTTCCTTCTGTTTCGATTTTATGGTAAACTAAACTACGTTTAGTAAATACTTTTGTTTCATATTTGGGAGCCTATTATTAGCAAACTTGTCTCGCGGGGTGTGATTACCAAAGTGGACACCTCTACCCCCTTTGGGGGCGCTGGAATACTCAGGGGGCGCTGAGAAGTGGTGGGAGGCGTTTGAAGACAAGAAGTGGTTAGGAGTCAAGGGGCAAATAAATAAAATCGATACCTCCGAACTCCTGCATATTTTGCAGTAGAACTATTTAAAATTCTGTTAACTTATGCAAATAATCTAACCACAGCTACACCAACATGATTTCATGGTGGAACCAAAGAAACTTTCCCTATAACTTCACACAGCTCTACTATAAAATTAGCTTTACGCATTTGATATAAGATGTGAAATATGCAAGTCACAGCCATATAAATCGAATAGACTAGACACGTTCAATGCTTGCATGGTACCACGGGCGCGTGTCCATGTTTTGTCAAGTCCAATGCAGAATATAGTAAATATTATCTTTCCTTGAGATAGACTTCAATCGTTGGCCGGTTTTGTATTGTACCGGTTCCTATTAGCTGCGAAAGTCATCTTTATAGTCTTTTTAGGCAGTTTGGGAATTTCTTTGAAAGCAACCATGTTCTCATGCAAGACAAATTTTGAGAAGTTTGAAAGTAACATGCAAGGATTTAAACAAAGTTGATTACATCGAAGGATATTATAGATATACCTTTTTATTCTTCGTTATAAAGATATTTTCATTAAAAGGATTTTGATTATACTTATTCATTATGATGATTTAATATCAACCCTAACTTATGATCTTTCATATCGAGAGCCACCATTCGTTATGATTTACCAGTTAGATTGTACTCTGGCAGCTGTTAATTAGATACATGTAACATTTGCTGAAAATGTGAATGCTAAACTGCTCTTTACGACTTACCATTAATATTGCCAGTACTCTGGAAGATGTTAGCATTCGTTGAAAATTTAACAGATTAATAATTTTCTTTCTCTTTTTTTCAGGTAAGTACCATTTTTATTGATGCCCGGTGTACGAACCTTTGAAGACAAATTATGGTGGTGAGTTTATGTTGAAATCCTTTCGAGTTCTATTCTATAAAAACTTGTCTTTTCTCACAATAATTGTTAGTATTTATTGCTTGAAAAAGGATCATGGAAGAAAAAGCAGAACGATGCAGATTCATCTTTTGGTGCTGAAAAGTGACCAGCTTATTGTGATTCATCGCAGTACATTTCATTGTTGTTGTTTTTTCACCGAATTCATGGAGTAGCCATTTCCCAAACGTGTATTTTCCAATGCAATGCTGGTGCCGTCGTATGGTTTCATTCTTTGGGTTTATTCTCAATACAATCATCTGACACAGAGGAAGTGGGTGAGGTTCAAGACGAATCCTCAAATCCTCAACTACTGGCCGTCAATTCCAAATTGCATCTTCGAGTGACCCATTTCCAATTGAAAACGTCTTGAACCACCTTTGAGAGATACGGTTATTCAATTTTATCTTCACTAAAGGGTGTACACTTCATATGGGCTGCTTCAGCTGATAATATTGAAAGTTTACATTCCTACTCTAGATTAACTCCCACAATCAAATTTTTGCCGCCATGTTGATTTCACGCGTGGGTAATAAATAATGAGCGTAGATTTTATGTTGCTGAAAGTATTTACGAACTGTCACCATTTTAAGGGTCATTAAAGTAAACTGTAAAGTAAAGGAAATCCAAACCAACATTTTGGGTCCCTTCATATTTTCAAAGACACAATTCGCAGGTAAATCAGCCTAAAATATTTCCCCTCTAGGGGATAGACTCAGAAATATCAGAAGTGTAAATTGGACAACCATAGCTATCAAAGACGATCATGGGTTCTATTCTCTTTTTATGTGAGTGTTCCACTGTTCTTGGACATACCGTTTTATCTACAGAATTGAAAATTATTAGTACTTCACTAAACTACTTCTAAAATATTGTTGACCTTTTGGGGGACTTATTTTGACAGGTTTGTTGAAAACATTTAGATTCTCCAGAATTTAGATGGTTTTAGATGTTTTTTCATTATATTTTATATGTTTTTCCAATGGAAATGATAACTAGATTCTGCAGAATTTGAATGTTTCCTGATGTTTTCTTACTCTATTTTAGATGTTTTCAGTTAAAAAAAAAACAGTAATGATGTCATGAATAGAATTTATTATGGCCACATTTATTCTTCGATGGAATTTTCTTTCACATGACTTCAAATTTTGACGCTACGGTTGTTCAGTTATTGACTGTGATGGCGAGTTCGATATCATTATATTTCAGTGAGAACTAAAAGAAATTGCTAAATGCGATCAATTTTTTCAATGAACTCATATGAAACAGAAGATATGAATTGTTGGCATAGTAATTATACAAGTACATGAGTGCACTTACTGTACCTGACAGAGGAACACTGAGTGGTACCGAAGATCAAATCATAGATAACCTACAGTCCTCGAAAATCAGAATTCTGATTTTGTTTTATCTTTGTTCAGTCACAGAATAATGCCAAAGAAGAAAAATGCTCAACTATCCCAACCAGCAGGCAGGCCAACGATGACAGAATCACAAGAAACACTGATATACAAGGACCAAAATAAATAATGACGTGTTACAGAGACAGACAGACTGATGGGGAGCGAGAGAGACAGAGGGAGAGGCAGATATATCTGATTGATAGATCATGTGTATGGAACGCTAATTATTGCAATCTTTCTTAACAACACTCGTTGTTATGCTTCAAAATGCAGTACTTATAAGTACGTTAGTGGACACACATGAGTAGCAATTTCACATAAGTACACTTTCACAAAAACGAGTACACTCACATCCATTGCAACATCATATCAAACGCAACTAATCAGTTTATTCTTAACATTCTAACCGAATCGTCTTCATATATCATCGATTTTATCAAATCTTATAGGAATGCAAAAAAAGGTTACATATCAACACACGGCTGTTTCACATTTACAACGATCGTCATACTACAGCTTGCAACCCGGTACAAATGATTTCGTCCTTATATAACTTTACTCTTCTGCCAGATTATGCAAAGCTTAGTCGTCTATATATGGAAGCTAAGGAAAGGAAATATACAAGTAAAGCTCCTATTTTACACGATGGATTTCAAGCATTTCCTGTGCCCTTCTAATCTTGAAACCATTACTGGATAAGCTCCTTCTTAGACATCTCTTTCTTTGGAATAGGACTTGTTCAAAATAGAATGGGACGAAGTATAAGTTTCAAGTTTTCTGGAATGATGGACTAAATACTTTAGCAGAACGGAGAAGATGAAAATTAGATGACAAAACTCTGAACTTGTTGTTTTGTTTTGTTTTTTGTTTTTCTGATATTTTAGCAAGTTTCATTTGAATGTTTTACATTCGAGATCAGGCAAAAGTTGGTTAGGAATCTAATGTTGCTGATAGAATATGACTACATATATTTATGTGTGTGTGTTAAGAAATGTATATATATACATATGTTCTAATAAATGGATATATGATCCGTAAATGAAAAGTCAGTTCACAAACGTTTTTAGTTAACTAAAAGCCAACAGCAGAAGATAAAATTGCAATTATTACTAATAATTTGTTGTTACTTTTACTACTATGACTAACAAATACGCATTTTTCTCTCAACCATATTATGAGATGGCTTTACAGGTTCTGAAAATTACCGCTTGTAATTGTTTTGCCAATATATTATTTTGTTTAAATCCCAATTAAAAATCTAAATCAAACAAAAAAAATGTCGTCAACATTCTGGGGATTCAGATATTAAATAAAAAAAAGCTTTATAAATATCGTTTAAAATCCGCCTAAAATCTTCATTTGGGAAGACAAGCTACACACACACACACACACGCACGCACACACACACACACACACATATATATATATATATATATGTATGTGTGTGTCTGTGTCTGTGTCTGTGTCTTATCTGTACCCACTTTTCAAAAACTGGTGAATTATGTATTCCTTTTCAGTCACATCACTATCTGAAAGAATGGTGCTGTATAATGTCTTGTAAAATGTTGTGCCTACCCTAAGATATGCATACAGTCTCACAGTCTCTCTCTCTCTCTCTCTCTCTCTCTCTCTCTCTCTCTCTCTCTCTCTCTCTCTCTCTCTCTCTCTCTCTCTCTCTCTCTTATGCACAAGTAGCAAACATGTGCTCTCATGAAGAAATACACTCGAACACTTTATCCACAGTTGTGTCTAACTCTGAAGGACGCACATACACACTCGGACACATTTGGACACACTATTTCTCTGCTCCAAATCAGACACCCTAGTTGAATTCTGCTTCGCCTAAGCCTGCTTCACATCCAATCTTAAAGAAGCCATAGAGGGATCGTTTCTCATCATGCCCGCCGGATGTACATCTCCCAGGCATGCGCACATCTATGACTGCCCTACTAAATGGCATCCATTACGTCCATGACGAGTTCCGTCGACGGAAAGAAAATGAAGTCAACAAGTCAGTTTCTCAAATTATGTCCCTTTCTTTACACTTTGAGGTGTAAAAAGGACAGCCGATTTCGCCTTAAAACTCGCGATGAAAACATTTGGATGGTGCATGGGTGCCTGACTGAGAGAAAACTTACAAAACCAGTTTCTAACCTGGCTGTTCTATATATCTATAACTAACACTAAAATGCTCGTTTTTTGTTTCGTTTTTTCTCTTATATTTGCGTAATTCCTTTCTTTTTTCATTCATTTCTTTGTTTTTCTTTCTTTCATACGTTCCTTCTTTTCCTTCTTTTTCTTTATTTCTCTTCCTTTCTCTCAACTCTCAAAATCCTCTTTTATTCTTCTTAATGCTGCTTTTTATTTAGTGCATCTCCATTGAGATTGTTTAACAAGATCATTTAGCAGATCTATACTACCGTTATAAATTTGATCCTCACCGAGCGTGCAACACTTGTAGCTTAGTACTATATTATGTTATGTAAAATTCTTGAATGTACGCTAGTTTTGAAGACCATTCAATACTGTGGTGAGTTCTGACCTCATCAGATACTCAACACTTGAGACATAGAATCAGACTAAGCTAAGCTCAGTAAATACCTACAATTCTAGTGAGTTTGATTATCATTTTTCCCCACATTTGTATCCTTGTCCCAGACTGCACAATGCTATGTAAATACCTTTGACATCTCCTCTATCTCGATGATCAGCAATCTTGTCAGTGCAATAAATTATATTTTCACAAGTTACTGACAACCCCTGCTGTGACCTTGTGTCAAACTACGCCAAGCTTGATGAGATTCTATTCAGATATGAGTTGCAATTAGATAGCAGCGAAATTTCCAACGGAAGTCCAAGCCTGGATCAAAAGTTTGGATTTCGAATGCAGATTTTAAAGTCCTACAGATCATTCCAAAACTCACACAATCTGAGCAGGAATATATATATATATATATATATATATATATATATATATATATATATGTATATATATATATATATATATATATATATATATATATATATATATATATATATCTGTGTGTGTGCGTGTGTGTGTGTGTTGTGTGTGTGTGTGTTAATCAATTATTTTATCATCCACAGATAGCTGTTTCGTTGTATTAAAACTCTTCATTGTGGCTATAGACTATCCAAGATCCCTTCCAGTATCGCTTCAGACCCAGAGGCAAATGTTCTACCCCTGCTCTACACAGAACTGGACTGAATTAAGCGATGTATTTACTCAGGCACAACCCCCATCCCCAAGAGTGCTCCATTCAAGAGTTAAAAGAGCATTGCCTAGACGCTTATGATAGTCGAGTGCCCTACCTAAGAATGCTCAACCTTTAAGAAGTGAGCGTTAATTATAAAAATGATTAATAATTGTGTCATCCACAGTCAGCTGTTCCGTTAGTCCCGCTCGGTGTTTTCTGCAAAGACCACTGGTTAGAAGACAGGATTCCAGATACTGATTTCATAAACCGAAAAAGTATCCCTTTGTTGAGTATGACGCAATACAATCATTTTTATCCTCTCCATTTGCTCTTTCTGAACATGATGCCAGCCTACGCTAAGCTTAGTAGATATTCATATCAACATATGCGTGAACTCAAAAATTTGAAACACGTATACACACACTCTGCGACTTGCAAGTTGTATCTCGAAATGGTCGTTAGTCAGGTAAACATTATTTCATTATCTTATGATTTCATTACCAATCTTCCATCTTTAAAATATGATTATTTGTTTTCTATTTCATTTCAAAAGATTGTCGGGGAATAAAAGAGTCACTGCTTCTATTTTTGAATAAATATGCATATGAAAACTCTTATGTAACGTCTTATATAATGTCATACACACGTACAACCGAGAGCAATATATATGGTATTATGTAGTATGTATGTTTTTCTTGGTTAAGTAGACGTGTAATTTTTATCAATTCTTATGCAGCTCTCATAGACACGTACGACCAAACAAACTTTTCTATTCATTTATATCTTTTTAATTAGATGCTTAACTTTCATATTTACATGGATTTTCTATGTCCACGTATTTGGGTCGTATGTATGAATGGCCGCAAGTTGAGTAAGTCATAAGCCAGCGAGCAAGTATATACATACATACATATATATATATATATGATTAAATACATAGGTACATATGCATGAATATTGATAAATATGTATAAATATACTCACGTCTGTTTAGACGTATGTAAATAGAGAAATGGATTTATATAGATAAAGTATTGTAAATAGAATTGAATGGATAAGGAGAATATAGGATTGATCGATAAATATAGCAAAATAGCCAGGCAGGAAGAAAAATCTTGCACAAGTGGACATATCATAATGATTTTATTTCTCTCCAGGCCTGGCCTTAAATTCTGTTGGCTATTTTGAGCGACTTTTACCTTTCAACACAGACGCCATATTTTTCTTGTTTCTCTCCTGCCATTTCCCGCAAATGGGTTTAAAAATATTCTCTGACAATAAAACCGGAAGCTTTGGAACAGAGCCTCAAGAGCTCTGGAATACCGGACATATTGACGAGCCTATGTATGTGAATGTTGTCTGAAAATCTGATCTGTATGCGCAAACGTCACTCCATATGAGATCCGGTTGCTGATAGGTTTTTTTTGTAATGGTAGAATAAAGATACATCCATGCTTAGACGAACGTTTTTAAACATATATATACATATGTGTGTGTGTGTTTCTGTATGCATTTGCGTGTGTGTTTTGAAAAGCTGTCAGTCCCATCTTTTGCACAATGTTAGAGTAACTTTAGAAGTGATTTTAAAATTTACTCACGTTCTTTGCTTTTGTAGTCAATAACAGTGAATCGTATGAAAATTCGGGGATATTCAGTCAGGAAAATAGATTTCTGGTCCAGGTTTTGCTTTTTTTGTTCATTTCATAATTTCAAGAAAATGTTGCTGTTTTGGACAGAACAATAATGGATGACGAAAAATTACTCGATAGGCTGACGCTGTCAATCGTCAGTGCTCGAGACTAGGAAAAACGGTGGAGGGATTCGAAGGTTGGATTTTAAAGTATGAAGATGCGTAGAAAGACTTTTTCCCCAATGGAAGACTTATGTAACACAATCTTTTAGCCCCCATTGATTCTATCTGGGCTTTAAGCTTAGTCAGTATCATTACTGCATGGACATGTAGCGTGGCAGGGACAGATACGTATGCTAATCCGATGCCAGTGGTATGAATTTCGAGGTAGTTTCTTCCTATTTGTATCAGCGAAATAATGTTATTTCTCATGTTCCTCTTTTTAGGGAGCCAAGCTTAGTCTATGTGAGTCTTGCCAACTTTTTCGCTCGTTTCTTTCAGTTTTACCACTATGTAGCTTTATACTAAAATCCAGCAATTACTAGACATCTGTTAATTCTTTCTGCACTAATAGAGGTTTCCTCTGCGACTCAAAAGTTGAGCCTCTTATGAAAACTCCCATAAGCCAAAATGGCGTTAAGCAAGGAAGCTATTACCATTATTGCTTTTCGTTAATTTTGTTTGGGAGAAATCTTCGAGCGCTCGTAGATCAGAAAAAAAGTTTGCCTTGCTTCAATTATTGCAGAGAAGTATGACTTCAATTTTGAAGAGCCACAAGGCTTTTTTCAGTGGGTTTTGATTGCCCACAATGAACTTCATGATAGAAAAATGCTTGTGGTGAAGCACTTAAGCATGTTATTGAATTTCAAACTCTCGATATTAGCTACAGCGAACGACGAACCTCGACATTTGACATTGAGGAAAGCATATGTAGAAGAGGTACATTTTTGGGAACTGGGAACGTTGAAAAAATGTTTTCCGTATGAAGTAATGGTTATTGCCTTATCGCTTTATGCCATTTTGGATGGCGGGGTAAGCTTGTACGAATGCAAATCTTTCGTAAAAGCAAAGGGGCGTAAAAAGGACCTTTCAAATAGCAGGGAATACCTGCACATCCAAAACACACAGAAACTTTCCCGTGGTTAAACCATAAGAACAGACATTACCTACTATCTGAATCCTACTCAGCCACTGAAATATTTGCGTTCCAAGGTAGTTCACAATGGTACCAGTGGTTGAGATTCGAGTCCTTGTAAAGGCTATCATTCCGAAAATAGATTTTCAAAGAAGGCAGGCCCTCAACAACAAGAAGACTAATACCAAACAATAACACTTCTATTCAACTTGGTGCTGGACTAAACCAAGATTAGAGGATAACGACGGTATTCCAGTTTATTGTCGTTTCTTTCTATTTTTATCTAAATCCCAACACTTATCCAAAGCTGTAATCCTTTGTCGACGGGCATGCTAGCATGAACTGAGCAATCTTTATTCTCGCTTTTCCTAACTGACCTTATCTCAAGATTTCCCGCTTAATCAATCAGGTACCTCCCTGCCACGCCTCACCTGCACTGTTCTTTCACCTCTTCCCTCTGATTATTTCCGGTGCTGAACAACGTGTCTGGCATCAGTCATCGGACCAACCTACCGGCGCATCGTGTGTCATAGTAAAAGGCATTATGGGATTGATGCAGCTAAGTGCTAACCGGAAGTGCCCGTTTTCGCGCCATGAAATTGATTTTACCGATTCGTCACCTCTCCGGCAACGCCCGGATTGGACCCCAAGCCCACTTTACTCTTGGATCCTTTCACCACTACCCATTTCCTGTTTTTTCTCTCCTTCTTTAACAACATTTTCCTCTTTTTCTTTTTTTACTTCCCCTGATTTGTATGGCTTCTGACAACCTTCTTCTTTTCTTCAACCTCAAAACGTGTTTTCAGTTCAAAGACACAACCACGTTCCGGCCAAATCGATAGCAATAGCTTCCATGTCTTTCATCTTTTGGTGGGATCTCACAGACTTACGTATGTACACAACCAAATAGATTATATATCCTCCCCTACACACTTATATATAAAGATCCTTATCAATGTTTGTATTTGCTAAGGTAGCTCCCGTGGGAAGTCCCTTGCTTACCACTTGCCAAGGCTAAAATAACCTGCCCTATGATTCCAGCAGGTACGTATATGTATATATGTATATTGAACAGAAAAAAACTTTCAATTTAGCATTTTAGTTGTACTGTACATAGAATTCATCCACCGTCTACTTATTCATAGAAATATTTTGGAATGATTGATTTATCCCATTTCTTCAGCTGTGTATTAATACCGGATATGGTTGATCTTTGTCAATGTTTGAGAGGCGTGGACATAGGTGTGTGTGTGTGTGTGTGTAATCATATATATATATATATATATATATATATATAAAGAAATGGATATATGTGATCCGACAGAATGATTATATAATGCGTTATATTATGTACAAATTCATTTGAAATGATCATTTCCAAAAAGTTTCTACATAGTTTAATGCAATTTATCATCATATATATATGTATATCAATTTATATAGGAATCTGCTTGCAGGAACGTATGATATATATATATATATATATATATATATATATATATATATATATATATATATATCAATTAATCCACAACATAACAGGGCAAAAAAGTATTTACTCACAAAAAATATTAATTTTTTGATACAATCACTTTCTTTGTTATTGCTCAATGAAGATTTCAAATCAAAATCATCTAATAACTGTATGTCAGGTTACTATCCATATATATATATATATATATATATATATATATATATGTGTGTGTGTGTGTGTGTGTGTGTGTGTGTAAATATATATATATGTATATATATATATATATATATATATATATAGTCAACGTCATGTAACAAATGCAACACAACTTACGAGGTCCTGACGGTAAAATGCAACGTATTCTCCATTATCTATCACTTTCTGACTCTCACTTGCTCTGCTCCATGCGGCACTTTTTGTCTAGTTAGTAATTCTGAAATATCCAACGATTTGTGAAATTCTTCCATGAATCCATCAAATTAAAATCGGTGCCATTTTTTTATGACTTAATGTACAATCTAGCTGAAAATAGCGTCATGTCGTAAAAAGCCAGAAACAATAATTTTATGACTGTTCATAATGCTATGAAACCATTTGGATAAAAGATTTTCTTGTGAAGATTCTGAAAACCTTTGCATCAATCAAATAAATCTGATGATTAAATCAGATTTTTTATGGAATATTGCTGATTTGTTAAGTCTGATAAATGATGAAGTTCAAAGAAACCCTGGTAGCATACGTACCAACAGATCAGTCAATTGAGTTGGTGTTAAGTGTTGCTATCCTCTCGAGAGAGAACATCGAAATAGCTTGTCCTTAAGCAATAGTATAGATGTTCAGATTGAGGGCTCTGTTGTGAGTTTATTACCAGACATGGCTAGCTACAGACTTCAGCAATGCACCCCAACTTATGAGCCGAAAATGTGAAGTGAATGGTGAGGGTTTCGAAATATGGTAGAGGCGGGGAGATAGAGTATCTTGGCATCAGGATCATGTCAACGAGGTCTACGTGTCGTCACTGGCTGCATTTTCGCCTGACTGATGGATATTGCGATTAGAGCTGGGGTAATGCCGGGGAGTTGTGGGTACGGGCTTTTGACGAGTCTGAGGAGCGGGCGTGAGAAATTATTGGAGGTAGCAATGGCTAAGATGTCTTTGTCTGAGGCATCGTTCAAAATCGAAGGTCCCCGGATATTTCGAGATAAGAGCGCGAATGGCCGCTTATCGTCGAATGAGAACACCAAACTAGATAAAAAGCAGAAGTGATGGCACTCCCTCCCCTGACACCACTTCATTTTTTGTAGTTTTCTGGTAATTCTATTTCCTGTCTATTTTTCCTTTCGTTTGCCTCTTTCCTCTTTAACCATCTCTTTCTTTCTTTCTCTTGCTCTCCCCGTCTCTCTCTCCCTTTTTCACTCACTTCATTCCTGGTAATTTTTCACAAGTCTATTCAAGCCACGCTTCACCATGTCTTACCACAGGATCAGAATATTATTTGTCAGGTGTCCTATCTCGTCAGCTGCTTTAAAATAATCATTGCTTTTTGCAGCCTCCATCTCTATCTACGAATTGTCTTGAATCACTATCAGATGCACTGCTACAATGATAAAAAAACCCGTGACAAAGAAATTCCTCACACGGTCTCTGCGTCAAACATCCCCAAGTGGTTGAAAGAGTATCAATCCTTTCTCTACAAGAGAGCTCGGGTGTAAACATTCATAAATATATTATCAGCACCAACAAGCACACGCGCGCGCACACACACACACACACACAGACAATATAATACATATTAAATGAAGCCAACTTCAGTAAGAGAGGGCTGTCACGAATCGCCTCGTGACAAACGAACTCATCAGCAACGGTTTGCGAAATGGGCATGCAGCCTATCGCACTTATTCGTTGATGACATCTGTTTAAGCGAGTTTTATTTGGGCCACTCAAAACATCTTGCTAAGCCGCTCTATGCCTTCATATCCTTTCTAAAATCAAAGTCATACTTTTAAACAATCAATGCTGCACAACCAATCGTTGAGAAAATCTTTCATGTTGTTATTGGTTGTAAGAACGCTCAAATTCCAGCACAAATTAATCGTAGTGTCTGTACTTTATGCCATTTCGACTTACAAAAGCTCTCATAGGAACGTTCTACTTCGGAGTAAACCTGCAAATGTGATAAATACAAGCATGAGAACGAATATACTTACATGATAAAGTATGTTCAGTGATGATATTGAAGATAAGGAAAATAGCGTTGGAATAGATAAATAAAACGGACGAAGATAATAGTAGCGAAACTGCTAAACAAAAATATCAGGAGCAAATTGAAAGAAAATTAGAAGAAACACGCTTGGCTGTGCTAGGGTCAAATCCTTTGCTTCATTAAAATCTAAAAAAATAAATAAGACAGAATTTTTTGACAAAAAAGAAAAAAGTCTTCTCAGCCTAATGGTTAATCCGCCACTAGCCTCGAAAGCGAGAGAGAGGGGCTAGACAGAAAAAATGACTCAGCATAATGATTAATCCGCCACTGGCCTCGAAAGCGAGAGAGAAAGAAAAAGCCTATCAAGCCCGATGTTCAATCCACCACTGACATCTAAGCAGGGAAGGAAGAAAGAAAAAGTCTACTCAGCCAAATGGTCGATCCACCACTGACTTTGAAAGCAAAGGAAAAAGAAAAAATCCGTCGCTTCTGGGTGGATTCGATCCACTGGCTACCAACCGAACTAATCCAGTGGAAAATTTAAGCTTATCCCAGGCTATAAATTTTATTAGATTGTTTACATGGATTGATTATTAACTGTTTTAATGACATCTTCTATAAACACGGTAGATTTTGCCGAGAAGACAAACAAAATGTTTGTGTACATCATAATTATCATTTGCTACTATTTACGTTCATCTCAATTGTTGTTTTTTATTATCGCAGCTGAAAAATTAAGATGGAGATTAATAGTAGCCCAAATTAATAATAATGATTGATGATACTTCATTTATTTAAACGAATAAAAATCTTTACTAAAACAAAATCTTTTCGTGATGGAAACTGAACGTAATTGCCAATGATTTAGTTGAAATCAGGGACTGATTTACCTCTGAGCTAATCCTATTTTAAAATGGTAAATCCCAAAAAGTGTAAAATGAGGTTGAGAACTTTTGAAAAATCTTCTCCAAAATGAAACAAAAGAAGAACAGCGATATGAGGAATAAAAAATGAATATGAATAATAATTATAACTAACCGAATCAGAAGAAAGAACATTTTAGTTTTGTCTAGACGAAATCAATACTTTTTTTACTTAGGAAGGTTGATTGTTACGAATGTTGATCATTTTAATAAAGACAAAACAAAACGTCTTCAACGAACGATGAACGACCTATCCTTGTGCCCGACTTAACTTTTGTCTTGAACAATTGCAATGTAGTTCATTCCTACATGACATTATGGCATCTTTCTTTTTGTTTACCCTCTTTCTATATTATGCATGCTGAAAGCAGAGACGTCTTGAATTTAAAAGGTTGACGAATTGCGATGATCATATCAACTCTAGGAGTTAGACAATAAACAGAACAAAATTACATACAGCTAAACCATGTATATTTTCTAACCTCCATATATTTTCTTCAAATAGACTTAATTTTCTTATGAGCACCTTAATTTCATAATATCCAGCTTTTTACTGGTGACTAAGCGTGGACCCCCACCTCCGGTACAAACTAGTCGGCAACCTTAGCCACGGGACAAGCTCTGCTGATACTATATTTTTAAAAAATCTTATATCTGATTCAGCTATTCTATACGGAGAAAAGTGAAGACAAAGCAGTCTCAAACATACTGTCTACAAAAGTGAACTGGACCTGTTCCCCGCTGACCAAACCTGACACCAGAGCCCATTAAAAATGTTGACCAGCAAGGGCAATGAAAAAGTCGCATTATAGAAAAAGAAGCGCGCAAAACACGTCTGAATCACACACACCATTCATGACGAACGTGGCTAGACAATGGCCTCAGACAAAAGTCTATCGACAGAAAAGCAGCCTGGCGGGAAACTAAGGTGTGCCCCACTGAGCTTGCGTGGTTTTAGCACTAGACAGGACTTCCCCTATCGTCTGCTTGGACATTTTCAAAGCCCTGTTGGAAGTGTCATTCATCGAGATTTCGTGTATGGTTTCATATTGTCCACACGTCATATCTATCTGCTGTTCAACCAGAACTCACTTGGTCAAATGCCCAATTTTCTTAGGTAACTCACAGTTTGCACCCTATATTTGTCTGCAGCTTTGCTTGCAACGATAACCACTATCACCTATCTTTCATATGTTTGCATAATCACACCAGATGTCTAGTGGTTGACGTTTGAGATTGAGTCACGAGAAATCTGAAACTCTCCAGAATCCTCTGTTGTATCTACGTCGACCCAAACACTGTATGGTCCAGGATCGACTCTCTCAATCCTACTACGATTATTTAGTTCCTCACCTCTCGTGTTTTCAGCATAGTTCCACACGCACTAATTATTATGGATACGAACCTTACTTTCATGTTTCGCATCTACCTCTCTTCTCGACTAAGCTGGTAGAATATTCCTACTTTTCCGTTTTTCGTCTTCACCCTGTGGTCTGCTGACACAGCTACGTTTATAATCAAGAAAAATTTATTTTTCTTCCTCTGCTATCATTTGCCCTCATTGAGTTTTCTTATCGGCGATAACTTGTGACTATCAAGCTCTGGGAAGTCTCATTAATACCCCAGCACTATCCTCAGTATTGTAGCTTAGTTGTGCTATCGTCTGGATGGTTTTGATTCCTCTTATGTTTCCAATTCTCCCAACATCCCTAGAAGGCTTCTCTGGATTATTACAGTCATGCCAATAATGATGGGCACAATTGTCACCTTCATGTTCACAATGATATTTCAATTCTGCAGGAGGAACAATATCGACTATCTGAATAATTCATTTTTGTTGTCGTTGCCAACTAGATCTGTTCTCCTGGTCTGGGATGGGTGATCTGCTTGAATTTTAAACACCATTAAATTTATCTCTTTTTGGACAATAGGGAAAATTGTAAATCCATATTTTTCTATTCATCAACTATATATATATATATATATATATATATATATATATATATATATATATATATATAGTTGAATACCCTACACATAATCATTTATGCGTGCACGCGCTCAAGAAATATTGTTTATGAGTTTGCCACTCGTGTTATCAAACAAAGCGACGGCACATACAATAAGGGTAAAAGAAAAGGCGGAGTCCCATTAAACAATAAAAAAAAATGCACTTTTTAGGGAGACTAATATGTCGTATCACAGCAGCGCAGTTAATGACTTTCGACCTTTGGCCTTTTCGTGCAATTTACAGACCGGCAATCACAATACAATTTGGCCTCATTTCTTGGTGATAACCGGTCGTCGAATTCTTTGTAGACCCGCAGCGATGCTAGCTCGACCATTATGTTCTGCTTTCGTCTGTCTGACTCTTCCCAGTTACCTCTTTCTCTCATCTCCATCTTCAGCCATTTAACTATCAGACTTCCGGTTTGGGCTTTAATTTTCCAGCTTGCTGGGGGAGAGGAGAAAGAATGCATTGAGTCCTTGATACTCCAATGTTGTCTTTCTTTTTCCCTTTTTTTTTCTTCTTTGATTTCACGTTTTTTTTCACCATCCCTAATTTTCCCTTCTTTTCAACGTTATGTTTCATTTTGTATATTTTGACTCTCCCACTTCGCTCTTTTCTACTGTTTACTGTATTCGATGGCATATTAGATCCTCCTGCTTTAAGCAGGGAATATTAATAAAAAATGCATTTCCTTGAATGCATCTCATTTAATATCCAGTTTATAACTCATCCTTAACTTCCTGCCAATAAGGGAAAGCGTCCAAGAAAATAAGGAATAAAAGCTACTCAGCTAGATTTGAATGTCTGCAAGCGGTTTGCTTTAATCTGAGAAATTCGAATGATATTACAACAAATGGAAGAATGGAACCAGTTTAATGAGAAATAATGGAAATTAAGATTAAAGTAACACTGGTTAAAAGATAGTTTTTAACAGCACAGAAGTATTGAATGATATTAAAACAAATATTACTAGAGTATGTCAACAAATTAGACTCTGGCGTATCGGGCGTACGAGGAATAAGAACTCAATGGCGCTATTTGAATATCTGTTCCCGTTAGCCTTCGTATTCAACCAGTAAGGTAACTGCCCTAGAAAGGCAGTGATCCAACGATAGGGAATGCGTGTTCAAATCTTGCCAGAAGCTCATATTTTGTTGACAATCCATACCGCTTACTAACGTTCGTGGAATGACGATGCTGAAGCTACAATCAACGGTATGTCTAAGGCATGGCAGGTATCGCACGTACACCGAGTGCCACCCGAAGGAGAGCCACTGGACAATTTTGCTGAAGTTGGACAGGCCAACCGCAGATATTGAGAAAGGTTTTTTTTATCCAGATGTATGATGACCTGGCACAAAAGTGATGTTTATTAAAGAATATGTGAGGGAAACAGCAAGGAAGTCTTTTTAATGAATTGCGACAATCACACACGCACACAAACGCACAACTGGACGTACATACCAAGTATAATACAATGATGGTTACGCTTTTGAACCGTTGGAGCTCCCTGTATACTTTTCTCTTCTTCTCTGCGCCAGTGTGACTAATGTTTCGTATTTCGTATGACCTTTCATTGTCTCAAAACAATGGAAAGGAATGGAGCAGAAAGGGCTTCCTCTAGATATGAAAAAGAAAACCATTAACTCTCACGAAAAGAAAAAGCAAGATTACTGACATTTCTTGAAGAGACTGCTTATTCGGCTTTAACCCATAGGTCGGTCCCCACGAGCTGCCCAACAATCGTGGCATTGAAGAAGGATAAACTAAAATTTATTTAATTCGAAATTTCTCCTTTAAAAAAGTGTACCATAACGAGTTATTTCAACACTGCAAAATCATCGGCATTTTCTTTTACCGATTGCAAATATTTCGTCACTTTTTAAACTTCGATATCCATCGTTTTTGATTGAATAAAACAATATAGGGCCCCCTCACTCGTATCCGAAAAAAAGCATTGCTACAAAAAGGAAAAAAAATTAAAACCCTCTTTGGGCGAAATAGAGTGGAGGTAAGAAAGAATTATCATTATCTTATGTGGAGATTTTTTAGCGTTCCCAGACCCCAAAACTAACCTTGCATGAGATTTTAGCTACTGTGCTGCAATGACTCCAGAAATGTATGACTTTTGTTTTAAAAAGTTGTGTAGGTTTAAGGCATGTGTGCAAGATGTTTTGAGAGCCTCCAAAGAACTGTATACAAGAGAATTTTGTGAGAAAGAGCAGTCGGGCATACTGCCATATTTCGAGCCTTCTGCGTCAGTCACAGAAGACGACAAACCTTGACCATCAACATCGAAAAGGACAGACATAGAAGGAGGATCATCATCATCATCATCATCATCATCATCATCATCATCATCATCAGTCTTTCAACGTCCGTCGTTGGACATAGACCTTCCCCAAGATTCGCCACACTTCTCTATCATAGGAGCCAGTACTTTCTGAATTTGTCTGGCTCGTCTCTCTTTCTAATATTCTGCCAGCCTCGGTTCTGCATGTGATCTCGGGGGATCCATGTCATGAGTCATGATGTCCACTGGTTATCTGGCATTCTTGCAACATGGTCAGCCCACTGCCATTTGATATTTTTAATGGACCCTATGATGCCCCTGACTCTTGTCTTTTCCCAGATGTATTGTGCTGTCTTGTGGTCTCACCATGTGAGGCCCAGCATAATTCTTTCATGTGCACGCTGCATAGTTCTCAATTTGTGGATCTGTCTCTGGGTAAGGTTCCATGTTTCAGCACCATAAGTGCCAATTGGGAGGATGCATTGGTTATACACCCCTTTTTTTACGCTCTTAATTAAAGGTAATTGTTTTTTCGCTTTACATCATCTCTGACAGCGGTGGAACATTTACAAAATGTAGGTTTTTCGTAAAATTTGAGTTGCATGAAGCGAACTTTCGAAAATTGATGTACTTACCAATCGACTATAAAATATCTCCAACATCAGGGAAGGATGATTGGGAATTTGAAATTAGACTCTTCAATAAGTTATGAAGAATAAAGGTTGAAGGTGAAAGCCAGAACAGGATCCGTGAACTTGGATTAAAGCACGGACAGTAGATAAATGTATGCGGAGTATTGGTAGGTTCGAAATGACTGATGAGACGGTTGCCCCCAAGACATGACCCATCGGAAGGAACACAACAACAGAATGAATCAGCAAACGACTTTCATGGATATTTTATCATGCATATGTTTAACTATTGGAGATAACGATATAATTTAGAAATGTATTCATATATATAGTTAAAGTTGTAAATGCAATGAATAATAATATGCAATAACACAATGTTTTGAAAAGTAGACACATGAGCTCACCATAAAAAAAATTATTAGATATTTCCAGAGTTTGCATGATGCTTATCAATCTATCAAGCTCACAAAGCTCACTTCCGATATGTATACACACACACACATACATACACACACACACACACATATATATATATATGTGTGTGTGTGTGTGTGTACAAATTCAAATCACAGGGAGAATTGGATTCATGTATTTTAGGAGGGTGGTCATACTGTGACATCACTAGCTTTGGACTGGACACAGGTTGTAATTAGCCAACCTAAAAATATCAACGATGACACTATATATCGAGAGGGATATTCAACTCATATCTCCCTATGAATATAAGCAAGATCGATAGGCGCACACACACACACACATATATATATATATACATATATATATATATATATATATATATATATATATATATATATATATATATATATATATATATATATTGACAGATAGATTGCTAGATATTGATGGAGCTTTGATGCCCTGGATAAGTGATTTGAGTTAGAATCTCGCTGTCGACCCCTCCTTTATTCCCGATCTATACTGCCTATTCGACTGTCGTAGAATAACAGATGAGTAAAATGAAAAAATGCTGGTCACGAGTTAATTATGATTTTGATTAGTCAGGCTTGTATCCGTTTTTCAAGCATTGTAAAATGTATCTGCGATAAGGATTTTTGAAAGTCTACAAGATTAGAAGCGCTCAATGCATAAGTTTAGCTCACTGTTTCAGGTGAGTACCAGTTTTTGTTTTTTTAATTTTTTTTCAAATCTTAGAAAATCACTTTCAATGAGAAGTATTAATCTATGATATGATATGAAGGTCAGATGCAAATTCGCAAATACCTCATTTGCTTTACATTATCTTCCACAGACATTATAACGAAAACCTTTTTAAATCATTATTATCCCTTTCTTGCACTTGATACGAGTTTAAGCGAGATTGCTAGCAAAATAACGTTTATCTAAAATTATCCACTCACGTTAAGATACATGATGCTATTACTCATTTTATATAAAGGTATCCCCAATTTGTATCATTTTTTTTTGGCTTCTACTAAAAAGGTAATCACATGTACTGTCTGCTGTGCAGAAATGTTGTAGATGCAGCATTCGTGCTCTTCCCCCTCCTATACTTACAACCATCCCAACCTCAATCAAATCTACCTAACATCACCATATATTTATGGCTGGCTCATGTCAGGGTTAAGAACGTGTACAACAGTTTTTGCTGTTACTAACTTGTACTCAAATAGTTTCTCTCGTGATTCGACTATCCCTGTTTTCTGCACTGAAAACTGAAGCCATCTTGCATCTCCAGTATCTAAGTCAGTAGATAAGTTAAGTAGGCACTACACCGTTTCAAGAACCTAATTCTGGTATGCCATTGAATTTTTGGTTATCATCAGACCACATGGCATGATTAGACCTCCGGTAAGGGGTCTTCAAACACGCCATAAGATCCGACCCTTGAGAGACGAATGACGTCCTTGTCGATGACCAACTCTCTACTTGGGCCTCCATTTTGGCTCTTGTCCCACCAGCGTCCCGGAATGAGAACAGCGAACACTCGATAGTGCCAGAAATACGCACTATGTCATCACTTGTCCTTCTTCAAAGCACCTACTGTCCGACCTTTTCTCCCCAATCTCCTTGCAGACAAAAGAAGTGGCTAAAGTCTGTGTTGCACGAAGGATGTTACAGCAGATGTCAATAATATCATACAATATAACACAATAATACAATAAGATGTATAGCTCAAATATACACACATGAAAACACGCACGAACACACGTATATATATATACATATGTTTGTGTATGTGTTTGTATGTGTGCGTGTGATCTACTGTATATACACGCATTCATAATGTCTGCTAGTAGCTCTCTTTTCAAATCTTAACCACTGATAAACCGTTTTTTTTATCTGCAGTCCTTCACATACAAATCCGGTATCCAAATATTTAAGACAAAAACTACAGAATAACATGTTAATTCGCAAAATTCTTTTTCTCTACATTCAAAAATATTATTATTTGTGAGAGTAGAAGATGACTGAAATTTGATGTGGAAAACGATGGAGTAGCGGTAAAGTCAATGGGTAGTGATAAGAAAATCCTTGCTCTTTTAATCCCAAAGTGTAACGTTTTGGCATCGAATTCAAAACCGTTTGGAGATTATAGAGCTAGCAACATTAATCTATCCGTAAAGAATCACCGCTTGCACAACACCAATTAATTCAATCCGCACTACATCTACCTTGGGAAGACTGATCTGTCCTCTATTACAGAATATTTTGGCGCCTTCCACAGTTTGATGGTTACCAAGCTCGTCAGTCAAGATATATCTCTGATGTAGAAAGTGTGTACCCCACTGTAAACTATACATAGTATACAATTATTTTGACATAAAAGTGTCTGTATTTCTTATCCCAGGTTTCCACTAGCTTTAAAAAAAACTCTAAAATACATTCTGTCCTGTTTTAATATCTATTATGATGATGCATATAACCGAACGTTTAGCAGCACGGAGAATGAAATAGGCCTCGTATAGGCCACAACTGCTACGATGAATGGGTCTTCGAGAAATGGATACGAAATCATTGGCTCGTGTGTCTTGCTCTGATTAGCTATGAATCATCATAGTGCTGAATACTTTCTCTGTGCAATATGTTTTTACTTTTACGTTTGATCTGATTTTGTTTTGAAGAATGCTGTTTGGACATTATTCATATTGTCATAACATGCTTTACTTCGCAATGAAGATGGTGGCAGTGGGAGGTTTCTAGAATTTCAAGTTTTGAATAATGGACATCAGGTCACTTGTTTGACATCAATTCTGTGAGATTTGCCGTTCGCGTTACAATTCCTCCATTAAAACCAGATCCATTTCATCAAACATCATTTCCCGCAGAATATCAAGCTAGTCCTGGTTGGAAGATGGTGTTGGATTGTTATTTTTTAGATCACGCGATCACACACATGTATATACATATATATCAATGAGGGAAGACAACAAAATATAAAAAGAAAGACGCTTAGATTTTTAACTTCGTTTTTAGGCCTGATTTCTTTATGTGTAGGTAACTATATGGATATATAATGCTTTCACCAGCATACAAGAAGCACAGGAAGCAAAAACTGTCCAAATATTTCGCACTAATATTATAGATTGAGCGTCAATATTTCTGTTATTTGAAACTCTAGTAAGACATATGCTTTATTCAAGAACATGCTTCCTATAACTTGAAAATTAGGATGGTATTACGTGCGTATATATATATATATTTGTATATATATATATATATATATATGTGTGTATATATATATATATATATATATATATATATATATATATATATATATACTCGATGCAAAATTATTTGGGGTGATTCCATTCCTTTTTGTTGTTTGTATTGTCAACACATCGTTTCATCCGATCCATTCACAGTGAAAAAACTCTTAGAATACCAATGAATTTCTTCAAAACTCTAGACAACATATATATATATGTGTGTGTGTGTGTGTGTGTGTGAGAGAGAGAGAGAGAGAGAGAGTGCTCGTGCGTATGGAATATGTGTATATGTATGTGAGTGCATTGGGAGATGCACTAGTTCCTGGCGCTATGCTATCCAAAATGTTAATGGGAACTTGGAAGCAGCTTTGAATTTGTACATACTTATTGCTGAATCATTTGAGAGACACATTGAAAGAGACAAGACATTTTTTCGGGATGAAGTCAGCCAGTGATCATGCAGTATACAATAAACGTACAAGACATTAAAAAAAATACGTTTTTAATTTTTTTTTTCTTAATCAGAAAATCTCACTGACCAAGTTCACATCATTGAAACATAATTCTTGTGAAATGGAAACGGAAAACAATCCATGACCTCTCCGTGATCACTTCTGATTTTAGGAATTGAATATAAATCCTCAACTGGCCAAAAAAATTTTGCCCCAATAAAGTGGCATATATTGATTGGTGATCCGACCATCCGGAACTTATCGATGAACTGCATTTCAGTTTAAAGATCAATCACTTGCTTAATAATTGTGTATCAAAGGTTAATCGGGTGGTTGGGAAGATTTCTTCTTTAGAGCTTAACATGTGTAGGGCACAATATTAAAATATAAAAAGCACTGAAAACTGCACAGAGCAATATGATGACAAGCTAATAATGAAATGTCATTAATCACTGGTCTTATTAAATTAACAGTCGTTAAAGTTATCAATGGCGCCTGTGATGACTCAGGGTCTTGAAAATTTAAATTGCTGCTACGGATCCTTAGTTCAATCAAAACAGCTGGTTTTATGCAACTCGACCGTTTTTAAACGAATAAAACAATTCAATCCTGGAGAGGTAGATCTCGTATGAAAGTGAAAAAGAACACATCGCCCCTTAAGAAACGAAGTGAAAATTATAAATAGCTAGAATTGTGGAAAAATATGAAAACTAAAGAAGTCTGCTCATATGTTCAGCTCAAATGATACCAGACAATAATCTCTCAAAGCGTATATCTTTTCATAGATATATCTATGAACAGATATTGATGATAAGTGTAATTTATTGTTCTAATCGCTAAAAACGACGCTGAACCTTTTTTTATATTATTATACAAAACACAATTGGGTTTTGACGACACCCATTGAAGCAACGTATATTAGACTATATCATGCTAATGAGACGATTGAGATGTAACACAAAGTAAGAAGAGTTGTGTTGTTTAATCATTACCATTCTCATATTCTTGAAGTCAATAAATGCTACAACGGGTGGTATTTTATATTTACTGTTCTCTCTTTTGAATAATACATCGAATGAATACGGTCCTTGGTCGAGTAGCTCCTTGTAAAGCCAGCTTGTTCCCATAGTTGGTTTTTATCTTGCGTTTTGGTGATTCGGTTGGTGATCACTCTGGTGAGAAATTTGCAGATTCTATTGAGTAGACTTATTAGTGTCCAGGGGTAAAGTGCAACAAATATGTCAGAAATGATCTCATAACGATCAAATTTGAAAAGGTGGAGTTAGTGAAAATAGATCACTGTATCTACTCAGGACAAGGAATATTCATGAAATCTCCAGAAGAAGACTTAAATCAGTCTAGGACAATAAACCTTCGGTAGGGCAAGTTCAACCCTCAAGTAAATCCCATCAGCTATAAAAAGAAGGGTATACATCTAATACATCCTCCCGATAGTCACCTATGGAGCCGAAACATGAAACCTAACCAAGAGACTGACCACAAATTGAGAACCATGTAACGTGCACTTGAGAGAATCATGCTCACTATTAAATGGAGTGATCACAAGACAGCACAATGTATTAAGGGGAAAATAGTGTGGATGTCAAAGAATCCTTTAGAAAACTCAAATGGTAATCGGCAGGTCATGTTGCAAGAATGGCAGATAATCAATAGATATCACAACTCACGACATGGATCCCTGAGATCACATGCGAAACCGAAGCTGGTAGAATAAAAGATGGAGAGACGAACTAGACAAGTTCAGGAATACTGGATCCGTGACTTCCATGATAGAGAGGTCTGGCGAGTACTGGAGAAGATCTATGTCCAAGGACGGACGATGAAAGACTGATGGTCCTAACATAACCCATTTGTCTATTACAATAAAGAAAATCTTCAACTTTGTTTTTATTAGTTCCCTTAACTTAAAGAGGTCATCTCTCTCTCTCTTTCTCTCCCCTCTCTCTCTCTCTCTCTCTCTCTCTCTCCCCTCTTTCTCTCTCTCTCTTACTAGATAGATAGATAGATAGATAGATAGATTATTATGATCCTGGCCCAGCAACATACAGTATCACCGGCTTGAGTATGACCTTCTGCAAGACTTAGATTTAATTGATAGCCTGAATATAGTATTGATGTATATACGAGTATAAAAGAATATTTCATGATATTGTTCAATAATTTAACGTTACACACAAAACGGGCAACTAAAACAGGAATATTGTATAGCGCCACTCATGAAAAGAGATGTATTGCGACCTGACCAAATAACTGCTGGTTTAATCCCTCTCGAAATTTGCTGAGGGGATCCAAAGAAAAGAAAATATGATCAAACAATATCTTAATCAAAAAGCAGTCGGGAGTATTTTAGGGTTTTTTCTCTCTAGTAGTAATTAATATCAAGTTAATTTTTCGTGTCTTTTAGTCGTTGTTTTTTTCTCTTCGTTCTTAGAATTTTTTTTTTTTCAGATTTAGTTTTATATACGTGTAATAAATTTAGACATGCTTTTTTTTTTGTTTTGTTTTCTGTTTCACGGTTGTTTTGATTTTTAACTCCGGTGCGCGCCTTTGGCAGATGTGGGTCTCGTCACGAAAGGGCGCACATTGAGTTAGATTCAGAATCAGCTAGAGCGGAGAGATGACAGAGAGTATCTCATTTCTCCTTCCCTACTCTCTCTCTCTCTCTCTCTCTCTCTCTCTCTCTGTTCCTGTCCGTTATTGGTTAGTCGGCGTATCATTTGATCTTCCGCTCTTTCACATAAGATGATGAGATTTAACGATTTCCGATAAATTACAAAAGATCTTTAGTTTTTCTTTTTCAATTATCAATTGCAAATTGGTTCCTAGTAATAATCATATGCTTTTGTTGATAAGCCCGACCTTTTTTTATGTATGTATGAATTTATCCGCTTATACGCACGCAGACATACCCACATTTTCACTTTACACCATTTTTTTCACCACTTTTTCGCTTCAACGAAAAAAGCAAAAATCGAAAATAGCTGACAGCATTTTCGTTTTGTTTTGTTTTGTTTTTTCCTGCAATGAGCTCTTGCATCTCTCCTCAACTCCAGTTTCCTACACAGTCTAACATATCATCATCACCATTCTCGGGATATGGGGAAGCACATACAAATTAATAGCATCTTCGATTTATGCCATTTCGGCATACAAAATGTTGTTGTTTTTCAAGGAAACCTCACCTTTTCGATACCAAGGGAAGCTACTGGGTAAGTATTGGTTGGACTGCACATGTATACAAACTTGTGTAATGGTATAGATATCTGCTAAGATTAGCTGAAGAGTGCCTACTGTAGAACAATGGTTTTCCAATTTGTCCTGCATATATATATATATATATATATATATATATATATATATATATATATATATATATGAGTGAACACCCAATAGAAGCGACACGAACAGCGAGTCATGTCAGTTATACTTACAGATCCCTCATTGTTAAATACGTTTTGGGGGATAAACTATGTAAGTAAACCCTTACATGACTTAAGGTATGTATCAAAGTCATAGCTGAAAGGGAGTTGGTGTTTGATCATCGCTACTGTTTTGTTCATAAAATCCCCGAAACGGTTAGTACCATGATAACAAAGTATATGTACAGCAGGAAAAAAATATTGAAGAAAATGACATAAATTACATCAACAGATATTAAATGACTGAAGTGACAGAATTTTTTTTATCTATAGTTTTTAAACTGTAACGCTTTCTAGACTATATATATATATACATATATATATATATATATATATATATATATATATATATATATATATATACATATATATATATATATATATATATATTATTCAGTTGTTTATTTTATTCACACTAAGCCAAATGATACATTTAGAGATCATTGCAAACTGAGTTTCAAAGTAATATAACGTATTTATGATTATTTTTGTTGGATCATATCTCCATTTTCTGATATAATTGTTTGAGTTGAGAAACAAATAGAGCAGTGAGCGAACAAAATGAGAATTTTGAGTTAAAGCAGATATTTGGACCTTTCTATAATCAGCAGCTCAATAGTAAGAGCAAAACTACCTTGAAGCAGTTACCTGTCAATGTCAGGTCAGATTCCTGCAACGGCTCCATTATCTTCAATCATATATGCTATTCACGCTGTCTATGCTAAATCATACATCCCCCACGTTATAATAGATCATTTGAATAGTTTCAGAGTAGTATTTTGAATTATTTCTGTTCATTCCTTCATGATATATATATATATATATATATATATATATATATATATATATATATATATATATATATAAATATATATACAATTTATTATATGAGTTACACACTACAGTGTAGCATGCGATAACGTATTATCAAGTCTGAAGATTTTCACTGATTTCCAAAGCACAATGTGATTGATATATATATATATATATATAGAGAGAGAGAGAGAGACAGAGAGACAGAGAGAGACAGAGAAAGAGAGGAAGAAAGAAACAGATAGAAAACGAGTTTTACTTAGATCAGTATGATGAGTTGTATTTAAATGAACACACTATGACACTACGAGACACAGTGAGATGAGGGAGACAATACAGCTTTTACAATTACATTGGTTTACTGACAGTTAATACTTAGACGACACGCACAAATGGGAAATATGGTCGTTCCATCCAAAGAATTAACATTCAGAATCCCAGGGATAGTTGGATGGATAGACAGATTGATGGCCCGGTGATAAGAATGAAAAAAAAAGACGAATAGTGAAGAATCCAAAAGAACGCTGATAGCGATCAGTGAAATAATGGATTACGGATTAAGCTTCACGGGTTTATCCGCTTGTTAACTTTGCTAATCTCTAAATGAGATAAATCGCACCACCACACTGGGGTTTTTTTTAAGTCTTATACACACGCCACGCCTAAATTAACACTGGTCACTGGTAGACAAGGATATATGTGTCTAGAAGTAAGAAATATATAAAGAATTATCAATGCTGCTCAGATTTGTAAATCCATGTATAAATGAATGAATATATGTATGTCTGTGTGTGAGAGAGGGGTGTGTGAGAGATCATTATGGAATCATTTTTATATTGGGTACATATTCCGTCCGGCACGAGTCTTAAACAGTAGCAATCCAAGCAGCAGATCAGTGGAGAAAATGATCACCGTGGGGGACTCATGACTACTACTCTACATACTGAGTTAAGGTCAAAGTCCGAGAAGTGCACTTAAATTGCTCGTCTCTCTATCAAGACTGCTTCCCAGTGAATGCAGGTTCCAGTTCTGCATATATATATATATATATATATATATATATATATATAATTATTGTGTCATCCACAAACAGCTGTCTCGTTGTATTACAACGCTTCATTGCGGCTATAGACTCAAAATCCCTTCTAGTACCTTCGCTCTGGACCCAGTGGTAGATGCTCTACTCCTGCCTTACGCAGAACTGGACGGTCAGTAGGACCGAATCAAGCGATATATTTATTTACGCATAATTCCCCATCTACCAGAGTGCCCAAATAAGTTTTTAGTAGGGGGTCAAACTAAAATAGATGTTTATGCTAGATTGATTGTCTGACAGCGTCCATACTCTTTTCGTTTTGTTTTTAAATTCGGGCTTATTAGTGTCCGACAAATGGCAAGAAAATTGATTTATTCATTGATCACCGCTTTTTCCAGAATTTATTTGATCACCCCCGTCCCAACACAGTATGCTACCAAAAAATGTCCGTCACGTGACTAATTACAGAAATCTGAATTTTGAGTAATAACTAAAATCCAAAACGAAAAAAAAATCGTCCCCACATTCAGGACAATCCTTCAAAATCTTAACCCAAATGGATCCTATTAAGGGACAATGTTCTCCGTGTTTGATTGGATTTAAAATAATATCATTATTGCGAGTTCTTGGAACATCCATAAACTTCCACCGCGTGAAACAAAATGCTACTGAGCAACTAGCTTGTTTGAATGCACATTTGCCTTCTGATATCCACCAGGAATTTCGCTGCTTGGCAATGTCTGTCTTCACATTGCAAACGCATTGCAACAGACCGTCCTGCAGCCGGGCCTGTACTTTTGTCTGTTATTGCATTGAGCAAAATTTGCTACAAGCACAGATTTGTGGTGTAGGAAGAAACTCAAATAATTGATTTGCGAGATTTTTATATTAAATATTGCTTTTGTTTTTTGTTTTGTTTTTTTTTTAATTTTGGATATTCAGATGGATAGACCAATCATAAGTATAACTAATTTTACGATTACTAGAATATATATGTATTGCTTGTCCTGAAAATCAGCGTTAAAAATCCGTGATTTTACCGAGGCTTGAACTCTAACCAGTGACATTGGAAGAAAACTGACCTAGATAGAAATATAGATCGAGTCGAGCAGTTTAAATCGCCCTATCCCTAATGACCTGCCTACCCATCTTTGAAATCGGCATTCGAAATCTTAGTATCGAACACGAACTGCAAAATGATTGTTGTTGTAGAGCAGGGACCTTACTGATCCTTCTGTTGGATAGACTAACAGACATGAATGTACTTAGGCAATTTGACTGAGTGATTGATTGCATTCTATATGAGCCCAGCGCATCATGGGTTCGTTTGCACGCCAACTTAATCGGTGAAATCCTGCAGTGTTAAGCGGATTAAAACTGTTCTCTAAAAAATTGACTTTCTTTCATCTCTTTTGCTCGCACAGTCACCTCCATATTCACAGACACAAATATAAACACAAGCATTATGTAATAGTGGGGCTGCTGGGGGGCCTAATGTTCAAATCAAATAGAAGAGATGATTTGTGAACCAAGTTCGAGTTTTGCCCGTGACTGCTTTGCTTTCACCTCGCACTGATACATTTGAAAGAGAGGAGAGATTGATTCATGCCTTTCCCGAGATCATTACCCCGAAATGAACGTAGATAGTATCAACCAATCCTATTCTCTGTGCTGTTAACCGCTATGCCTCTTGCGCCTCCTTCAGGTTTTGCCAAAAATCGATTAAGATCAAGTGAGCGTTTCATTGTCTCTTGATCCACTTAAAGACGCCATTTTTATTCGATTTTCAAGATATTATCAGAGTTTTCTTTGGTCGTCAATATATTTCTTTGTGTCAAGTACTGGCAATTCACTGAAAGATTTCTCTTTCACGGGATCAATCCATCGTTTGTCCTGGTTCTACTTAATGGTTCAAAAGGTGGAGGAATTCAGAAACAACTGAGGATAAAATATATTATAAATCTCCAAGATTGACAAGTTTATATTGGAGAATGTTTGCTGAACATTAGCCATGGTTTTCGCGTCAACCAAGTAAAATATGTATAGAAATATATGTAAGTGAATAGGAAAACAAGAGTAGGGAGAAAAGAAAAATGGAAGAAATCCCATTGCCAATGCAAACTCCTTTAGTCATATATATATAAAGGAAAACAGGAATGCCCATATGTACGTATATATATATATATATATATATATATATATATATATATATATATATATATATATATATATATATATATATATAGATAGATAGATAGATAGATAGATGGATAGATAGATAGATTGATAGATAGATACATACATTCATCCGCACATATAAACATTTATACATGGTTATGTTCATACAAACGTATGTAAATACATCCATATATATGTTTATACTTATATAAATGCATACACAAATGTTAGCATACGTAATTTCACACACACACACACACAAACACACACACACGCACGCACACACACATATATATATATATATGTTCATGCGTACGTATATACATATATGCACAAGTACATAATATACGTGCGTATATGAATATACATACATGCATATATGCATGCATAGATGTATGGAGTCATACATTAATAGCATACTTTCATAAAAGGCATACACACGAGTTTGATCCAAGTTGGGTGGTTCTCCTCACGATATGAGTTTCTGGTTAAATGGTATTGATTATTTGTCTTGATAATTTCAATTCAGTCACTTTAAAGAATTCTGACTAAAAAACATAAACCTAAGTGTTAATCTTTTATTGTTCAATTTTTAAATTTTGGCATTATGACATTTATGCATTGAGATCATGTCATTCACTTGTCAAAATCAGAGGAAATTCCTCTCTGGGCAGATTGTATCCACCAATAGCTAATATCTTGGACATATATCGAAGATAATCTTATTCAACTCTGCTGTCTTTATTTTAATGATAAAGGCTTCAAGAATCTGGAGTCTTTTTTGCGATTAATTCGGTACATACAGATATAAATGAATAAAATAGCGTAGATAAGAATAGACCGGAAAAGTTGGCTGGATAGATAGATATAACAACCTGCTGATTCACGAGATACATATTTCCTAACATACAATGCATAATGAAAAGTTTTTAAAAACGTAATGGTGGAAGAAAGTATTCAGATACATGCATTGATCACAGACGATCTCTTTTTTACCAGATAATCCGTGCATTTCTAAACTGAAACTATTTGAAATACTATTCTATACTAAATTATGAGCAATTAATTTACATTATACATATAATAATAGCCCAATCTTGTCTTTAGCTGACCACTGACAATTCTTTTCTTCCTGATTTTCAATGCATTATACTAAATTTATATTGATTTCTTTTCTAAAGTAAAAATCATACATTTAATAGCTCTATTCTATCAGTCACATCATCAGTACTTCCTGAACACTGAAGATCTTTTTCCTCTGCATTTTCAATGCACAGTAGATGGATAAGGTGCCAAAATTTACTAAAACAAATATTTGTTCAAAAATAGCAATATTCGTTGTCTCATTGTTAGTTTTTTTACAGCCTGAAATATTTAATTTGTTAGGATCAAAAGTGACCAAAGATAAATAGCAGAGATGAGAAGTGATGGTAATGTCAGTGATCTTCAATAAAGAAAGTTGAAAGCTCACCTACAGATTGCAGTTACTGTGATTATTATTTCTGTCAATCGCCATCATTGGTTATCTCTCTCTGTATAGAGAGATAGAATGAAAAATTATAAGTTTTTGTTTGATCAATCCTATCTTTGATATCTCATGTTAAATAAACAGGTAGTTCATAAAGGAAGCTCTAATTGGGGAAGGGTAAAGTATTACAAATAATTCAGTCAGAAATTCCATGTAAGAAATTTTGAAATCTAAAAAGATTGTGGTAAATGTAATACAGAGAAGGCTCTTTATTGTGATGAATTCAGAACAGTGTGGTTTTTCTTCAGATAACAATAACCAGCAGATAAAATTAGGTAAAGAATATAAATATTGGTTTAATTTACATCCATTATTATGAATTTACATTATAAAGATAAACCATAAATTCATTTTAAATGATGTTTTATTCATTTTAAAAAGTTTCGACCGTAGCAATCAAAGTTGTCAAAGGTTTCTATCCTTTTTATACGTTGATCAACCATAGACATCAAAGTTAGCAGAGGGTTCTGTCCTTATATATACGTGCGTATATTTGCGCGTTTTTGACATTTGGGGTCCCATTCTGACGGGCTTAATAATAACATCTACATCATCTACATTTTTCTTCACAATATTTTTGATCTCTCTTATGGAAAATGACAATAAAATCATAAAGAGAATTTGTTCTGACCACATCTATTCTCCGGTAGATTTTTTTATACATAACTTCAATTATTGACCGTGATGTGTTCTCTCTGTCTCTGTCTCTCTCTCTGTCTCTCTCTCTCTCTCTCTCTCTCTCTCTCTCTGTCTCTCTCTGTCTCTCTCTAGTCTTTTTCTCATCTCCCCCCCCTCTCTCTCTCTCTCTCACCCTCTCTTTTTCACTTTTCTCTTTCTCTCTCTCTCTATTTCATTAGTCATTTCTGTTTTACATCCTCTGTTACATTCCTACCTTCCACCTTGGACTTTCAATTATTGACTGTGAAGACGAGTTTTCTTTCATTTTAAAGTGTTTGGTACCGACCGATATCAATGAAAATAATAACCATTTGATAGCATTATCCATGATTATAATAAACAGCATTCCCTGTACCCGTCTCCATGTTCAAAACCTTGCTAAAAACAAAAAAAAATTCACGGAAGACCGAAGAAATGTTCTCATTATCTTTGTATCTCGCAGTAATGAAGTTTGAAAGAAAATACCCATGCGCTGACGACTGAATCTTGTTTTCTTTCAATTAACAATCTGGTAACTGGAAGCGGCAAATCGAATCTGCAACTGATCCCAAGAATTATCGATTGCTTCAGTTTCTGATCACGTGATTAACCCGATTGTTGAATGTCGAGTGGCTTATTTGCAACTCTGTAAAGGAACAATATATCTGTCATTCGGTATTAACAATCAATTTCAGTACGATGCTGCCACAATTCATAGAACTTATTATACATTATATTATTAAATTATTATTATTTTATTAAAGAAAGACCTTTTGAAGAACACATGATGATGCATTTCATGAATGACGGATGGGTTTATGCATATATATACATATGCACTTTTATAATCACAGATGTATTTCAACTTGTGCGATGATTCTAGAATAGAAACTATGTATGTGTATATATAAGTCTGTTTGTGTGTGTATTTATACACATGTATATCTCTATATCTTTAGATATATATGCATAAATGCACACACACACATACCTATTTATATACACGTATAGTTTCTTTTTTTAATTATCTCAAAGAAATTCAAACATATATATCTATGCATTTATACTTTTCAGGAGTTGCTTTTTCTACAGTGAGAGTACTCAGTATTTTAAAATAGGGTGCATGTAAACAGGAAAAACAGCTGATCAGTAACAGCGCAATTGTGGATATCTATGCGTGTCTCTCTCTCCTCTCTCTCTCTCTCTCTCTCTCTCTCTCTCTCTATATATATATATATATATATATATATATATATGTATATATATATATATATATATATATATATATATATATATACATATATATATATATGTATAAATTCACTAACCTTAGTTCAGTGTGGAATATTATTACAATTATGGGGCACCAAGTGGGAGATATGTATATTCATATACAAAGCCACATTCTTTTTATTTGGTACGTGATGGTATGTTCAAGTGAAAGTTCCGAAGCAAATTTAGGAAGGTAGGCTCGCAGATCATTTGATTCTCACGGAGTACTTAGTAGGGAGATCTTACTTTCCACAGGGCTTAGTAAATATTTT
>OY735201.1:70520051-70690051 GCA_963457665.1 Thysanoteuthis rhombus | reverse complement strand
GCTTTCGTGTTCTTGGTCTCTTTGATGATATCTTGAATAGGTAAAATATGGATAAATATATGAAATTAAAAGGACTGAGTGACAAATTCATTCAGCTACAGTATTAAAACAAGTTCGGTTCCTTTGTGCCGCCTTGTTCACAGATTCACAAACTAAAGGTAACAGATTCAAGAAGTACTAGACTATGGGAGTTACCTGACTATAGAATGTCTGATTAAAGAGGTTCAACCTGTTGCAATGGCTTGACGAGACTTGTTTAGTAGACCACACTGTACGGCAAGTCGGTGTTCTTTTAATCATAATGCATCAGAAATGAACGGATCTCTTCCCAGTTTGAATGCATAACATTTCTTTTAGGGAAGTTATGTGGAACTAGCTTCATCTACTTGACACGTGAATGTTGATCTTTTCGTGTGTATATCAGCTCGAAACCTTGTCATTGAGCTGTAATTACAGAGCTTAACAGTCGCAGCACTCACGTGCCGGAGTCCATCGAATGCGTTCTATGGTGTGCGTGACAACCGATTTTCACGGATGTCTGGAGAACTATAAAAAAAGTCTTGCTTGAATCTCGATGGCCGTTTTATAATGATTTACCACACTGTGTGCCAAGTCTCGCCGCTTGAGAGACAGTCTGATCGACAAACGGGAAGACTGACAGAGAAAATACGGGAAGTGACGAAAAATACTGATATTTACCCCTGTCGAACATTTCGTAGCTTAGTATAGACACCAAACAACACGTAGTAACCACTTCGTGAATAATGAAATCACAACTCAACGGGAACATGCATTTAACCATTACTCCGCGCTAGGCATTCAGGCAACACGAATTATGGCCCAGACACTTTCATATATCAATCTATTGATTACAACCAGGTGGAACGAACAGTATTTTTCACGTGGTCTAAGTATGCTCTTCATTTTGGGTACAGTATAATGTGTTCCAACGGGTTACTCCCCCTTTAAAAACCCAATATTTTGCCAAAAGTTCAAGCACAATAGATGCTGGTATTGGTCTTCAAGACTAGCTTTTGTTGGTTTCTTATGGATCTCACTGCTCATGCTATATTTTACCAATAAATTTGTCAAATTTCGATGTCCTTTGTATGACGTGATGAACTAGACGAGTTCAAGAAGTATTGGCTCCGCAACAACCATGATAGAGAGGTTTTGCAATTTCTGAGCAAGGGCTATGTTCAACGATGGACGCTAAAAATCTCTTATTCATGATGATGATGATGATGATGATGAATTGTTTAACAATATGGTTCAGTCGTTAGAGATTTTGAAGTTAAGTTACAAATTCCAAGCTTCCTTTTGTTGTGTGAAATCTTTGAAGAAGTTTTTGAAAAATAAAAAAGGTTCAAAAGAGGACCAATATCTCTTTTACCCCAGCAAAACTATTTTGATACGATTCTTTGTTTGTTTGTTTTTCGATTTTTTTGGGGGGGGTGGGGTGTATTGAATATTCATTGCACTTACAGTGTCGTCAACTCAGAAGTCTAGAAATCAGAATTAAATCTGATTTTTTGTAGCTAGAAGAGTAAGTGATAGGCGGTCATTTTTTTTTTTGTTCAAATCTATTCTAAAAGAGTTTTTCTTTCGTCCCTATCTCCCCACTCTTGCAATCCTTCAGACATTTCGTGCGTGAACCTGCCTGGTCAGAATTAACGATGTCGGACCAGGAGATTCACAGAGAGAGACAAGACAGACCGTCTCGTTTCTTTACGCTTTTGAAGACACAACATTTCGTATATTCTTCTCTCCCCAATGCCGACCTTCACACCTAATTCATCGTCCAGGCCAATAAACAGTCACGTAGCCTCTCTAATGAACGTACTCAACGGCTGTCTCAACGAATGCCCAGCTGCCAGCGTTCAAATTATAATGACATTGTCCTTTTAATCAACTAATGATTATAGAAGAAAACTCTGATCTACAAAGAAACTGACGACAATAGGCTAGAAAATTCATGTTGAAATCTATTCACCTTCCCATAAAGGCAACACTTTGAGTTTGCTGTGGCCCCTCAGGCATGCGTGCGCGTCGGAGCAAACATTGTTCAGGTTGCATGAATTCGAAAAACAAACATCTTCAATTTCTTCACCTTTAGCAGCTGCTCCCAAAAAGTGTACAACCTCGTGTGTTAGGTTTCGTATGTGCTTTTACAACTTAGCTTGGCTTAGACAGCGTGCATCATCTTGAAGTCTGTGGTTTGCAAGCTAATCTTAATGACCATTACTACTGTAAGGAGTTTGATCATTATTGGGTTACCATGATTATGGCCTTGTTCTATCCTTATACGGTTTCATTTCTCTAAGTTTCCATACAATTATGGACTTGATATTTTTTATGTAAGTAGCTCCATATTTATGTCTGTCACTGAAGGCGAACATTTTTGGAGAGTGTCTTGTATGCGTGGGTATGAACTTTGAATATCAATCATGTTTCAATACGATCGTATAATATGTAACCTTCTTAGGAGGATAGTATGTTTATCTACAATATACGTATTCAAATCTTTGCACTTATGATGACGTTTGTTGCTGAGGTAGATAGGTGTGTTTATATACATACATACATACATATATATATATATATATATATACACACATACATATATATATATATATGTATACATATATATATATATATATATATATATATATATATATATATATATATATATATAAACAATGGACAATGAACAGGCAGATGATAGAACCGGCTAAGATATAGAGAAAGGAACATACAGAGATAACTAAATAAGTAGATGGATCGGAAGAGAGATAAATATATAAATACACATATGGTGTAATGGGGCATTTTAGAAGTGTTTTCTATTGGATGAAGTATCAAGAATTTTATGAAACTCATCAGTGCAGATTGCTAATGACAAAGAAAAAAAGCATGGGAATAAAATAGTATATTTTTAGACAATCGAGAAAAATAGAATTGAAAATTTACATCGGATACACCTAAGTCAATGTATGAAGTTGCCAACAGTGAATAGCTGCCTTCTCGAAAAATTCAAAGTAGGTCTGCCATTGAAGCTTTAGATAAATAAAAACTTGGGACGATGGGTTTGCCTTTATAAAAACAGGTAGTCACAAAGAATTTGGTAAGGGTGACTCATCTCTTTTGAGCAAAGCCTCAAAATTAATTATACATTCTTCACGTAGAGACATTTCCAAATATAGACGTGAGTCGCTCCAGCCAAAGCTCTTGGGTGTTTTCTTATAATCAATTATGCATAGAAATATGAATAATGTCTCAGCTGCATTGCTAAATATGGAAACGGTCCTTGGGGGTTAATTCTGCACCAACGGCACTACCAAATATAGATGTGATTCGGTTTTGTCTTGTGAAGGTAAACATGTGCCCATATTTACTAAATATGGACATACTAGACAGAATCCAGTGAAATTTATGAATCTCCCTATATTTTTGATAACTAATAAAAATGGGTCTGTTGGTCAGTTGCACTCGAAGAAGGAACCCGGGGCTGGAGGTATTGCAACAGATTTTGGTTCAATCAAAAATTCTGTAGGGTCCTAGGTCCCTACCATGGGTAGGAAAAAAACTTGACATCGTCCCTGAAGTAGTTGGAGATTTTGATCCGGAGGGAATTGCCAAAGTTGGATTCCATTCGCTCAAAAGAGGAAAAAGTATCAGTTTTTTCCCCCCATATAGTGAGTCGTTAAAGAGGAAGCGTGCACCTTGTTTCTCTCTTGTATGCCTTAGTATCCCATACCTTCCAAAACCTCAACCTGGGTCAGGGAAGTTTCCCGATATAGAATAATAGTAATTACCCCTTCGCTCATTCGTCTTACGAACAGTCTTCATAGGACCACACTACTTTCAAATAGTAAGAGAAACCTGTATACATAGAGAGGGAAGGAGATAGATACAAGCATTGTACTAAGGTATTCACTTTACACAGTTACACGTAAATGAGCCAGACATCTGTAAAATTGCAACGATCAGGAGGGACGTGAATATGTTCTGCATTGGGCGCTATATTATTCTGGCGTCACGATAGAATAATCCAAGTCAAGTAAATATGTACGTATGAGCACGCGTCCACGGTTGTATATACATGCTTACACATAGATGAATGTGGGTTCCATACCTGAGAGCCAAATGCAAACATCTCAATAGCTCGATCTTCCATAATCAAATATTCGATATTTTCTAAATTTTGTTTTTTTCTTTCTTTCTCAATCTTCCACGTCATTTATTTGAATCACCATCCTTGTTGACTTTGCCAATCGCCTCGGCAAGAAAATCAATTATTTTTCAATGTGTTTAAAAAAAGATTCTGTAGTGATGGCTTTGCTGGTGCTTGCATAGCATAGCGGTTTGTGTGCATACTTGTACATTGCACAAGCACAAATTTGTCATCATATGTATGTGCAGACATAGAACTGGGTTGGTGTGTTATATATATGTTTATTTATTTACGTATAGAGTATAAAAAATATGATAGTATTTTCTTTATATATACGCATGTGTATCTCTCCCTCTCTCTCTCTCTCTCTCTCTCTCTCTCTATATATATATATATATATATATATATATATATATATATATATATATTCCAATTCGTCAAAAACAAGAAGAACACTTATTTGAAATGATCTCTGTCATTGCACGATTAATGTATCACTTGGCCTAAATCACGTTAATATAATAAACAATTTTTTTAAATGAGGCTGTCGCAGCAGCCCCATTTTCTTCTATCGTTTATTCTATTTACGTTGTTCAGGTCAAGTGATACATTAAGCATTTTTTTCAATTGTTTATTCTATTTACTTAGTCTAGGCCAAATGATACAATAACCATAGAATGACCCAAAATCATTTCAAATAAGATTTTCCATATAATATAAAGCAAACTGTTATCATTTTGTTAGAGCATATATGCATTTTTAATATATACATATGCATATATATATACATATATATTAGGTTTCCTGCGAAAAATATGCATGCATGTGATAAGATGGATATATATGTCTGAGCACTCAGATGTATGTAAATAAATCCTGCATTTGAGGAAAAAAAGAGATTAGAGAGAATACTGTGTGCAAATGTTTTTGAAAGTTTTCCTTGTGTGTGTTGTGTGCGTATGCACATAGGACCCTTTACATGTATGTGTGTGTGTGTGTGTGTGTGTATCTCATTTAATGTAAATTAGTTGCGTCCCGAATATATGATTTACCTCGGCTGTTAGTTAAGCAAAGGTTTTCAGTTACAGCAGAGAAAAGAAAGAAAGAAGATTGTCTGCTTATTGTACATAGTAGATATATATTTGAAAAATGTTCCAAAAATATTTGATAGAGAAGTAGGAAAAGAGGCAAAAGGGAAAAAAATAAAACCAGAATGAAATAAATAAATAAAGAAAACCAAAATTCCAAAGAAAGAACGACTAACTTAGCTAACGCCAAGGTCAAACTCCCTTGCTTCATTAAAATCTAAAAATACTACAAAACTGAATACATTTCTTTATACAATATTATTCCAAAACTACGTGTCTCATTTCAACTCCTTTATTAGTAGTTCTTGTAAATGAGTTACGCCAAATTTAGCAGAACAAGTCAACCTGAGTCTGCCGGGAAGTGAATTCGTCATCAGTTTTTGCGCACGTCATTGTGTCACTATTGTTCGCTTTTTTGCGTACGTCACTGTGTACCTGTTATTCATACATGATGTCATTCGTTTTTCTTCTGTTCATTGTCATCCATCATGGTTACATAAGAAAATAAAGTCAAAATTCAATAGTGAGGGTTTGACAAAAAAACAAAGAGAAGAAGCCTATTTAGCCTTACTGTTAATCCGCCACTGACCTCAAAAGGAAAAATCCCAGTTGGATTCGATCTCTTAATCTATCAATAACTAGCAGAATGCTCGAGACCACAGAGCCTCGAAAACACTGCACGAAAGATAACAATTTATTTGTAATCGTAAATCATGTAATCGGACGACTATTGCAAAATCACGGACGAATATTTTCTGAATTCTCATTTTTCATATCAATATTGCTATTATCATATAAACTGTTCAATGACATCCTTAGAAGCAAGATAATTTTCACCGAAAAAAAAAATGTATATGTATCTATATTTGTTATTAAACAAAAAAATATTTTTCATAACAGAAATTCAATGTTCAAAAAAATACCGAGGACTCAGAAACGCGAGTTGACCAAAAACAGCTTCACAGATTCACGCTCTCTTTTTTCCCTCTCTCTCTTTCTTATTTATATTTCATATTCAGAAATCTCAAATCCCATGTCTGACTGATATCTAGGAGTTTGACAAAAACTGAAATTCATTAAAAAAAAAAATGGTTGTTTTTTTTGTTCAAGCGAGAAAGACAGAAGACAGTAAACGTACAAAAAGAAAAAGAAAGAATGGACGAAAAATGATGACAGAAGAGAAACGAACGTGAAAAGGAAAGCGATTTTGTCGTTGGCGTCCCTTTCTTGACTTGCCTACGCTATTTGTCATAAGACCACAAACTGCTCACGGAAACTTGTGTTTCCTCCGATCGTGTCTCTCTCAGTAGATTTACACGATGTATATGTATAGAAAGAAAAAAGAGCTGTGTGTTTGTTGGGTTTGAGCACCCTTGGATATACATGTTGGTATGCAAATAATTTGAAAATTTTACGAAGGGAAAACCTAATTTTCAAGGGCAAAATATCTGCAATGAAGCCTTACGAGTGCATTTCTTGAAATTCCGCCTTTTGTCATTGACATCTATCATTTGAACAGCCTTGGCTACCCGTTTTATTCATGAGCGCGTGTTTGTTTGATTGTGTGTTCTAGCACTCTTGACCATACTGTTTTGTCTAGAGTCTCGAAAATTGTTTTGATTTTTTTTTCATTTACATGATTTCAGATGTTGACGCTGCAGTTGTTCAATTAATGACTCTGAAGGAGAGTTATTTATTCAGTTTGTCAGTATCCTCAGTTTTCCAGCATTAGATTTCCCTTCATTACTCTGATCCTTCTTCTCTCTATCTCTCTCTGTCTCTCTCTCTCTCTCTCTCTCTGTCTCTCTCTCTGTCTCTGTCTCTCTCTCTCTTTCTCTCTAACAAGAAAAATGCTTTTCACCACTTCTAAATCTTTACTATCTTTTTTCCTTCAACCCTTTCTCTTTACCTCCTATTCTGGCTTCTTCGTTTTCATCCCCTCCATCTTGTATTTAGCCTTTTTCCAGATTCTTGCCAACAACTTTCTCTTCTGTGATGGTATTTCATTTTTTGTTTCTGTCTTTTTCTCCTCCCCCCTCTCTCTCTCTCTCAGCTATTAATACCTTGGAGTGTATTTTCTTTTCTTTCTTTCTTTCTTTCTTTCTTTCTTTCTGAGAGCAGCACAAAGCCAAATGAAGCGTAGGATAATAGACAGCGGAATATTGTCATACCAGTCTTCAAAGTCGTAAGGACTTGCCTGCTTGCACACCTAAAAAAATCAGCATTCGGTATTCTGACTTTTTACCTCGGTCTCTTTTTACTAAAATTCAAATGGATATAACTATTTTCCTGTTAAAATATTAACATGCAGCCAAGATTCTCAAGATTCAGTATCTCTGTGTGTGCATGTGTGTGTGTGCGTGTTTTTGTGTGCATTGCGAGATGAGTCAATTTCTCCCCGTCATTTGACGCGTGTACAAAAGCTTATGCGTGTGTCTCACAGATTGAATGAGTCTGGAAATTTCAATGCGTACATGATTCTGAGCATGCGTCTTTCGACTGATTCTCACCTTCCCTTTCCCCACGAACATTTTAAAATTCATTTCCTCTCTAATGGCATCGAAGTCAAAATGAAAACTCCTGAATGAAATCTAATTACCATGACAATGATATAATAACGTCTCCAATCACAAGATGGCGGTTGGTTCTCCGTCCCTCGTCCACATTTTCCACGGATTTCCACGTCTGTTCATCTAGTGATTCTACGCCGGGAAACGCTGATCATAATTCCATTGTCGACGATTTACACATGGTTTGCTTAGTTTTGCTGCAAAATTTAGTGGAGGGGGGCGATATCTATAATTCTTTAGACTGGGAAGAATCGATGTTTATTACAATGGAAGACGAAACTTGTTCATATATTCATGTTTCTGATACAAATAAGATTTATAAGAGAACAAGGGATAAAGAAAAATGTTTTTTTTTAGAGCATGTGTATGAAATTATATTTGGGATAATAAATACATTGAAAGAATAAAACCAGCTGCAATAATAGGAACAAGAACAGTAACAACAACATCAACATAATAATAATAATAATAATAATAATAATAATAATAATAATAATAATAATGATAATAATAATAATAATAATAATAATAATAATAATGATGATGATAACAATAATAATAATAGTAATAATAATAATAATAAGAAGAAGAAGAAGAAGAAGAATAAACAACTGCCTCTCTTAATAGCAGTCCAGAACAACGCTGTAAGAGCCAATTATATCAAGGCAGCAATGGACAAGACATAAAGGAAGATAAGAATGAGACAATCAATCGCGTTGCATTGAATTATGCAAGAACAAGTGCAAATGATTGGGCTTGGTGATCGACGGGGAACTGTGCAAGCAACTGTGTTTTGAAAATACAGTACACGAATAGTCGAGAATCAGTTCTAGAGAGTTAAGCATAAAATCATCTGCTAATTTGAAATTCAAACCAATTATTCAATCCAAGCCTGAAAATAAGAATTACTAGTTGTGAACAACAAAATAAGAATATGGCGGATTTTACATTCCCGGCAGATCATAGAAGGAAACTGAAAAAAGAGAAAAGCTAAATTAACCAGTGAACTGAAACAAATATAGTATATGAAGGTGATAGTAATACCAATCGTTGTTGGAGCCAGAAAAAAAAACTGGGAAAACTGGAGATTCGGAGAAAAACCAAAACTATCCAACCGACAGCATCCTAAAAATCAGCTAGAATACTGAGAATGGTCGTGAAGTATTGAGGTGACTTGCTGTCACGATCTCCCACGAAAGCCACCAATCGCTACTTGCGTAAAAAGTTACAGCAAGAGCGTTATTGTTTGCACAATATTAGGGAAATTGCATAAGTTCTCCCCAGCATTTAATTTCACTTCAGGAGTTGTTAGCAGAAGAGCAAGGGTTTTACTTAAATTTTGTTGAATATAGCATTCACATCCGACGCTGTTTACTTCGTATGTTTAATCTTGGCAAAAATGCTTCCGACGTTAAGCAATGCATCAATGAAACTTTTGGTAATGATACAGTTGGTGCAAGCATGTGTCGGGGATGATTTGTACTTTTAAAGGAGATTTTGAACTCAAGGACAACGAATGCCCCGAAAACCCCAGAACATGAAAACCGAGTAAAAATGCTGCACGATTGACATTTCGACTAGGAGAACAATGAGGGGGGATTCAGTAAACTCGTTTCAATGACGCATTGGAAGAGACGGGTATTTTATAGAAGAAGGAGTCGGCCGGTGATTCTCTGCATCACAATGCCCCTTCCTTCGTTGCAAATGCTACTCGGTGATTGATCATGGAACGGGGGTGAGAAGTCCTCCCACATGCAGCATATCCTTCAAACCTGTCATAATCAAATCAGATCTATCTCGCTCTGTCAACAACTTTTGTTTGGTCAGGAGTTACAAAAAGTTCAAGATATCAAAATATTCCTCGAAATACTCGTCAAATCAAAATCGAAATCATTCTTTTTCGTTGAAATACACAATTTACTTAAAAGTAGCATATTATCGTAGTCCTCCAACATTGTTTTGTCTTAATCTTTCCTCGCGTGTTCAGTTTATCCAATATCGTGTATAGAGTCCTTGATACGGTTCAAAGTGTCCAAGTCATTATAAGCATTACCCTACAAGCCCTGTTCCACAGCTTCCTTTGCAAGGTTCGAGAAATTTTGTATTTTTTTGTTGATTTTTAGTCTCCAATCTCCTCCTGGTAGAGAAATCGATTTTCTGGCTTGGATATGATGGATCTCGAGGATGTCCCTGTATATTTGACCCCTTTTATTTTCTAGGGCAACCCTTATCTCTGTAGTATTTGTTACACCCCTTCTCTATAAACTTTCACTTTTCAATCTATCCCTGGATCCATGTGTATCTTCATCTCGTAGAATTCAATTTTCCATCAGACTTTCTGTTGATGACCTACGCTCCGCTAACGAACAAAGCCCATGCGTTCACTTTTAATAGTGTTTGCTAAACTGATAAAGTCGTGAGAAACAAATAGAATCTGAGAACATTTCTGATTGCTTCTCGGGGTAAACTCAATTTTCCTCTCTTTACCGCCATACCAACCCAATTATCTCCTCTTTACTTCCATACCAACTCAATGTATTTACATTATTTTATGATTCATTAAACATAATCAGCCGCCCCGCGTCATCGCTATTAAAGCACAACCTTGAAAAGTGTTGTCTTGTGAAATAAATCGACTTTTCAGCCGATTTTTCCTTTCGTGTCCCAGAAACTTTAAATTAAGTATACTAGCATAGTACCCGTCAAATATGATTAGATTATTTACATATGGATCGGCTCATGCCGAGAATCAGGGTATCCGTGCGTCTTACCAGGAATAAAAGTGTCACTCCCTAACCCTTAGCCTAGGATCTGAGTGAAGTATCTGTGTACTCTAAGATCAAAGTGTTGCTCCCGACAATTTATTATGCATCTTTCCCTTTCAAATTCTATTATAGCAGAAGAATTATAATGATTTTTCAACACAAATATTTGTATTGCATTAATATACAATGCCAACAAATATTGAAATACAAGGTATTTTTTTTAATTCCTTAATTTTTATCGTGCCAAGCATGGGTTGATGAGACAGTAAACACTAATTGTACAATGATTAAATCATTAAATAGTACTCAGTTGGAACTAAGAATGTCAAACAAGCTATAAAAACATATACAGGAGATGCTGAAGCCTATAAATTAGCAGCATGCAATTCTAAAAACAAAAACTCCGATGAAAAGTAGACCCCATTTAATCAGGTAGGCAACCGTTGTGTATACACTATATGGAAGCGTTCGTAGGTAGGCCGAGATACTTGTTCATAAAGCAAAAATAGCATTTGATACACACAAAGATCTGCCCAGATCGTTTCCTACAATTTCAGCCGGGAACGTTTCAAAGAGTTAGGGTTCCAAAGTCTGTCAAATATCAGGTCTGACTCATTTTGAAACAAGACGGAGAATTCGACACTAAGATGATTCGGACACGTTACCTCAATCAGTTTCCTCAAATATAGTTTTGCTTTTAAGGGACATTTTTTCTGACAATACGCTTTAGTCAAATCATTTCCTGCCGTGTTATTCTCATAGTCCTTATCTGGTGTTCTACGCGATCCACTAAGGTATTCAATGTATTTCTTCGCTATTCAGACAGTCCCTCGAGAATATTTTTGCAAGGATTGTGCTACCTTTTGGAACAGTGTGATGATGGAATCCTTTCATTCTGTAATAAATCCCTTTACGACTCATATTATAATACTTTTGCTGTGGTTACCTAATAATTTGCCACTCTTAAATGCGAGATTATAAGCAAAATGGCTTTGGTTTGTCTACCACTGCGCAGAATGCCATGTTGGTGCAGATTGGTGTTGCAAATATTTGTAAGATCATTTTTCTCTATCTTACGTGAAACTAAATTTACAATATTATATCTCTTTTTCATAATAATTTGGAACATACCATGTATATACATGAGTGTGTGTGTGTGTGTGTGCGTGTGTGTGTGTGTGTGTGTGTATTTATGTGTGTGGGTGTGCATAGAAAATTCAGTTCTTCAAGATGACTTTGGGTTTCATACCAGCAGTGAAATCGTCAGATTCTATGTTCACCCATTTACATATGTCCTATCCTCGAAATTGAACGTTCTCCATACATAGATAACTCGACCCTAAGAAAAAAATGACTATATATATATATATATATATATATATGAAGAAAGGTATATATGATCCGACAGAATATTTATGAATAGCATTATATTATATTGAATCTTTTTTGGAATGATCTCCCGTCATTAAACATTTAGTATATCACTTGGCCTAAACAACGCAAATAGAATCTACAATTATAGGAAAAAGGGACTGTGAAAGGATAGAAGCTGCAACCAATAGGGTAGAGTATGTCTTACCATTAAGCTAAATAGCCGTCGGTAATGTAAATACCCAAATAACTGTTTTTACTCCGAAATCTTATTTTGTTCATTTTTGGTCTATATCTACTCTATTCGTTTCTTTTAATGCGACAGTTCTGAACTAAGGGATGGATATATGATTCAACGCATTGATCATAAATTGTGTTATATCATATTAAAACTCTTATTCAAAATGATTCCCCGTCATTACATGGTTAATACATCACGTGTCAAATATATATATATATATATATATATATATATATATATATATATATATATATATATATATATATATATATATGTACATAGTATATTTTATATATGCGGATTCACTTCTCTAATGCCTTATAGGACAATTGCCAACTGCAAAGAGACATTAACTCTCATTGCTTTCGATTTTTCCCTCGAGTTGTACATTGCATCCACGGTCTCTCGGATTATTTTGATTCGCTTGTACGTCTCAAATGACTCTTGAATAGATAACTGCAGTCATTAAACAGAAGTTATCACTGAGGAATATGAACAGCATAATCAACAGCATTAAAAATAAAGGTTTCTTTTGAATGCCCTGTAGGATTCCGGTTGAGAAATATTGCAAAAAATGACCGGAGAGTAAAACAGCTGAAACGTTGTAAATAGAATGCTATTTGTGATCTTTAAAAGATAGATCTTGATTGTTGTGTATTTAATTTGCAAGCATTTGGTATTTCTTCATTCGTCATTGGATACTTACCTAAATGGCACCTACTTTTTGAATATTTTGATTTTCTTTCCCTAACTTCATTATCATCAGTCTTTCAACGTCCGTCGTTAGACATAGACCTTCCCCAGGATTCGCCACACTTCTCTCTCATAGAGGTCGCAGAGCCAGTATATTCTGAATTTGTCTAGCTTGTCCCTCCATCTAATATTCTGCCGGCCTTGGTTGCGCATGTGATCTCGGGGGATCCATGTTGTGAGTCGCGATGTCCATCGGTCATCTGCCATTCTTGCAACATGGCCTGCCCATTGCTATTTGAGTTTTTTAATGGATTCTGTGAGATCCCTGACTCTTATCGTTTCCCGGATGTACTGTGCCGTCTTGTCGTCTCTCCATGTGAGGCCCAGCATAATTCTTTCATATGCATGTTGCATGCAATAAGGACCTCAAAGACAATGCAACTTTCCCTGACTTATATCCGGCTAATTCTCTTTTCTCTCTTTCTTTCTCTCTTCCTTTCTTTTATCCTTTCTTCCTTTTTATTCTTTCTCCCTTCCCTCTTGTTTTTGTCTTCCAACGTTTCTTCCTTATTTAAACCGAAGCTTTTCCTCTTTCGACTTCTACCAACCAACAAGGCCCACATACCCCAGAACCCAGCCTCTAATCTGTCTGACTCTCTTCCCAAGACGATCGGCACCACACGGCGCCCTGTCGCGGGGTTGCAGACCGAACGAGACACATCGTAATGGTGCGTCGAGAGTAACCAAATCAAATTTCCTTACTACCCCTGGCACCGACTTGTGATCCAAGTTTTCTAATTTCCCTCGTATAATAGAAAATGGTCAGTGGTAGACAGGATCCTGCTGAGAAGGCACTTCGTCTTAGCCGACCGTCATCATCATACCCTTCACCTTGTCGGCTTTAATTGGGGAAGTACGTGCGCAGAAAACACTTTCCCGCCAAAGTTAGCGGACACAGTCAGCGGATGCCATTTTGAAAATTTTTGCGTTCGGACACAAATAATAGCTATCAAAAGATAATCAAGAGGACAGGTCTGGTTAGTTGCTCTTAAGAAACCATCATTGACCCACTGTCTTTTGGCAGTATGCCATGTTTGAGGAGATCAATTTGAAAATTGGAATAGGGAGTTATCGATGAATAACTCACTCCTCATATTTTTATTGGGCAGTGATCATGAGAACAAAGCTTGAATTTTTGGAAAATATGCGTGAATTCTACCAGGCACAAATCAAGGGACCAATTTAGCTCAAGCTTACATTGCAAATTGAACTCCCCACTAAGAACATTTTTTTAATGCTTTTCTAGACATTTTAAGCGGTATATGTTCACATTTTTAGCCTTCTAGCTCCATTGGTGCAAACTATATACATGACACTTACATAGTCATTTAGCCAGCCAATCAGTCAACCTTAAAAAGTGGAAAAAAACCTTTGTTAACAATTCTTGTGAAAGTTTTGGTCGTCGGTTTCTAATAACTTACTTACGCACACGCATCTATGTTCCTATGCACTCCATCACTCACGCATAAACATACACACGTACACACACATACATACATATGCACATGAACAGGATGGTTAAGCTTTTTAGTGAATTAAATGTTGACTTTTATGATGGTAAATCCAGTTTTTACGCCAACACCAAGTAAGCCTTCAATTTTTGATTCAAAGATTGTTCAATTATTGACTGTGATGGTGAGTGTATATTAAATAAAATAGCGAGTATGTACACCATTAATTAAGAGGTACCAACATTTGCTGATGAAATATTTTCGTGTAAATTCTTAGTAATATTATTCAATTATCAAAGTATCTTCCCTGACTTCCTTTCACCTTACACCGACTTTCGGGCGAATTTTACACTCCATCATAGAGAACAGTTTGAGTTTTGATTCTTTGTTAGAATCTTTGACCAGATATAGAGTGATGTATGGAGGGAAACAAGTAATATTCTAAGGGTGTCATCGGGTTTGAAAAAAAAATCGACTCCTGGAAGTACTTTCTATAACTCAATGATCCCTTCCTACGTTGAATTTACAGCAGGATGGGAACTGTTGAATTTATGTCCAGATATCTTCTATTTCGTCATTCAAAATAGCCAGTTTCTCACTGTAGTTTTCCACAGTGATATTCTGTTCTGGTTCCAGTTGTTCGTAACATAGAATTCAATTTGATTTCTAGAAAACATAAAAAAAGAATTCCCTCAATAGATCATCTTTAGATTTCAGGTGTTGAATGATAATTGAAATCCGTATTTTCATTTTTACCTCATAAACTGAACAATCTTTACAATATCCAATCAATTTTCTTCTTCTTCTTCTTCTTCTTCTTATTATTATTATTATTATTATTATTATTATTATCATTATTATTATTAGTAGTAGTAGTAGTAGTAGTAGTAGTAGTAGTAGTAGTATCATCATCATCATCATTGAAGTGTTGAATGGATTTTAAGTCAACAACTATAAGGACAGACATAGGGGCAATTTTTATATATTGAATGATTCATCTTGAATTCATATTGTATATATCAAATACAGAGTGGATAATACTAAAATGCAATTTTGGACCTGGAAATTATCAACTAATCGATTATGTAATGAACAAATGATATAATCAATCAGTTAATAAATTTTGTTTTGCGATGTATCTTGGCTCTTGTATGCCAGGATGGTTCCCTGAAAAGAGAGTGAGCACTTGGACAAACAAAGCATTTTGTGGTTACTACCTTGCTATTCAAACAGAAGGAACAAAAAATAGTTGTCACACCCAGGGGCCAGTAATCAATATATAGTCTATAAGGTATGCACAGAGTATAGTTCTTATCTTTTTTTCTAGTCAGAAAGTGAAAGTGAAAGTATCATAGAATTTAAATTCTTCACAATACAACGACGGATAATTGTCACTATGAACCACTGAGAAGCAAAGTCGCGTCATTCCTGAAGAGACGGTGCCTACTCCATTGTTGGTTATTGATCAACCATTAATTTACGCTGATATATGCAGTGGTGTATTAGCTTGGCTTATCACGCACTGCAACACGACTCTGACAAGTGCACACATACACACACATAGATATACACACAGACAAGACAATTTAATCACAGAATCTCTGTAATCATGGCACTCGGCCGGGTTGGGAATATAACTAATTCTCAAGGATACCATGACAAGCAATCTACTCTCACAAGCTATTGATAGTGTGTTTGGTCCTCGGAGGGTGCATCGCTATTGTAGCTTTTTACCAGAGGAGGCAAATCTAACCTTCTGCATTTAGGAATCTTGTCCTAGACCTATCCCATGTCCATGCTGAGTACTTCCACATTTCAAGGCAACGGGAGAAACTCTAGGTGAAATGCTGTACTGGATTACATGGTACCAACAGCAAGTGATTATCTCTGACCTGAGCGATTGGAAAGAGTGGAACCAATCTGTCTTGGGGGCTCTGGTCCTTATTTAGAATCAGAGTTGTATGTATCCAAGATTGGTTGCCAAGCAAGGCTAAAACGTCAAGTCTACCAAACTAACATCCACAGCTGAAGAGAAACCAAAATTAAAAAGCCCAATCAATTCTGCTATTTTCCCATAGTACATCCATCCTTTTCCCGAGGGTGTCCGTAACAAGTGAAGACCAACTGTCTCAATCAGATTTTGAACTCACTCTGCTGATTCCATCCTCTGTACTGTTAACTGTTATGCCACCTGCACATCTAACGCGTCTACTGGGTTTTAAATGAGAAGAATAAAACCATTGTTCCGTAAAGGATATTCTATTCAAATATCCATGGTCATTCTGTGTATCTCATCTTTATTAAAGTAAATGAACATAAGATGTAATTGCAAGTCATTCAGCCATATTGCTTTGCATTGTATTACGTATATTTTTGAATTGAACAATGAAATATAATCCAACAGTGAATGAGACCCGAAACAATGTCTATCGGCGAGGAAACCCAGTGGATTGGGAAGCGGCGAAGCAGGTGGACAAATCCTCACCATTAAACAGAACTCACAGATCCAGACGATCATAATCACTAATTGAATGTTTTCCCTCGTCATATATCTTTGGCAACAGAGATGGCCATGCCAAATTACTTGAATTGCAGATCACTTCTAATTGGAAAGCCAGCGTTGTCGATTGGAAGCCATTGTTATGATCTGCATTTCGAAAACAATTTTATTAGTGGGCCCAGTTGTGTCGTCTGTTTGTTTACAAGGCAATTCACAATGATTTGAAGCGTTTGATTAAACCCCAAGACAATTCAGACACTGGCACTAAAAGACGATTTCCGATTAATTAATAACCCTGAAAAATACTAAAAGAATAGACTCACTTTTGATAATTTTTGCCAGTCGAATTATATTTTCTTAATGTTCCTATCGTTTGTTACAAATTATGCTCCGGTGATTCTATGGTTTTTTTCTTTCTTAGTAATTCTAAGTATTTATTCACCTCCATCTTGATATTTCTAGTTATATTGATGTAACGATCAATTGTGCAAAAATGACTAAATGGAGTCTAAGCCTCCAACGAGAATCGAACTCACACCCTTCAACCAGAGAGACGTCCGGTTTAGGCCTGACTGCAATTATCACAGCGCCATGGAAGCTTGATAGCTCTTCAAGAACATCCATCTTTTAAACCCAACATTTATTTCGACACATTGGTGCCACGTTGTTGTTTGTATTTGAGACTCGTCTTGCTTAAAGAGTAGCGGATACGAAATGCACCCAAAATTGTCCAGGGGGCCTAAGGATCGAATGTTTTGATCGAAATAACAAACATTGGGATATTCGATTATTAATTGAATACTAAACATGTGATTATGAAGAATATAAAGATCATATTTTATAGGGACGTTTTAATCAATAAAGCAATCGTAGTTGTGAATATTGGTCACATAGATAGAGCATCGTACTGTGAACAAGAACATCCATCTTTTAAACCCAACATTTATTTCGACACATTGGTGCCACGTTGTTGTTTGTATTTGAGACTCGTCTTGCTTAAAGAGTAGCGGATACGAAATGCACCCAAAATTGTCCAGGGGGCCTAAGGATCGAATGTTTTGATCGAAATAACAAACATTGGGATATTCGATTATTAATTGAATACTAAACATGTGATTATGAAGAATATAAAGATCATATTTTATAGGGACGTTTTAATCAATAAAGCAATCGTAGTTGTGAATATTGGTCACATAGATAGAGCATCGTACTGTGAACATTTCAGATCAAAATTCGGCCGATAACTTGGTTTAGGCTACATATTTATGTGTCTCTCTCTATATATATATCTATTTATGGGTTGTGTTCGTAAATGTGTCGACTGCAGAATATTTATATGCATGCTTTAATGTTTCTGAGCGTTGCATCAGTCAATATCAACAATATTCTAACCTTTAAAATGACGTTATTGGTTCATGTTTAATTCGTCTTGAATGATGGATAAGTATCCCCATCCCTTCCATAAACCATTCAGGCATTAAACAGATCGATAGAAATAGTTGTGTCATTATCTAATGTCTACCAATCATTTCCTTGTCTGACAAGATACAACATTGTAATTTTTTTTCATGTTAAATGCATTGCATATCTGGTTACATGAATTAAACGTATACATTGCAGACTGAGACGGACAAAAGTAGTAATATTTTTCAGATATGTCTGAAAGTATCGAAAAAAAATGTGTTCTCATCATCGTTTATCGTCTTTTCATTTCTATTATTTGACAATTTTTTTTTTCAATTTCGGTTCTCCGGTATTTTTTCTTTCTTGATCAATTCTCTATTGTCTTTTATTTTAATTCATCATCTGCCGTTTAAACTTTATTAACCTCTTGTTTTTTTATCATTTTCCCACTTTCTCGTAATGTATTTCTCCTTATTTTCACCCTTGTTTTTCTTTCAATTTTTCTATTCACTTGTTTTTGCTTTCATTACTTCTTCCCTTACAACCGTTTCATTGTCATCTTTTTCTTCCTTTTTTCCTCTTTTTCTTCAATCTATCCCTCTATCTTTTCCTACTTTCCCTTCTTCCTCTCTGTTTGTCCTTGTTTCCTCTTCTCTTCTACATCATGCGTTGTTCCAATTTTATCTCCTTCTTCTTCATTAACTTATTCTTTATCTTCCCTATTCTCCCTTTTTTTCATCATCGACTCATCTTTTATTTATTTTTACTTTCCTTTCCTCGTCTCTTATTCTTATTCTCTTAATCTTCCTTTTCCTTCCTATTCTCTTTCTTCCTTACTTTTTAGTATTCTTTTATACATATTTTCTTTTTCCCCCTCTTTTCTATTTCTTCTTTTCCTACCTTTTTCTCGTTTTTTTTCTTCTTCTTTACTCTCTTATGATCTTTCTTTCTTCTTTTTTATCCAGTACTATATATATATATATATATATATATATATATATATATATATATATATATATATATATATATATATTGTTTAAGCATATACAAATGATTATATATGCAGACAACTGCACGCATTCACGAAGACCCTCACTTTGTCTTACAAGCATGCACAATTACATTTACACGAGTATCCATATATAAGGTTAAAGATTCACGGTTACACAAACTTAGATTCTCATACATACTCCTAAAATCATTCATATACACATTCCCATATCCATACACATTCTTGTGTCTTTCTTTATACCTACTGTGCACACATACAATACCTGATTATGGTATTTATATACACTTTGCAATGTATTTACTAACAAAACAGCCTTCAACAAATCGATAGAAGACTTGACCTTTTTCAGAAAGACTTGGGCAATTTGCCTAAAACATTATTCCAGGAAGGTGGACTGGAAAGGGCGAGTGAGGAGAAGGCTGTTGTTGAAGGGCAATGTGTGAAGGGGCACTGGGTTAATGTCCTCGTGTGGAGGGGTAGACCATATGAACTAAGGAGATAACAGCGCTCACGGTGTGATACGAATCGGAGGAAAGAGACACAGATATGAACCTTGAATGAAAAGAAAGAAAGAAAGAAAGAAAGAAAGAAAGAAAGAAAGGGAGAGAGGAAGGAAGGAAGGGGGAAAGGAAGGGGAAGGAGCGGTGAAAATAGACATGAAGTAAGAGAAAATATTAGAAAGAAAGAAGTTGAAAATTTCATAACAAAAAAACGTGAGTAATAATCGAAAAGGAAAGGGAGAAGAAAGTAAGAAAGGAGAGATGGGGGGAAAAAGAGAGAAATAAAGGAAAAAGATAGGAAGAAACAATAGGGGGAAAAGGAAGAAAGATGAAAGAAGAAATATCAAGAGAAAAACACAACTTGTGAGATGAGAAAAATTAGATCGAAAAGCATAAAAATTATAACACAGTTAAGGAAAAGAAAAGAAAAAAAGAGAAAGATAGAAAATTCAGTAGAAGAAAAAGAAAGAAAGAAAGCGTTGCTGGCAAAAGAGAGAAAAAAAAAGAAAGATAGATAACAACAAAAAAAGAAGACGGGGAAGGATGCAAGGTCAGTCGATTTCTGCAGATAGAAAGGAAATTACTTTAAAGTCGATCATAAACCGAGGTTAATCAATTGAGTCGCCGCCCTCTGAAGCGGAAAAGGGCAGCACTAACAACAACAACAACAAATACCACGACAATAACAACAATGATTGTTCTAATATCATGATATTAACGATAATTGTAATTATAATGATAACAGCAATAACTCCAACAATAACTTCAATAGTCATACAATAAGTCAAGGAACTTGTCATGACCACGATGATGACAATGGCCCTGAAAGCCATTGTTGCTATCGGTGTTGTTTATTCTTTCCAAGAGGATTTTTCTTCGAATATACTCTACAAAGCAATTAAACAAACATATCTGTGATATTATTATTATTATCATTATTATTATTGTTATTATTATTACTATCATTATTATTATTATTATTAGTTACTTTTCCTGTGGTTTACTATTCTCATAACTTAAATTTTATGCCCCAGACTCATGAATGATGAATAATTAACGAATAGCAGTTATAGTGGTAGTTTTGTCCCATTTTCAACCATTTGAACATAACACCCTTTTCTATTCTTACTTTTGATCATTGATTCGAAAGCGTGAGTGGGAAGAGGAGAGTTCAAATATATGAGGAGAATGAATAATAATCGGAAAGCATGATAGTCGTACAGACTGACAAACAGAATAATAGTGTAATGATGAGGTCAGTTCCATATTGTTCGAAAATAATGTCACGGGGAAAGAATACCACGGGAGAATCAGGAAATATTAAAGACAAAGGTCGCAGAAACCCGATGAAATGCATAAACACATGATCTATCTCCATTGCACCACTTGGAAACTTTCTGAACTAGACAAACGATGAATTGATATTCGGTTTGTGAACTAAAAATATATTAATCACTATGTATAAAACCCTACATTGTTGAGATGATGCCGATAAGGATTACATAAACAGGACAAAGGAAGACGAATTTTCAGCATAGACTAACAGCAGTACAGGAGAAAATGCTAGGATAACATAACAATTAACAATAATGGCTAGAAGAAGAATCTAGAATACGGGGACTGTATTGGGGAGATTTGCTGTCAATTTATCCCTTGTGTAAACCATCAGTTACTACTTGCGTGAACACTCTATTTATAAAGACATTATGGATTAGGGAAATATATAGTGTATCTGTTACTGTTAATAATTAGGAAGTAATTAATGAGTTATCATAACTGAACACAGTGCCTTGAATATACAGCATAGAAAGTCAACGGAACAGTTATCAGTCGATAATACAAACAAACGAAGCATACGATTTTGCCCAAATGTCATTCAAAGGGCTATTACTGATTCTTTCTGAATTACTCATTAAGTAGATGCAAACGAACCAGAAAATATCAAATTGAAGATTTCACATTCCAGTGAAAACAACAGTACCAATGATAACAACAACACGATAAACGGAACAAGGATGATGATGATGATGATGATGATGATGATGATGATGATGATGATGATGATGATGATGATGATGATGATGATGATGATGATGATGATGATGATGATGATGATGACAAATGGTGATAGTGGTGTTAGTGCTGCTGCTGCTGCTGCTGCTGCTGCTGGTACTAGGGAAATATAATGATCACGACGACGATGATGATTAGAATAACATCAACAAAATCAATAACCTCATCAGTAGTTGTAATATTAACAATACTGATGACGTGGGAACAGTAGCAGCAAGATCTCTCGTCTCAAAAATATTGACACGTCGTTTTGTTTGCTGTTGGCCGTTCAATTTTTATTCACCATTCCGTTTCTTATTGTTATTTAATCAAATTACCTTCGAATTTTGTTTAATTAATGCGCGCTGCGTTTAATTCAATTTTCTACGTTCTCCAAAAACCTCATGATGCTGACGTAGCTACTTCCTCTGGCTATCTTGATATCAGGGGAAATAATTTTAGCAATTTTTTTTTTTACTGGAAATTGTGTTTTCTTCTTTCTGGTGATTGCCGGAGGCTTTACAAGGAATCTGATTGGCTAATAAATAGAGTGTTTTGGGAAGGTTGTTCTATCGGCAGTTTTAAAGATGATGGTATTTATAAGGTAGATAAATAGATAGATAGGTATTCAATGGATGGCTGAAATAAAAAGATTGATCTATTAAGAAAGGTAGAAAGAATTAGAAAAAGAGAGAGTGAGATTGAGAAAGGAAGAAATAGAGTGAGATTGAGAGATAAAGAAAGAAATAAAAAGAAAGATTGGGACAAATAGATAGAAATTGAGCAACATTGGAAAATAAAAAGAAATAGGGGATATTTAGAAATGATCCTTCTTCTATGTAAGTTGGTCATAAAGGTCTTTTTGTCTTGACACAAAACTAGTTTGCCCAAATCCTGAAACAAGAATATAAATAACTTGTGTTTTCCATATCACAATTGTTATGGAACCTTCTAGATTGAGAGATTTGCCGAACAAAAACATACACACATTTCTTTAAATTAGTTTTCCAAAGTATTGTATAAATAGAAAATATTTCGCAGTTTTCGCTAAAGGGAAACAGATGCTTAAATTTATGCTACTAAAACTCATGGGGTTATAAAATAAAGTCGATGGGTTTTCCTTTGAACTTGCTCATCACCCCAAAAGATACATTGGCAATGTTTTGATGTTTGATTTATCTATTTTGCCCTCTAATTCTCCTTGTGACCAACGCTTGTGCAGACAAATTTATTCTCGGATAATCACCATCACGAAGATCTTCACCGGTAGAAAATGTTGATAAGCTACTCCTGTGTTAAATAGATCCCTTTTAACATCCTGCATATTTTCCCCAAGATACCAATCAGCAAATTGAAATTGTTGCTTGTTACTTGTTCTCCGATACTGGTTTATGTTCCGGCACGTCTGAAGATGGAATTTGATCTCTTTTCTAATGTCCAGTGCGTTGGACACCAGTCGACTCTTTCAACTTACGGCGAATGATAGGATTAACCACACAAAACTGGCAGGAAATGGATTTAACGATAGATCGCTTCTTGTCGTGAAAGAGTAAGAAAGATCACCGGATCTGCTTCTCGGCGCGTTTCTCAGAGGATCTCGAAGACAAAATCTTGAAAGGATTATTGCGTTCTTGCAGTCAGCGACAAGATATCCCCGTCCTGAATTAATGCGCTTGTCTCATCTGTGGTGATTTTGGTATGTGGTCATGGTGTTAACTCGTTAATGGACGAGAAGAAGATATGAGGCAATTGCATAAGATGGATGATTGACAGAGAGAGAGAGAGAGAGAGAGAGAGAGAAAGAGAGATATAGAGAGAGGGGGGCCGAGAGGGAGAACAAGAGAATTCTTGGGAGAGAGAAGAAAGAAAGAAAAGAAATAATGGAATTTTGATGCCAAGAGGAAGAGAGTGGTAGCGATGTCCAATGCATGATTTTTTAAAGAAGGGAGAAACAAAGGAAGGAAAGGAGGGATGGGGGAAGGAAATAGGGGAGGGACGAAGTGGGGAGAACGAGATAAGGATAAAAGACGGATAAGTGGAAGAAGAGGCTGGGAAAAAGAGTGAGCAGACGAGAAAACGAAATGGAGGAAGGAAAATTAAAAGGAAGGACTGAAGGAAAAGAAGAAGGAAGGAAATGATATGGAGAGAGGAAAGGACTAACAGAAGTCAAAGGGAAAATAAGAAAGAAAGAAAGAAAGAAAGAAAGAAAGAAAAAAGAAAGAAAGAAAGAAAGAAAGAAAGAAAGAAAGAAAGAAAGAAAGAAAGAAAACGGAATAACTAAACAAACAGAAACAGACAGGTAGTGGTATATAATGTATGTTATACTACGTTGACAGCATGCTTATTGAAGGAAGGAAGGGAGGGAGGAAGGAAGGGAGCAAGGAGGGAGGGAAATACACTAAAGACAGAATGGGAAGGGAAATAGGAGGGAAGAGAGCCGGAGAATGGTAAAAGTGGGTGGTGAAATCAAGTAAGAGAAAAAAGATAGGAAGGAAGGAGGGAAGGAAAAGAAAGGAAATGACATGCACAAAAACACGGTAGAAAAAAAAGAGAAAGAATCAGAAAAGAAGAAAGCAGATGGTGAAATGAAATTCAAGAAGAAAAAAAAGAGAATGATGGCAGAGAAGAAGAAACGAAAAAAGGGAAGGACGAATTGAAAGTTTTAAAAGACTGGAAATAAATTTGAGTCGAAGTAAAGGAAGAAAAAGGATACAAAGTGAAATATGAAGGGAGAAAAAGAGAAAGATGAAGAAGAATATGCAAGAGAAAAAGGGGATAAGTTGGAAAACGAGAGGGTTATAGAGGAAGAAAGTAAAAAAAAGGAAGCGAGTGTTAAGAAAAAAAAGGAAGAAAGACAGGTGAGTGATAGAAAAAAATTAATAGGATGAGGAAAAAGATTTTTTCTAAGAGAATCGGTAACCCTTTTTTCCAACAGAAGCCATTTAACACCAGAGAAACAGAACGAATAAGAGATGTTATCCGCTAATCTAATTGGGAACATGCAGACGTGAAGAGACCTCTATTCGGTTGGAAAACTTCTTTTTTTTTTTAAGTATTTTGCCCTCTACTATCGATGTTTATCCTCGACAACAGACACAAAATGTCACCCACATCACGTCTGCATATTCTTCAGTGATTTTTTCAAGCCTTTATTGCCGATATCTTGTCTTTCAAGTTATAATTATTTTCATGACTTGCTGAGCATTTACTATTATTATTTTTTCCTTCTATTTTCCTCCTCCTAATTTTTCAGTTTTTTTACATTAAAATTCAGCACAACCGAAAAGTTAAAATTAAAACACATATTAGTGAAAATATTATTATTATTATTATTATTATTATTATTATTATTATTATTATTATTATTATTATTATTATTATTATTATTATTATTCCAGTGTATCACTGCTTTAATACAGCGTTGTCTTGTCTTTCATCCCTAACTCAAGATCCTTGGAGTTGAAGATGTCTCCTGATTATATTTGCTTTTTTCAAGAGTAGTCTTTTGCATATGGTAGATGTCACTGTCCCTGGTGTTCAGCCTCAGGGGATACTTTTTTAGATTTGTGGATACTGCTCCTAATACTTCAATAACAATTGGTTCAATTTTAATCGATTTCAATTATCTTTTGCTGTTTTATTTTCAAATCTTGGTATTCTTCTTCTTTTTCCCTCTTTCAGTGTCTTTGGTGCTGTTCCATGTGCACCTACTATTATTGGTACTACCCTGACTTGAACTTTCAACTCCTTCTTCAGTTCCCCTGCTAGATCCTGGGATATGTCTAGCTTTTCTCTCTCTTTTATATTCACTGTGAACTGCATTCTCAACCACGTCTATTATTTGGCAGGATTTTCTTCCCTTGTCCACAATAACCAGGTCTGATCTTCTTGTTTTGATGGGGTGGTCAGTTTGAACACCAAAGCCTCAGAGTAATTGGAGGCTTTTGGTTTCAAGGGTACGTGCGGATACCATTTGTCAGCATAGCCGAATCCTAGACGTATCATTGTTGCTACCCTGTCGTGTCTGTTTTTGTATATCTGGAATATTTCATTACATTCACTGGTTATATTGTTTACAGTCTCATCCTTTTTTCCACATGGGCGGTATTTGATGATTCTAAGGATTCTCTCAATTTCTGCCTTGACATAGTTTTCCCTAATTTATTTTCTACAGCACTTTCCACTGTTTTCTTGCTGACCACAGAACTGTCATGATCTCGACAGTCTTGGTATTTATTCGTGCCCACACGCAGTCGAAATGCGACGAAAGACCATTTAACTTGGGAACAAACATACATTCGCATATGGGTGAGAAAAATGTCCTCTTCCATCAGCATGTGGCCGTAGAGGTCAAAACGTTCAAAGTACCCCTACCCCGTTAGTGCAATGGGAGATACTACCCGGGAATCAGATCCCCAGGAACCAAGTATTCATCCAACCATACTTCTGTCTTTTGGGAGGTTCCATGTGGACCAATTAGAATGGTTAGGTTCTTTTGGATGCTTCGTATCTCTCTCTTTCTTTCTTTCTCTCTCTCTCTCTCTCTCTCTCTCTCTATATATATATATATATATATATATATATATATATATATATATATATATAAATAGTGTGTGCGTGTGTGTTTGCAGGCTTATGTTTTGAGGCGGTACGTTAGTATATTAATGAGCTCCGTTCCACTTTTTTATCTCTTACAAAATGTCGAACCCTTTTTGTCTCTCGCCTTTTCTGTCTCTTCGTTTCACCCCCCCTCTCTCTCTTCTCTCTCACTCACTCCGATTCTTTTTTTATTTACTATTTCTAACTCGTTCCTTCTTTTTCCTTCTCAACCAGCGTCTCTCTCTCTCTCTCTCTCTCTCTCTCTCTCTCTCTCTCTCTCTCTCTCTCTCTCTCTCTCTCTCCAGCTTTTCGTTTGAATGTTCTTCTCACTGGCACTCAAACACACAGAGCAAACCAACAACTCTCAAAGAATTCAAGTGTTTAGCACTTGTTTTGCTCCTAGAGAAATTTACAAGCATCAACTCTGAGCCATTAATTACAGCGCAGTCAACTGCCCGAATTTCTTGAACTCTTTTGCTGGCCAACGCCCCCCTCCACAATATCCCTTCTTTGACATCCTTAGAATCCAAATATTCCATTATTGATCCCTTTTCCAGATAGACGCAGGTGTTTTCCATTACCAATTTTTTTTTTCAATTATAACAACATTTACAAGAAATCTGAATACTGTAGGATCAAACTCCACTCTGTCTGAAGCTTATAAGGTTTTATAATATTTCGACTTTACTTTCACTGAAAAATGTCTGCAAATTCAGCCATGAAAATGGACTCGAAAAAATAGTATCTAGAGATTTTTTCTAGATGAATGATGGATGATTCTAAATATGATTATGATTATTTATTTAAAAAATGGTGTCAATAGCTTTCTATTCTCTCACATTCTCTCTCTTTCTTTCTACTTTTCACTGATTGATGACGTGGGAATCTCCTCTCTCTCTCTCTCTCTCTCTCTCTCTCTCTCCTTCTTTCTCTATCATTTCTAACATTTAACTATTTATTCATGACCAGAAGTCTGAAATTTTGATTGTCGGTAAGATTGACAACTTCTACCTGGATGCTGGAGGTATGAAGAGATCTTCTGTCACTTAATCAGCGGGTAAACAACTAAGAATCTAGAGTCCACATGCAAGTATATTACAAACAACAGCAACAACAACAAAAGATGAATTTGCTCAAAGGGACACAAAGTTGACATGAATGAGTAGGATCGATGGTTCTCTGGAAATTGCTCAACCGAATGGGATTTGACCATGAATCTTATTGGTGTATGCAAGAGATTAAAACTGTCCTAAAGAATTGAAAGAGTAGAATACTGTATGACTTGGACAGTCAAACCGATCGCCCAATCCAGGTAAAGAAACCAGATCATATGATCAAGAAACAAAAAGATATATTGGAGTAGATAGCGCCTTTCCCTTATATCACAGGTTTTAACTGCAAAGGATGCATAGCTGAGATATATCTACTAGATAGATAGATAATTAGATGGATAGACAAACAGACATATAGATTGATAGTTTGTTCGTTATGATGACAAGTATCAATGTATATATCTCAAATCAGCAGTAATATTCGCCTTTCTTTTCACTAAAAGCTATCGTGTGCGCACGTGAATGTATTTGAAGTAAATTTATGTAAGCTGAGTACAAGTGCAAAATGGTGAAACACGAAACTTACAGAAACGAGTTCGAGTCTCTGCCGTGGATGTTTATGTTTATCTCGAAAAAATACGAATCAACAAGTTTTTTTTTACTCTATCCCAACGCCAGACATCTTGACAGATGTTTCGTCACGATGGTTGGAGGAAAGTCGTTGCTTGAGCACTGGAAATAATAACTCAGCTAAATCTATCATATTTTATGGAATATGAGACCTACGGATATACCAGATCCCCAAATCAGGAAAATAATTATTGTACTTGAGGGCAAGCATTTGATGTTGTTGAAATATGTAGGTGCAGTTTAGTGAAACATGCAAGAATATTGTAGGAATGAATCTTTTCAATGAAAATAATAACTCGTCATCACAGACAATAATTGAACAACCGTAGAGTCAGAATTTGAAGTCATGTAAGAAATTCCATCCAAGAATAAATTCTATTTATAACATCACTGACGTTTTCCACTGGGAAATATCAACATTCTAAGGTCGAAGCATATTTTTTAGAAGTGGTCTTGTGGAGTAATGATGCTAATTTTCAAGTCTGTAGACAAAAAGTATGGCCAGGGGCTCTGGAAAACACCAGCATATAGATAACCACGCAAATACATAAACATGCACACATATAAAAAACGAAGATATAGCCTTTATCCATCTTTGATGGTTACAGTTTTTGAATTGATTGCATTTCATCTTCAGTTAAGCTTAGCTACCATTAACATGCTCCAATAATAATACCATTGTAAATTACAAGAGATTAAAAAAACACCTCCAACTCCGCTGGGTGATGTTTGTTTGCTATTCCGGGGGCAAATGGAAGTCTTAAATGCCATTGAAGAAGCAATTGTGTCTTTGAAACGAAGTGGTTACCCATATTGTAAGCCTTGACAAGGATTTACCATTGTAATCAATATGTTTGTATTCATCCTATCCTTTTCATCATTATTTCCCGATATTGTTTATTATACAGCAATTACATAAACTTTTTTCTTTCTTTTACAGGTAAGTACAAGCTTCAATGGACTTTTTCTTCCGTCATGAAGTTTCGACCGGTCAGAGTGAGTCCAAGGCATTAAAACTTTCTTTCTATATTTTAAGATACATTTTTTTATATTTTTGCTCAACAAATTTGTTTTTACATGTACACTAACATAGTACCCATAACTACACATACTCAGACCTACATTAAAAAAAAAACAATAATCATAAAAAAATATGCATTTTGATTATTGTATTTATTTGGAGTAAGGATTCAAATTTCGTTATGAAAAGACGTTGATCTGTGTGCATTGTCATTGGCTCATCGGGCCAATATCAGGGAGTGAAAAATAAAAATCAACTTATTGTACAAACAAATGCAAATTTATGCCTCTTTACATGAGGAAATCTGTACGGTTAGCAATTTCCTTCCAATATTATGGAAAAGTCTTTATCATATGAACACGGTGAATAATCTTTGTAGAACTGAGTGCAAACTTTCACAAGAAAACTCCATGTGTTGTTTATATATAATGGATTAATAGTGCATATTACCTCTACAATGATCTCAATATCGATTTAATGTTATCACCGATCTGCACATGTAAGAGTTTAATAGAGGCTTGCAAAAGTCTTGTAGGGAGGATTTTTGAAAAGTTTGTTTTGCTACTCCTTTAACAGTGATCCGGATACGAAATTCGGTACTGAAAACTTATCCTTATCTGACATTCCGCAAATCGATGTTTTTAGGCAAGAAGTAAAAGTAAAAGTAAAACAATGTTTTCCTGATTCCTAATATTACACATTCTAAATTCATAAAACAAAAAAACTTACGCTGAAATGAAACGTTCGGATGGAAAATATTGATCTAGTAAGGCGTTAGAGAACGTGGTTCAGGTCATCAACGGATTAAAGAATGATAACGATGATGATGATGATGATGATGATGATGATGATGATGATGATGATGATGATGATGATGATGGCAGTAACCTGAAGTGCTCATGAACAGCATTAAAAAAAATACCAACAATTGCCAAGTAAACAGCATTTTTTTCATTCTCTTGCGACATTCAAAATGGCAATAGTGTTTCATTTTCTGTTGATTCCCGTATTTTTCTTTCCAAAGTAAACTGATCTTGTGTAGACGGTGAGGAAAGTTCCTGTGGGAACAGAGGTCAACATCAACAGCTGCCATCAAGAGTTTAGGAAGGATGCAGTGTATATGTGATTAATATTGAAAAAAAATGGGCGGGAGGATGGAAGCGAAATAGAAAGTGAAAGCGAAAGTGAAAGTGAAAATTATGGTGAAAGTTTTCTTCAAGTAAGAATGAAAGGGACATCTGAAGTATAAAGGGGAGAAGGAAAATAGAACTGAAGAAGTTAGGAGAACTCAGTCAGAGGGAAAGGCTGGTTACTCAATAGAAACTGTCACGTGACCAGTGTCTCTTGATAGCATGTCATGTTTGGGTGATCAATTAAAGAGATTGGGAAAAGGGAATCAATGAATAAATAACTTTAATTTGGCATTGATCACTAAGAAGTCTGAATTTTCAAAAAAAAGACGATTGTGAATGCTAAGGCACCGTTTACAGCATAGACTTACGTTATGAATCCAACACTTCACTAGAAATATAGGAAGAGGGTATTTACATAAACAACAAAGGTTTTCTGAGACATAATAAAGAGTAGTTGTATAAATGTTCAGCCTTCAAGCTCCGTTGATGCGGCCTGTGAGCACGAAACATGCATACATAGCCAGCCAAACCAGTTTGAAAACTGAAGAAAAGTATGTTGACAGTTTCGGTTGACGGTTAATAAAATGTGGGAACGGAAAAGAATAAGATAGGGGAGAAAGTGATAAAAAGAGAAGACTAAATAGAACGAGGGAGAGCAATGGCGAATGGTGACATCTTCAAGAGAAAGATCATGAATTAGTGGATCAAAAAGATGAACGAAAAAATACCTGGAAATAGTAGAGAAGGAGCGAAGGAATAAAAAAGGGAAGCAAAGAAGAATGATCGATCGAGCAAGAAAAAAGAATGAGAAATTTATACCTGAAGAAGAAACTTCAAAAGTAAATAGAGGGAAAATAAGATGAAGTGTGACAAAACCTAAAAGGAACATGTAATTATATCAATAGAACATAAAATTTTGAGATGTATCTTTACTTACAACTGTGTCTGGCAGAGGGCCAAAATAATAAGGCACCTGTGAAGACTGAACTTACTACAATGTCAATACTATAAAGGTCTGCATAGTTGAACATAGATCTGTTTCAATCGGATATTTACTAAACTGAGATCACAATAGCAAAGTATCATGTAATGACTTAGCCCACTGCAATAGTGATAGTGTGCAATTCTATTCATATAATCATACAGATCTCCTCGGCTTTATGAAAGTTTATGCCATTTCGTTCTTACGAAAGACCCAAAGCTGCCATTGGTTTGAACTATTTATGATCAGCATCTGCGATTTTGCTGGTACATATTTTTGCATCTATTTGTATGATCTTTCATAAGGTGTTAGAAAACCCGAAAAGAACTCCTACGAACGTTATACTCAGCGTGAAACTGGCAGACAGAAAATGGTTGTTTGGGGGTCAGGAATGGTCAGAAAAGTTCCATGTAAAATACTGGTAATTGCTTCTTTGCCATTTCAGCTAACGGAAGGTTTCATAGGGACCCCCTATTTTCGGATAACGTGGAAATCTGTAGTTTCACGTCAGATGCCTTTCAATAGCATATTTACCAAATTAAGGTGCATCTCGAAAGAATGGAATTCTAGCCATCTAACATGCATGGATGGTGATTTAATTATGTATTTCTCACTTGCTCCAGTGGTTGATATTCAAGCCTGACCTTCGAATGCTGATTTTCAGGACCTTACTTGAAAGATTGATACACCATGTAATTTCCCCTTTCCCTTTTTCTCCCCATTTGATCGGGAGTCACACTAGTATTAGTTTCATGAACATCTACAAAAACACGTACATGTTTATTCAAGACATGACAGAGATTAGCGCGATCACGCTTCCCATGGAAGGGGATGGTAAAAGCTTTTTATTTTTCAACAGTGACGAATAATTATGATGATGATGACCTGCAAAATCTATTTGGACTTATATTCTGTGGCGTCCATCAGCTTATGACTGACGCCCTGCCTTGTGGCTGGTATAATTACGTATCTCACATCAACGTCAGTGGTAGGTTGTTCTGAGTAAGTAAAAGTCACGGTCTTCATTGTTAGCCCCAGTATTATTATAACGAAGGTAATTTTTTAAAACGTTAAAATCCTCTTCACTCAACCCAAATAAATTTTTGCCCTAACTGACTGACAAACCCTAAACCCCAATCCTCACTCTATTTTATCATCTCGATGACATAACAACAACCAAGTTCTTCATTTGAATTTATTTTAGAAATCAAAATATTCAGTGTGCTGGGGACGAGCGAAATAGACCCAAAATCAGAATTTGGGATGCTGATTTTTAAGGTGTGGATGAGCTTAGAATATTCGTTCAAAATACCCACTGTCCTATTCTCTACATTTGACCTCATACTAGACTACACTAAGTTTAGCAAATATCAAGAGTTCTTTTCTAATGCCACTTTGTCTAACAGTAAGGACAAAAAAATGTCCCAGTGATATTAAATCGCTACGATTTGAGGATGTGGTCTGCTCAAATCCCCAAACATCAGAAATGATATGGCAGATGCGTAATGATACATTGTATGCTTTGTTGGTTTGTTTAGGGACCAAAAATGTAAATAAACGAATCTAGTATTTGTAAAAGATTGACTGTGCGAAAATTAAAAGCTATGGGATAAAATCCCCAAGAAAAGCGAAATACTTAGAAAGAGAAAAAACGGTGATAGAGATCCTAACATATTTTAGGTGAGTGGTTTAAAAACGAGTAAAAATAGAAAGAATGTTTGAATAGGAGGAAATAACCCAAGCACAAGAATGCAGACCGATATCTCTGAGCAAGAAAAGGACTCAAATATGCTGCGCTTAAGAGGAAAAAAACTACATGAAAATATTGAAAAAAGCAGACGGTAACAGAAATATCCGCCATGATAGTTCTTTCTTTTCCCAAGTAATTTGGTTATTTGAAAGTCTCGGAGAGTAAGTGAGCCTTACAATTCGTTTTTGCCTACGGTCGTTCGCAGCAGTAATAACATTAAGATCATAATTTAAGGACAGGAAAGATTTCGCTGAAGGCAAATAAAACAATGGATTAAAAAAAGGTGGATAATGACAGAATAAAATGGAGTAAAAAAAAAAGAAAGAAAAGGAAAGCAAAAGATAATCTGAACATTTCCTGACGCAAAAAAAGAAAGAAAAATACAATTCAAACAGAATTTTAATTTTTTTTTTAGAAAAGAAATATCTGAAAATTTAAGAATAAACTGTAAATCAGAGAGGAGAAAAGTGAGGCAGAGAGACGAGTAAGATGGAGTGTCGAAAAAGCTCAAAGAAAAAATTAAGAAAATACTAATCATATATTAAAAGAGTAAATTCAATTTTTTTCACCCGTTGAATATTAAGAATCAATTGACTTTGGGAGTCAGCAGTTTATGCATCCAACACTAGACAGAAAATTTGAATACATACATTCTTCACTTTTTAAAAAGGTCTCTTTACACCAATTTTTCGCTTTTACGAAAAAATATGCCACGCCAAAATAACGTTCATCTTTTGTTTTACAGCCAGACGTTATAGAGGTAGTGTACACCCTTCCTTTTTCTATTACACTCCAGTCTCCTGTACCTTTCGCTTCCAACAACTCAGACTACCATACCCTTTTCAGCTTACGGAAGATTTTCACAGGATAGCGGCCTAAACCTGTAATATACAATTGTCTGGAGTCTGGGGTTGACTTCGTTTTTCTACCGTAATAAGAACAACAAGAACAACGAGGACAATCCTAAAAAAATTAGGGAACTGAAAATTAAGATTACCATACCATGTTTTAGTCAACTCCATGTTAAAATACAGAATTTAAGATTGATTCCAAGTCAGGCATCCTCTCTCCACTTGGAACTCAATCTTCCGAGTGATATTTTGCTCCGATTGGCCGTTTATCATACAAAGCAAAAGTTAGTAAATATCGAGACATCTGTAGGTTACATCACCACAACCTCTGCTGACACAGCCTAACATGCTATGGAGTAAAGTGGAGTAAATTCTGGGTTTTTTTTATAACAACGAGATTAGTGCACTTGTTTCAAAACTAAATTTCATCGTCTTTGTTCGTTTTTTTTCTTTAATTTTTTTTTTTACGACTTTTCAGTCGTGTACCCTCCGACCTTTTCCTGGTGTCTATCTAATTGTTGAGAGTCGAATTTGATTCCAGGGCTGTTCTCTCACATACACAACACGCTCAAAAAGAGAAAAGCTTTAAAAAAAAACGTGCGTGGTGTGTAATTTTTGAGAAGTGCGAACTCACCCGCAGGTGGATGAAGGGTACACAGCCGAAAACATTAAGAATGATGAAAAACAAAGGCAAGGAAAATAGTTCACTGGATCACATACAATGATGAAAACCGAACTCTGTATGAGTTCAAGATGATCTAAGCATTGACATTAGACTTGTGACATATCTAGGGAGCGAAATATTAAATATTCGTTTTTGTTTTTAAGCAAGACTAACTGTTTATTGATCGGACGACATGGTCTCCATGATAATGTCACATCCATGATTCACTTCACTGGCGACTTTTTGTCTCTTATTACCGTTCATTGTTTCAGAAGCCAAGCAGCAAATATGAGCCTGGTTTGGTTGATCAAAATAGTCAATAAGTTTAATTAACCAATGTTCGAACTCAGATTAAGCGTGAGACGAACATTTCCGGTGCTGTAGAAATGGCTTTTATTTTTAGAAACGCTTCGCACTCATTAAAGTAGGGCGAAAATGATGTTAATTGGATCCATCGTCTCGGCAACAATACAATTTGTCGTACTGTTATAGTCGCTTAGCTAACACAGTTTCCCGAGTGATCGCTGTATTAAATCTTTGATCTTCCGTTTTCCAATCTAAATTAAACCATGAGATTGGCTCCCAAACCACGAACTAGGCAATGTGAACGGGAGACGATTTTGCTTAACATCATATGAAGGTTGTCACAAGACCACACAGTGTATAAAATATAAAACATGGGCCAGAAATGTTATGAAAAAAAACCGCTTGACATCACGACTTGAAACGTGGACGCCTACAGGTTATATGCGAAATCGAGGCCGGCAAATAATAAGATAGCGTTATGATTTAGTTGTTGATACCGTGATGACCAGGAACAAGAGAACTGTTGGATTTGTGGGGAAGTTTATGCCCGACAACGGACGTTACAAGTTTAATGATGATGATGAACAACAATGGTGTCTACCCCAAAAGTTGGATTAATTAAGTACGATTCCAAATTAAAACAAAATGTTGCCTAAGCAACTGATAACATCACTAGAATATTCTAATTTAAAATAACCACGATGTAAACTGTTCGGTGTTGCTTCAATAGGGTTAGGATTCTGAAATTAAAGACTTCAATTACAAGTATGTCACATCATCTCGTGGCCATATCAAAGATTTGGAAGTTTGAGAAAAAGGTCCCAGACGACCTGAATTAAATGCTTCCAGAATTGTTGTATGATGTCTTGGGGAATTCTTCATATTCAAATGACATTTCCTCTACAGATTATTATGTTCAACTCCATATTCCGAATGAAAAGTTAGATATTATGGAGGTTATAAACCTTGCTTTTTTATTTGTAGTCACTAAACCGGAGGGTTTCTTTTTTATAGAGAAGGCTTATATTTCGTTATATCGTTGAAAGAAGGTTATTGCTTCAAATTGATCATGTTTTGATTTAATAAATCGAGTTATATTTTTTGATACTACCTTATATATTACTATCCAAAAACTTTTCATACACTTTCTGTCAGAGCGTTGGAAAATGGAGATGATACTAATAAAAAATACGATAGAAAGAGGGAAAAAGTTGTTCAAAATTTTGAATTCATTTTTTTTGTGTGTTGTTTTTTGTTACCATAACGTTTCGGACAATCAGTTCTACATCCTTTATCAGCTGAATAATCCATTAGGGAATTGAGATGTCAATGTTTTTGATAGAAATAGGATTTATATATCTACATACATACTGCATAAAGCCGAAAAGAGAAAGAGGAAGACTTTCCTCAGACCTTGAAACGCAGAACTACTCCCAATCACTATCCGTTCTTATTGCATCCCCGTAAATAAATATGGTATCACTTGTTTCGCGTTGCAAGGGTTGCTAATCTCGAAAGCTCAAGCGGTAAGAGTAGGCCTAGGCTACATAAGCACTCCCATGTAAGACGGTGTGGGCTCAAATCCCACCTGAGGCTTATTTCTTTATTTTCCGATCATCGCCGTTATTTCGCCCTCTACCGTAAGTAATTTAGTCCGAGCAAAAATGTTATTTCCAGAATGTTATTCTTTATTGACTATGTCGGATACTAATGTCCATTACTCATCACACGCGTGTACACTCTCACACGAACATATATGCATCTATATTTATATATTTCTACATTATATATCATCCTAAAATTACTCTCCTGTCTCTCTTTCTCTCTATCTATCAATCTATCCATCTATCTGTCTATTGATCTCTCTCTCTCTCTCTCTCTCTCTCTCTCTCTCTCTCTCTCTCTCTCTCTCTCTCTCTCTCTCTCTCTATTCCAAGTTCCCTCACTTGTTCTCCTAGTGGGGCGAGAGACTTTCGTTGTAATGTCCTTTGATAAGCAAGGAAAGGGAAGTGAAGGACGGATAAAGCTTAATCCCAAACATGACTCAGGGCAGTGATCACCGGGGACCCGATCTATGGCAACCTCTGACACTCGCCCCACCCTGGCTGATATCAGATCAACAATTAGAGGCCTGCAACCTTCCGTCTGGCTTGACCTGGCCTTGTCTTATCAAATCCCGGGAGGACGTTGACCGACGTCGGGCGGAGAATGGGAGGAAACAATGGAGCAGACGATAGAATTCTTTTCTCCTCTTGTCATCCCTCCTTCTGTTCTCTTCTTTTTTTGCTTTTTTCCCCCTTTCTTTTCTCTCCATCTCTCTCTCTCTCTCTCTCTCTCTCTCTCTCTCTCTCTCTCTCTCTCTGTATGTATGTATGTATGTATTCCTTTCTTTCTTCCTCCCTTTCTTCTTCGTTCCGATTCTCCCTTTGTGTATATTTCTTCCTTTTCTTCTTCGTTCCGACTCTCTCTTTGTATGTATTTCTTTCTTTTGTCTTTTCCCTCTTCTTCCTTTAGATTCTCTCATATTGTGTTTAATGGATATTTTTTCCCGAGGCTTCGGAGTCCAAAGACATTCAGTGTTTGCTCATGTGGTATTAGTAGTTATTTTTCCTATTCTTGAAGTCGTTTTTTATGTTCGCTCTTTCTGCCTTCACGTACTCAGTTGTTCAATGATGATAAAATGCATTTATTTAAAATAACAAACATCCATCTTTCAGCATAATCTCTTTCGTTGTGAATGTACTTCAGTGGTGAATATTAATTACACCAATCGAACATTATGCAATAAGGAGCCCTGCGAAGAGAAGAGAAGAACTAGAAGACCTAGGAAGAGTTCAAAGCTATCTAAACAATAGCATTACTAAAATCAGTTGCAACTGATTAGGTTGCTGGGGAAATGAGAAGACTTTCTGAAAATTAATCTCCTGTTAATGCCACTACTTGTGTTAAAACTAAGGGAGTACAAAATTAGAGATTGACTACACAAGCTTTTTGCTGGAGAGCTTTGCACACACCTAATATAGACAAGAACAGTGATGTATGTGAATGGATCCTCTCCGAAATTCAACCAGTTATATTGTAGTCTACTATACCTCTTTCCTCGAAATTCGATGGGAATATTTTGAGATATCGTGTGGACAACCATGAACATATACGTAAATGCAATTGGAAAAGAAAAAAGGAAAATATCTCTCTATCAGAAAAAAAAACAGGATCCGCCCCCAAATTTTACTACCCCTCCCTCATCCCATCTCCCAGTCTTCCATAAAATTTCATGGGGATCATTCAGTACTTTCTATGATATCATGTGGACAGACAGACAAACAGACGTATAGACGTGACTGTATACATATGCCTCTTTTGAACTTTGTTGACTGGGGTAAATTCAATTTTCGGTGAAGTTGTGTCCGCAGATACGTAGTCCAAAGATTTTTTTAACATCATATACAAAACTATACACTAACAGAAAAAGACTTGGTTTCTAACAACAATATTATGAGCTGGTGATTGCATCAATGTTACGGAATGGCTTAAGTAAATATCTCTAAAAAGAACAAAAAAATGTTGTAGCATGTGATTTATTTTCTTTTCCTAAAAATGATAATAAATATCACTTACAGTATTTGATGGCTTATAATACCACCATTTCTTTCCCCAAAAAATATCTCAAAGTGTAAACGTGATCTTCGTTTTCCAGTCCTACATTGGCTAAAACCTGGGTAAAAGTTTTAAAAAAACTTGGATGATAGATGAGACGGATTCAGAAAATGTACTTCGGGCGTTTATTTTTTTCTTTTTTAATATCCCCTTTTGGAATAAAGGGGATCTTATATAAAGATCTTAAATGCAGATATTTGCATGTGGGTTATCAACCATTTTGAATATCAATTAGTCGTATTTACAGAAACAGAAATTTTGAAAGATTCAATGTCCTATTTTTTCATAGAAACATCTGCAAAGCTATACATAATTGAACAACTTTAGTTTCTAACAACATGAGCAAAGCATTGCGTTAAAGAGTCCAATTTTTGAATTGCACAGACTTCGAAGAATATATACCCGTTGGCATCGAATGGCGACAATTGCACCCGAAGGGTTAAATGCATGTGAGCAAAATTTTAAACCAAAATATCTCTTGTATTCATAGAGAATGAAGATATTGACCTCTATGCACATCTGTCTCTTAATGACACATTTGCTCTAACACATGTATATACAGGCTGGCTCCAGTCAGCAGATGCACGTACGTCGATCTAATCAAATGTCGGGCTTCCCCGACCATCAATATATATGCAGATGTGAAACATTATGATCGGATATACATCTCTTTGATTGATTGTGATGAATTTATGTTGAGTTTGGGACGGAATGGAGGGGTGCAATGCGCACGAACGAGCTGATATGTACGAAGACAGGGAGAAACAGACAGACAGGTCGGGAGAGGAATAAAATGACGAAGAGGAAACGAGAGTTACAACGAGAGTTACAACGAGAGCTATAAAGAGAGTGATAGCGAGAACGAGAACGTGTGGAAACGAGATATGATCTGTTATATCACATTACTGGTCGAAGAGTCGGGATGTGGAGGCAAAGGAACGGGAAGGATGAGAAACACCATTGTCCCATCCATAGTGGTCAGGGCACCCACGGCCAAAGCAGGGCAAGGGACTAGCACTAATGTCCACTAATGATTAATGGATTTCTGATGATAATCTCCTAGTAAATTTATCGGAGGACAAAGTTTGGGGGGAAGAGGTGTCTATAGGAAGAGTCTGTTTCTGTGACATGAACGCATCGGGGCGGCCTTAGAAAGAGAAGCGGAAAGGATGATAATGTCATAATGCTAGTCGGGAAGCAAAGAGCTGCAGGCTAAAAAGAGAGAGATCCGGGAGAGGAAAGAGAACGTAAAGCTACAACAAAGAAAACAAAATAGAAATAGCATAATACAGGATAAAGAACAATGTGAGAATACACTTCATGGTAGAACATGCAGCCTGAACTATTTTACAATGAAACACTTTTCCGCGCAAAAATATCAACGACGAACACTCTTCTGTTAAGTTATACTGATAGTATATAAAATCAACGGCTCAAAAAATATCCCTTGATCTTATATGCAAAGTTGAGGTATCTAGTAGGCTAATGTTTAACCGTAGTCTACCGGTATCTGTACCAAGCTTAACTCCATAATACTGTAATGTTATATACTCATATACCATCATCATTTCTTAGTAGAAGTATTATTACGAGGAAATTTCAATTGAAAAGGAGTTATTGTAAAGAAAAAGAAATTAAAGCTGGACGTCCTGAGATGCAAGATAGCTACTGGAGGAAAGTGATTGAGCTATACGATTGGATACGAACTAAAAGTGGTACACTATGCTTTTCCAAATGTATGTTTTGTCCAGTATTCATGTAGGTTTATAAATGCATCTCTATAAGACACTTCTTGGTCGGTAGGTCTGTAGGTCCCTGAGATCTTACTTATCAATTTTCTCAGTCGTATCATGTTGGGTTGATATGAAACCGGGTGCTGACCTCGGGTGAAATATAGGTCAGATATTCGGATCAATCGGGTGTGCCATTATTCTTCTCTTTCTCCTCCACTTCGGTTGCTGAGGAAAGGCGACAGCCCAGGACATAGAACTAATTAGAGGTTCAATTAACTCTCTCTCTCTCTCTCTCTCTCTCTCTCTCTCTCTCTCTCTCTCTCTCTCTCTCTCTCTCTCTCTCTCTCTCTCTCTCTCTCCAGTTTTCCCGGCTGTTCGTCAAACCATCTGACGATTGCATCCCTGGCATGAAACAAAGTCACTGCAGAGAACTGAATTGTCAATGTCCACTTATTTACACATGCTCTATTCCCGATATTAAGCTCTCTTTATGCATAGATAACTCATCCTTTATATATATATATATATATATATATATATATATATATATATATATATATATATATATTATTGCTGGAACATTTCAGTATGTTAGAGATTAAGGACTTTTGAGAAGTTATTCCTCTTTTATTCCTTTTCTTCGAAAGTCAGCCTATTCTTCCTCCAACCCCGTAAACTTTTAGTTGCTTTAGAAAGCAGCAGCAGCAAAACTTGTTGCCCTTACAATGAACCATTTGAATGAAATATTTTAATCGGTAACTTTCGATTGAGGTTGAGTCATCTGTATGCAGAGATCATGTGGGTAGCACAGCACCCTGATTCATATTTTCATCGAGTGTTTTTTAGGATATTTTTTCGTGAATATTCTAAATATTAAAGGGGTTTCTTAATCATATCAAATATTCAATCAAGAGACAAAGACTGAAATATCTAAGTAAATGTTCACATTTGCATTTGAGTATTCTTTAATGCTTTCATCTTTGTCCTTTGTTTATATTTCCATGGATAGAAACAAAAGTTTCCTTTGAAAATAATTGCTAGCAAATCATTGGGCATTGCTAAGAAGTCCCTTACTGAAAAAAAGTTCGTCACAAATTGTTGCTAGTAACTGAAGCAATTATATGAATAAAAAGTATTCAACAAAGAGACAGAGATTGAAATATCTATGTAAATTTTCATTTTTGCGCTTGATTATTGATTAATATTCGTCTTCGTCCTTTGTTGATAGTTTCATGTATGGAAACAAAAGTCTCTTATTGTAATAATTGCTTGCAAATCAATGGGTATCGCTTGCTAAAAAAGTTCGTCACGAATTGTTGTTTGTAACAGAAGCAATTATATGGAGAGGTATGTACGTAAGGATGACAAACCCACCATTGAAATGGCTTTTTTTTTTAATCTGTTGTACTGTAGCTATATACTGGTAAGGGATGACGTAAAAGCCACTATTCCCTATATTGCTATTTTTTTTTCTTATTTTAAACCTTCGACAACATTAGCCTCTCCAGGCTTTCGTACTTCGAAATTATTGAAGTGTGGTTGTAATGAAAGACACGCGAAGAAAACTCAATCATTTAGAAATCTTTCCGATAGAATCAGGATTTTCTTTATGTATGTAGGCATCTGCTGTCGATTTCCTGGGAGTAGATGAACAGAGGATACGTTTCGGGGGGAGCGTTAACGATATATTCGGAATATATTTTAGCAACAACTCTGTTACCACTGAAGAATAATAACATATTTTTACATTTATATCTAATTGATATTTGATTTATTGTAACATAAAACTGTTATACAACACCATTATTCTTCACTGACTACAAGGTCACTGACTAGAAGGCCTAAACCTTGGTGAACAAATGCCTGTTCAGCAACCCCAGCGTGTGCTCATGTTTGTTTATAGTGATAAAAATAAATTACAAATTCAAGAATTTTTATTCTTCAGAGATGTCCTATTAGTCAAATATTTATAAAACTTATATTAGTGTAAATGAGTTTCAGTCCTTTTCCGGGGATGTATAAAAAGCACTCTCTTGCACCCCTTAAGGGCCTCTATGTTTAATTGAGTTCTTCATTGGGTACTGCTATCGCTTTACAAACTCAGTCTTGCATCTTCACATTTGTTGCAAAAATGTCCAAATCACTTACCACTCAAGTAATTCAGTAGTTGTCAGAAATTCTGAGATATGTCTATCATTATACCACGAGTTGTTCTATGAGTATATTAGCACGAATGACTGATGGAATAATCAATGTAAATAATTGACACACGATCATCATAACAATAAACTTTTGACTTTTCAACTTTCAACCTAATGATTATACGATGACAGGGAATATTTTGAAATGAATGTCAATCAGATATATTTCTTAAAGATGGCTAACCAGTGGAATCGAAGTCGACGGAATTGTATTCATCACAATTTTCTATAAAAAATGCTTAATTTTCATTTCTACTTCTCTCTCTTTCTCTCTCTCTCTCTCTCTCTCTCTCTCTCTCTCTATATATATATATATATATATATATATATATATATATATATATATATATATATATAAAGCTGTCTTGACACGAAGCCGCTGTTACCACTGATAACCTCAATAATTGCTTAATACCCATCCCTGCCTTGTCTATTCACTACGGCCAATGTTCAAGTTTGTTGACAAAACGGTGTGGCCAGGAGCGCTGAAACGCAAACACATAAGCACACAAACACATGCACACATAAACATAAAAAGGGATAGAACCCTTCCCCACCGTCGGTGACTACGGTTATTCAATAGATAGATAGATACGCTTGGATACAAAGAAAATCTGCACCCTTCGAGTCACATTATTGTAATCTATCATTCAAGACAGCTTGATGTTTGTTTTTTCCCCATTCGATATTTCAGTTCAGATTGAGTTTTAAAATATTTCTCTCTTTGTTTTTTTTTATTTCCTTTCAATATGAATGATAAAGAATCTTAGCTGGAACTTCGCCACAGCAAGTGGGCATACGTGTGTATCTGCTGGGAGGATCGGGAAAAAATAAGAAGGGAGAGGAAAGTGCGTTGTTTCCAACTTATCCTAGTCGATTGCAATAACTTTTACTCTGTCTGTCTTTCTACATATGAAATAGTAAAATTCTGCGCAGGTGTGTTTAGTTGGCCTTGGCACATGTAAGAAACAAGCCCGGGGGTCATTGGAAGACTGGACGATAATGATTACACAACTAAGTACATATTCGCGTACACACTGAACAATATAAAACTTTTTTTACTTGTGTATACTTATATATGTATATTACAATTTATTGTGTGTGGGTTGGCGTTATAGCTACAAGAGAATGCAACAGAAAATGTAACCGGCGAATCGAGTTCGAAATCTGGCTGGGGTGTCTTGAAAAAGTTTGTATCGACTTTTACAGGCATTCTATCCCCTCGCAAAGTATCAAGTTAAAATACCCTGCTACTGACGTGCCCCGTTTGTTAAGTATTGGTGATCGTACAATAACTTAAAAGGGTGACCATCTTTGAATACCAGGAGCTCTAACTGATCGGAAAGGCATTTCCTGCAGCCATGCTAATCTCCAAATGTTTGAGCGCTTCTTTTCTTTGGGGGCCTTCTGTATGGCACAGCACTTCCTCCATACTAAGCACTCATGTACAGTAGTTCCAAGTCCCAAAGACAAAAAGAAACATACATACACAAAATCATCTGTGTAGGCATAGATGCAACTACGTGCATATGCATGTGCTTGTGCATTACGTGTATACTGTATGTGTGCCTGCCTGCCTCTGTGTGTGTGTGTGTGTGTGTGTGTGTGTGTTAATAAGATTGTACGTATCCGATTTAGTGAGTGTCTGCGTGGGACGATGCATTTGCGAACTGCGCACCTGAAAAGTCGAGAATAGATCTGGGGCAAATATCGAACATTTCACTCTTACCATAAACATCAGTGCACATGTTTGCTGTTTGAAACCCGCAGACGCCGCCTTGTGTGTTCATTCTTACCGGAAATGGTATGTCTGTCGAACAGGCTGTCTGTTCGCGCATGCGTATTGAATTTTCTTTATGCATTTATTTTTAGACTCGTCTGGCTGTTCACCCTTTCAAGTATAGAATAGTGCTATTTTAGTATTTGTGTTGTTTATGTATAAAGGCAAGGACGAAAGAGTTGGAACGATCTTGTTGTCAATTTAAATTCTGGCTGTCTGAAATGTTTCACGATTGATTTTTGACTAGTCTTTTCTCACTATTATAGCGGATTTTTTTTTTTTCAAATTCAAATGATTCAAGACTTAGTAAGTAGTAAAACAAACAATATGGTGCGATGATTTGGCATAAGAAGGAGGCAATATAACTGTAGATTTTTAACATCTATAACAGTAGGCTTTCATGGCCGAATCGATAGGGCATCGTTCATGAAAGACGAGTCTTTGCAAAAACTCAAGTCCTGTCGTGAGTGACTTCTTCGTTCTTCGTGATATATTTGCTATGGTCGGACATAATTCTAAGTAGAAGTCATAATGATAGTATATCTACATTCAAGAAGATGTTGTTTAAAAGGTTGTTGCGCATAAAAAAAGGCCAAAACAATCATGAAAGAAGCAAGATGACATGTACTTCTCTCTCTCTCTCTCTATATATATATATGTGTGTGTGTGTGTGTGTATATATATATATACATACATGTTGTATGGTGATGTCATATTCTAATGACAAAAACATGATTTTTTAGCAAAATCAAATGCACTTGATCACCAGACTGAGCCTAATCTGGTACTAGGTTACAATAATGAAGACACCTTTCAAAGTTAAAGTCCAGTCTACCTTATTAAACATTGCTCACTAAACAAAGCACCCTCTCTCCGGTGGTTAGAATTAATCGTATAAGTCGAACATTATTGGTAAGACTTCAGATAAAAATTCAGCTGAACAACCTGTCAGTTAGTACATAAGTGTGTGTGTGTGTGTCGCGGGGAGTGGTTGAAGAAAGACGCTGAGAAAGTACGAAGCTGTTTCTCTATCGTTCTGTCTGATTGGGCGATGTCTTTCCATCCCCCTGTCAAATCAAACATGAGGAAAGTGTGTTGATGTGCAGCAGATGACTGCATAAGAACGACATTGAGGTGAAATGCACACCAGTCTATTTTTATCGGCTGCAGTTGGCGTTCGTCTTCGTTCGACAGACGATGTAAACTCGAATCGATATCCTTTATGTGTGTGTTAATTTCTACGTTTACCTGACTGAATGAAACATTTGGGGGAAGAAAAAAAAAAAGAAATAAGTGCTTTTTTTTTTAATGTATTTCACTTCGTCTGCACCCGAACAAATTCACTTCTTTTCATGTGTGTGAGCGTAAGAGTGTCTCTCTTTTCCTGTCAATCAATACTGCATTGAAAATGCTTGCGTTTGGAAACTCTCTCGAATGCAGTATTGCAAGTATGTGTACCTGGGCAATGGCATATCCTGTTTTGTACAGTAGCATTTTATAACAACGTACAGTATAGTGCAGTATCCGCTGTTTATCGTATCATTCTATACAGCAGTGCTCTATATGCTGTGTACAGTATCGTTCTATAATACAGTAAGCTATACAATGTATTCCATTTATATATATATATATATATATATATATATATATATATATATATATATATATATACATATATATATATATGCTGCAGTACTGTGTACGGTATCATTCTATCATACAGTACAGTTTAGCCAAGAATATACCGCGTGAATTATCATTATATGATGCAGTATGGTTTAGCCAAAAAATTCACTGCGTGCAGTATGATTTATACTGAGGTTCGGTATACAGTACGTACAGCATCATTCTATATCGTAGTACAGTATACTCTATGTGAGGCATCATTTTGTTGTTATTTACAATAGCTTTCATTGTGTATCGTTTTATCCTGACATTTTTTTTGTTCTTTTTGTAAAGATTTACTCTTAATGTTAACATTTTACATCAATGTTCTTGAACTCATTATAGCGTCATCATCTTTGAAAACCAAGAGAAACAATGACTCATTTTTCTTCATTTTCAGCGCGAACGGATTTTAAAACGTGAAGAAACATAATCTCTCTGTTGTAACACATTTATTATCGGCCCCTGACAATTTGCTAATTAAAAATACTTGATAAAAATGCCAATTATATATGTATGCTACATGTTCTATTTATCTCCAGCCAAGTTGAAGCATAGAAACCGCAATCTGTTCATACGTGTGTGTTTATTAAACATCTATACGAAACAAATTCCCTCCGTCTGTCAATCTCTCATAAATCTTTGGAAATAGAAAAAACATTATCAGAATTAAGAGGAGATTGACATTAATGCCATGGTCTATATTTTATATTTGATCTATGTCTGCTGCTAAAGTCTTCGTAGCCAAATAAGTAAAGACCCTGTCACGGGAAAACAGGTCTCAGTGGATAAGAAATGTGAGTTCAAAGAAACGCGCCAGGTTGATTGTTCTGTCTCTGATCAACGCTGCTTATTTAACTAACTTTGCTCATTAAAGTAGAGGAGAAGGGGAGGAAAATTGTGTTGAACCAGACTCCAGAGTCGGAAGGATCTTCCTGACTTGGAAACCAGCATTCGAAACCCTGGCATATATTAGGGCACGAACATCTATCTCTTGCACTACTACTATCTCAGTCACCAATTAGTTCCAAGAAGTTTGATCTGTCAGATTTTTTTTACAAATAATGGAATGATTGAGATTTCTCCCAACCCATTCTCTCTCTCCATCTATCTATCTATCTCTCTATCTCTCTCTCCTATACGTACTCTTCCCACTCTTTCTTACTCTCTTCCTATCTGTTCTTCCTTCTTTTGCCTCTTTTTCTTCTTTCTATAGTTGCCTATAAGTATTTATCTGAATTAGCTCAGATGTGAAAATATACTGGTGAACACGCTTGTGCGTATAAATCATGATTCATAAATAATTCTAACAACGAATAAAACCTGGGAACGTGATTTTCCAACCTACTTTAAAACAAAAGCAAAAATGCAAACTAGACCAGAACAATGATTTGGATAAAACCTGTCCAACCACGAACATGATAAAAGGGGTGATAACTCTTTAACAAATAGCATTACTTTTCTTGGAAACCTTTTATCTCAACCTCCACCTCTTTTTTTATTTCTTTTTACCGCTTCACTGAAACTAATTAGCCTCCCTTGCGACACAATCGCTGCGATTTACCGTTCCGTATTTTATTCGACCCGACTTTTCGCTTAAAGAAAGGTTTTTACTCGTCTTACTTGTGTATAAAAAAAAAAGCAAGAACTATTAGAATAAAATAACGTATAGTATTTCTTCATTTTGCAACCATTTGTGCTCTGGATGCTAAATCAAGCGACACTAAATCTTGTTACAGTTTCGCTAAGAGACATTTATCTTGAACCCTTATGTGCAGATATGATTTCATTAGGAACGACCGTCAGTGCATAAGATGATTCTGCGGCTGTGCAACCAAGAAAATAATGAGATCATTCACGTTACTCCTGATACAGGAACACAGATGGAATTAAGGTGATTACCAGGACGATATCGTGATCGCTTCTTTCGGTAGAACCTGACTAGCTTCGTCGTTCTCCCCGAGACTTCAGTTCTGCATGGACACGTCGTGTGAATACGGAGGATCTTGGGAAAACAAAGATTGAAAGATATTGAATCTCTTTGTTTTAACCTGTTGCAGTCGTTCAATAAATAGATATGTAAATAAGCATGGGGCTTTGTTGTAGAATAGTAGATGACCAGCTAGTCTTGTAGACCATTACAGCTGTAGTAATTTCCATCCTCAATAGGTGCTCCCCACGTGTAACCTTATGTCGTACTAACTGAATACTTGGTAATTATCGATGGATAAATAATTTCCTTCATTTGAAGACACAAACATAGATGTATTTATCATCATGTAAACATACATGTAAAAACACACACACACACACATACATATATATGTATATATATATATATATATATATATATATATATATATATATATATATATATATATATATATATATATATATATATATATATATATATATATATATATAGGCATACAGAGAGACAGGCGTGTGTGAGGAAGTGAAAGTGAAAGTGAAACTTGGGGAGAAAGACAGAGTGCTTTGTTTGGTGAGTGATGTTTACCAAGGTAGACTGGACTTATCATTGTGGTCTGATGCCAGATTAGGCTAAGTTCTGTAATTATCTATATATAATACTTGTGATGACTCTATTCTATCAGCAACGTTTGCCTTGATTCTTGATTATTGGCAAGTCTTGTCCTCTAAATTTTCATCGCACAGTACGTACAATGGGAGCCAAATTTGCTGAAACCAATTTCAAGTTGAAAATTCAGAAAATTGGCGTTCGATCATCATTCTTTATTTGTCAGCCATCGAAAGTATTTTGTTTGAACAGAAAATGACCAAATGCAATCGAAGGAGTGACGGATTATGGGACAGTAGTGGCTAGCGATTAGAAAAGCTGTATCCTCACCAACGTGTAACGGGTTCAAATGCAGCCGGTGCTAAAATATAACTGATTATTTATCAGCGCAACCCACAACAGAGCAGTTCAATCACTATCAGGTCTACGTTATGTTTATGTTTATTTGTGAATTTATCTATCCAGACATTGTACACGTATTCGTACACGTACTCCTCTCAATGAGAAGGGGAAATGGTTTTCTTCTTTTTTTTAATTCCTCTCAAAATAGTTTGAGTCCAGTTTTTTGTTGTTTTTTTTTTTTCTCTTTATCATTAGCAAAAAAACTTGATTTTATCACTATTACTGCTCAATTTATGAGGTAAAATCAGCATATATATGTATATGTGTTTGCGTATGTATATATACATACATATGTATATATGTGTGTGTGTGTATTCCTATTAACGTAATGTTTGGCATGAAGACATGCAAAACATCAATTTACGACATGGGCCATGCGGACTTACCCTCGGAAGTTATTACAGGTCACCATAGGATAGGCCATCTGTTGTAATGTCCAGCCAGTTTTCCAAACTGTTCGCCCCAACTTTGAACTTAAGATTATGATATCTGAGTACATCTTTCCGCAGCAGTGGTTATAGGATATTTGTGATTGATTTTAGTGATCACTCATTTCACCAGAGGTCATTTGCCGTCTTCTCTTCAGCCAATAGAAGCACTTTTCTAGCATTCTAATAAGTTCGCCCGAGAGTACATAAACGATTTTGACCTCACAAATGGTAAGATGGATAAGGTAAGATTAGATAAATAGGTGATGCTGACCTCTAAGTTCATTAGAGGTCACAAGAGATTGATTTGAGATTTTGAAAAATTTTCTGTTATAATATGACTAAACAACTACATTATGGGGATGGGATTCATACATATGGACAGAAGAAGATGATTGGATAGATAGTGCTCATCCCTGAGGTCTCCGAAGATCCTCAGAGGACAATTTCTGATCAACGAAGATTTTTCTCGGTCATATTGCAACCGAACAATTACATTGTGAAGATAAATTGGTATGTATGGGTAGTTTTGTCTGAAAGAAAATAGGATAGATGGTAATAACCACCAAGATCATTAATAATTACCAGTTATGGGTAATAATAGCTGTTTCTTTTCAGTCGAAAGAAAGAAATTTGTGAACTAAAAAAAGAACATTATGCTTCTCTGTTTTGTTTGTAAAACGTCCTGAAACCCTGAAAATGATTTCAGAGAAACATTCCAAAAACACAACCTTTTCTTAGAGTTAACCAGTGGTAGAAGCATTTATATTGTGTACCAAGAGACCTTGCGAACCACGACTTTTATCATTTATTTTGAGCGGCCCATCAGAGTATTTTCCAGTAAATAATGTAGATAACATTTTTCATTTGTTCTGTTTGGTAAGAAGAATTATATCAAAGAACATATTTCTCTTGTGTATTCTTCCTGGAATATGTATACAGTACAGGATAGTCATTTTTTCCTTATTTGGTGCCCCACTAAAGTGGCTCACAAACCATTCAGAGAAAGCTTGATCCAGATCATGAGATATGAAATTATGGCCATTGGCCAAATTCTATAGATATCCATCCAAAAGTATTTACAACCATTATTTCTCTTAGCATCAACGAAGATGTGCTGACAAGATTAACTCGAAAATGCTAAAAATGTATTCTTCCACCAATGCCCTCGCCAGTAAAACCTGAATAAAATCCATTTCATTGATAGATAAGATTTCGGAGAGGTAATTGCATAAGATTTGACTTTTCAGAGATGTAATTGCGTGAGATTTAATTTTTCGAAGTGGTGATGGCATGAGATTTCATATCTCGGAGACGTAATTGCGTAATATTATACTTTTCCTTGAGGTAATTGCGTAAGTTCTGATTTTTCGGAGAAGTAATTGCATAAGTTCTGATTTTTCGAAGTAATTGAATAAGTTTTGATTTTTCGGAGAATTAATTGTATGAGATTTAATTTCTGAAGGGGTAATTGCATAACATTTGACCTTTTTGAGAGGTTATTGCATAAGTTTTGATTTTCCGGAGATTAGTTGTGTGAGTTTTCCATATCTTGTGCTTTTGTCTCAAAATATGAAAAAATATTCTCAATTGAAAGAAATAACTCTCAAATATCCAATCAGTCCTTCTGTAGCCTATGGCCAACACCCCCACAACACTGCAATTGATTGAGAACTTTTGGAGATATTGCATGGACTAACAAACTCACAGGAATACATTTACCCATCCCAACATTGTTGGCAGAAGTAAACAAATAACGCGAACAAGATAGTCCTTTCCTCTTCCTTATGGTCTTAGCAGAAAAGAAAGATGCCTTATTCCCCGTGTACGGACGGAGAGTTAAAGGAATGTACCAGATTATAGACTTCTCTTCAAATTATCTAATAGATTGTTGGTCTGGGCAGCCGAAGACCAGTACACACAAACTAAAGTAATATTATGAGTGTTGGCAAAGCTATCAGAAACAATAAAAGAAACACCGTGTAACGCTGTGTGCGCGGCAAGGCCAATACAGACCGAGTCAGTGTTAGAAATCGCCATCAAAGACTCGGTTGCAATTTCAATATTGAATGAACGCCGCTCTGTAAACATTAATAACGCTCTGTCATGGCGACAACAGGCTTGGGAGTCACTCTTCATCAGATCATCACATTTCTCTTGCCTTTTTAATTTTTCCTTTCTCTTTCTCTTTCTTTTTTCATTTCTCTACCCCTCTCTCTCTTTTCTATCTCTCTCTTTCTCTCTCTCTCTCCTTCTCTCTCTCTCTCTCTTTGATTCAATGTGTCACCGACATCGACAATCTTTTCTTTTATTTCCTTTCGAATCGATCAATCCATATGCTGCCTCTGATTCTCTTCCTACCCCTCTCTTCTTTTACTGACCCCCTTTTTTCTTATATCTCTTCCACTCTCTTTCTCTTTTTCTCCGTCTATCTGTCTGACTGTCTCCCCCCTCTCTCTCTTTCTCTCTCTCTCTCTCTCTCTCTCTCTCTCTATATATATATATATATATATATTTGAGAGAGTGTGTGTGTGTGTGCGTCTTTGTGTGTTTACTTCCCAACCTCAACCTCTATTTTTTTCCTTTCAGTTACTCCACGTGTTGTATCTGTTGCTCTTTATTGTTTCCTCTCCTTCCAACCATATCTCCCTCTCCCTCTCTCTCTCTCTCTCTCTCTCTCTCTCTCTGCTTTCTTGCTTCCCCAACATTGTGTCTCAATTCCTATCATATCAAGCTTCTGTCGCTTTTCTTTTTTTCTCTTCTCCCTCTCCCACCCTCTCTCGTACTTTCCCATTCATTCACACTTGCTCACCCGCTTCATCTCTTAATAAACACCGACGAGTTGGCCCATGAGAAATGTCTTTATTCTAGAGGCGGCTGACCAAAGATATCTGGCCAGAAATTCCCACCTCTGGGGGCTGCTGATGATATCCTCGAAGAGTTTGCTCGGTTCCTGGAATTATTGATGGGATATCTCTAACGATATGCCCCCTATCCTGTGCGTTCTCATTCTGGCAGTGAATTGGAAAGATATCAACTACAATTTATAAAAGGTGATTAAGTTGGTGAAAGCAAAGATGGGGCATCTCGTTACACAAAACATTCCTGGCCCCAGGGGGTTGATAATTCTCAGATCTAAATTTTACTCCTTAAGAAAACTGATCAGCTATAAGCCGATATTCCTTCATCTGTGCCTGTATACACATTCGGCCAACGGCCAACGAAGAGACAATAGTTAATTTTTGTGAATGCAAAATTGCGTAGAAAATACTATTCTTCCCCTGAAACTGTAAATATATTCAAATCTGAATTCAAACCTCTCCAAGAGAAACGGCTGGATCTGACCAGCCAAACGTACGTTATGCTTTCTTATAACCCAACTTATTTGCTACAGAGGGGTATTAACGCTCCTGAATCAACCCGAGCAACATAACCGCTTCAGTAGCGTTATTCGAAATTAACGATATGGTCGAATTTCGATACTAAGCTAACCAAGCATAGATTTATGAATTTACAGGAGGTCCGATAGAGCATTGTTTACTTTAATGATGAGTTTGAAGATGATGAATTATTTTATTACAATTCATTAGAATTTCTCTCACAATATTCTGAATCATAATTTTTAATATCTATTTCAACTTCAGCTGTTATGCAGTTATATTCACAATATTCTGAGCAGTTTGGGCGAGTATATTCAATTTAGTTTCCATTGAAACTACCAAAACAAGATATTCATGAGTGCAATTGCCTGTAGCATGTGGCTTGAGTATAATTCTGCCAGACTATATTTGGTATAGAAGGGTTAACTTGTGTAGACGGCTCAAAAATTGAATTTAAGTTTGAGTTACCTTGAAACAGGTAAAATTTAGATATAAATTCTGTCTAAAATGGGCTAAAGAGAAAAAACAATATTTTACTTGTGGACAGAAAATGTAACAAATTTTTCTTCTGAATTAATTAAAAAAATGTCTCCATTTTCAATTTATTGTATAAATGTTAATGTATACAATTTCTTCATTTCAATTAAAGCAAGATATTTAACAGGAATTTTATGTATAATTCATGTTGGATTGATTATGTAAATGTATACGCACATACATATACATCTCTATCTATCTATCTATCTATCTATCTATCTATATATATATATATATATATATATATATATATATATATATATATATATATATATATATATATATATAAGTATTGTTGTTTGCTTCTCATTTTGCACCGTTTTCCGTTTTAATTCTTACTGTCGGGAAATATTTCCATAGTTACTGGGATTCTTTTCTTCTTCTTCTTCTTTTTCTTCTTCTTCTTCTTCTTCTTCTTCTTCTTCTTCTTCTTCTTCTTCTTCTTCTTCTTCTTTTTGGCTTCATACTCTCCGCAGAAGCTTGTAGTGCAAGTACGTGATGTTGTCGGTATCATGTTCTCGTCATCTCAGTGTGCTCTCGTCACCGGAACGAGATAATGTTGCTAACGCGTGATCTGGCACGAGTAACGCGAATCTAACATATATTCATTTAGTATGTTTGTTTTTCTTTTTTCCTTTATCAAATTGATATAAGATGGCAGCGTTCGTTGAAATCTGCTGAGAAGAAGAAAAATACACAACAAGACATTGGATACTTGGAAGCCGATTGATCAGTGATTTCAGAGATGGTGCTTGGATTACATTTTGTGGTTTATGACCCCGTCCTAAATAGAAGAATAAAAGATATCCATCCAATGGAAGTCTGTCTAGTATTTATAATGTTCACTCTTACGGCATGATGTAAGTATTTCCCTCTTGAATGGATGATTGAAGTCCCATCTGATTTGTTGCCAAGTTTTATGAAAACTGCACGACCGGTTTTCAAGATATTCGAAACGGTTGGATGTTTTCCTGACCGATTTCGCGATACTTTTTGAAAAATTCTTTCAAAACATACATGCTTTCGTTACGTGAGAAATGCCTACGGATTACACAACAAATCGTTTCAATTTACGTCCTCGTGTTGATTGGTTTGGTCACAACACTTCCTCGGTTCCAGTGATTGAAACATTGTGATAAAACCTGTTTTTGTTGGAAAATCTTGCACACATCTGATACATATGATAGTCATATTCTGTCAGAGAAATTAGTATCCATTCCGGACAACCAAAATTTTCAATGTGAAACTTGCTCAAATAGATCTTCGGTGGTAGGGTGTAAAATTCGTTGTTTAAACCATCAAATTCGACTTTCAAACGTTTATATTGTGGTGATATTCATTCGTTCATAGCTTTGAGATTGGCCTTCAACATCATGTGCCTAGACTAACACTCACCAACTAAGGACCCATACAAATTATTTTGTAAGTAAAGTCAGAATGTGCCCTTCTTACTTATTAGGCACACTTCTGAAGTTAATGATTTGGATATGTTTTCTAACAAAAAATAGATAGATATTTTCGAATTGTTAGAAACCGTCAACAAAGGTTTCTTCTCTTTCTAAGTGAATCTGGCTGGCTGGCTTGCTGGCTTGCTGGCTATCTATCTCTCTGTTACGCGTACAAGCCGCACTAATTGAAGTAGGGGACTGAAATTTCAAACATTTATTCTTGCCTAGAAAAAAAACGTTTTTTTCTGTTGAAAATTCCATACCCAAAAATAGTTCAGTTTTTTTTCTAAAGAACAATTTACAGTGTATGTTTATACTAAATTTATACTTTTGTTTGCGCCTGCAAGCATCCACACTTATTTTTTGAAATCCTGGCAATTTAGAGGGGCAAGAGAAGTTACTCGTTCATTGATCGTTTCTTCATCCAATTTTTCAATTTATGATGATTAAAGGCATGCTGCCAAAAGACATTGGTCAGGTGACAGTTTCTATTGAGGGACTAACCAGATTTGTTCTTATTGTCAAACTGTCAAAGTTGACTTTATCCTCGCAATCAGATCTGGGATTGAAGATGTGCGAATATCAGGAACGAATATACAGAAAGAGTAGAAAAGAAAGAGTGAGGTTATGTGTTAGCTGGCCTTTCTGAGTCCTCGGGGAGGGGTTATAAACTTTGAATTTCTGTTATGAAGAATATCATTTTCATATAACAAGTGTATTCATTTTTTCTTTTCAGTTGAAATTACCTTGCTACTAAGAATGTCATTAAAACGGTTAATACAAAAATGAAACCAGTACACAATATAAAAACATGAGAATTTCAAGAAAGCAGTAAATATTCATCCATGACTTTGAGGTAGCCGTCTGACCGTGTTATTTATGATTACATATAAATTATTGTTTAAAGCAGTGCTTCTATGGTGCAGTGGTTTACAAGTTTCTGACAGGCTTTTTTTTTCTCTCATTATTTTGTCTAACTCTTGCTATTGAGTTCTGACTTTATTTTCGTAAGTAACAATGGCTGATACAATGTCCAGGAAAAAACGGGTGAAGCCATGCACAAATAAGAGTGACACAGCGATTTACGCAAAGACAGGAAGAATTCATTCCCACTTCTGAAGCCCAAGTCAGGTTGACTTACAGGAACTATTAATAAAAGTGTAGAAAGGAGACGCGTAGTTTTGGAATGATATTGTATGGAGAAATGAATTCTGTTTTGTTTACTTTTTAGACTTTGATAAAACAAAGAAATTTTATATTAGCGCAGCCAAGTTTTTTATATTCATTATTTCTGTTTTTGCGCCAAATCTACAATGGAAACCTTCGTTTCTGCGTACTTTTCATGAATCTTTTTTCAATCTTTTTCATTAAATATATAATTATTGGACTAAATGACAGTTTCAGTTCAAGTAGTTCATTAATCCTTCCTCGATATCTCTTATTTACAAATTCTACCCTTGATATCAGATAGTATGCTATTGGTCTTAAGTTGAAGTGGGTGCACAGGGTGCTCCTGAAGTATTCTACCTAATAGTATATGCGAGGGATGAACACCCCATCACTTAACGCATCAGCAAATCCATGTTTACCATCGCATTACTGGATACCCACATGAATACCTATCTAAAAATGCTAACCCCAATTTCCCTGCTTCTGGCGGTACTTATCTCCAACAGACCCTGGTCTATATGAAATTGCATTCTATTTCCTCGTTTCCCTGACATCCGTTGCAACCTAAGAGAGCTTTTGTCATAATATGGCAGCTTAAAGAGATTCAAAATAGACTCACCAGAGACTAAGATGTTTGATGCATCTAAAGGAGATTAATTGTACTGAGAAAACTCTCTGTTTCATCTCTTTTTGTCTTTCCTTTAACTTATCGGGTGGTACCTGATCAATAAAACATTTCCCCGGGAAAGTCGCTGTCGTGTTTACAGGGAGATGAGAGGTGGGCTTGAATGAGAAGCGAGAGGAAATTGCAACAGATCTCCTAGTAACCTTGGCAACCATCCTGCTTTTTCATTGGACAAAGAAAGGCCAGTAATGCCTTTGTATAATGTTGAAACTTAGTTGACATCTCATGTGTAATGCGTGCATGGCGCCTCTCCAAGATGACTGTGTAAATGTTTTCGAGTGTTTTCATGAGAGGATAATAAGTAGGTCTTTGTGTGCCCGTCTCTCGGCGTATATGAGTGAAAGCAGATCGATTAATTCACACACACGCACACACAAACACATCCATACACAAACACACACACACAAACTCACGAACATATGTAAATATATATAGATAGAGAGAGAGATAGACAGACAGATTATATATTTTATGTAATATTGTTTATCGTCGTCGTCATCAGCTTGGCAAATACTCGTCGTTGCTGTCAACTGTCAAGTACGTTCCTGTCGGACTGTTTCCACTGGGCCCTGTTGACTGACATATCTTTCAGAGTTGTCAGCCAAATAAATGGGTTATTTTCTTTCACACGCCAAACAGGCAAAACACTGCAGCCTTCAACGGCAAGTGGACGACTATCCTTGAGGCACTTCCTTTTCCATGCCATCACGGAGTTTCTTTTGGTGTCTTCCATAATTGCTTGGGTCAGTTCATTAGGGTCATGGAGGGACACATCTCAGATGACACCTGCAGAACACGTTGCAGTCGTCCAAGTCTTCTTTTGGTCACAAAGGAAGCAATTGAAGAGAACACTTCCAAAAAAAAAAAAAAAAAAAAAAAAAACAGCCGAAATTTTGTGTTTGGCCTACTTGGTCCACAGGATGCCTTGCATATATTAATGATGAAATACACCCATGAGACTAGGAAGAGCGGACCATTGTACAAGCCTACTCTTCCCTTGGTGGTAATGGTAATATATATCCCATTCATTGACAGTCTAAATGGTATCTTCAATACCACCTCTTACGTAGGAGTATCGAGTTTTATGATCTCAATGAGTGGTATTCTGTGTTTGGTCAAAAGTGGCTGCACATAATTTCATTTGCATTTTATGGAACTCAGCTTCGTCCTAACGGGTGTTGCACAATCGCTTACCCGATGTATCATGCATTACAGGACTGAAGTTTCCACAGCAAAGCGCAGAAAGTCGTCTGAAAATTCTAGATCTTTTACAAGTATACTTTTTTCAATCAAAATATGCTCAACATTTGTGGCCCTGTGCCATACTTAGATAAGCTTTAAAAAATACGTATGGTATCTCACTGTGGAGAATTAGGCAAGTTGATCGAGCCGACCAGTATTACTGCGATGTTATTGATCCCAATTGGGTACTCAATATATATAACCTGTAAGCCAGTAAGAACCTATACCTGAGACTATAAGACAGACTTGATGGTCTTCAATCTGGGAATTCTTTTAGCTCAGCTCTTTTTTGCTTACTGAACATTAAGATTGTGCCAATTTTCCAATCGGTCAGTCTTTTGTTATCTGTTACCGTCATTGCAACACTGTCATACAATAGGTTGGTTGCTTAGTCTTTCAAGTTTTGCTAGTGCGTTGACATGGCAACTGAGCAGCAAATGGAGTTCATAAAAAGACTTGCTGTCTACTGATCACTTACTCACCTGGTATTGATTATTTTTATTTACTTAAGGTGGGGGGGGCTTTTTTTTCAAGTCCTGCTCTCATTAATAATTCACTATTCCATCTATCCATATAACAGTCCACTGATCCTTTCACGGTGGTGTCACGGACTCAAAACATCGTATTACCGATGAATGTCATCAGAAATTCTGAAATAAATCATAATTATTCCATGAATTATTCGAAAGAGTATCTCTGTCTGATTTTGTCACAGTAGTTTAGCAGATAGATATTTCAGCCTTTCTTTGTATGTATATTGCAACCAGCGGTCGTTAGATGTAATCCAGAACCAATTTTATTGCTTTTTTTTTTACAAAGGACATATCGGCTAAAACTTAATGATAAAAAATGATATGATAATAACAACAAAGATGGAAATACTGTTTCCAATAATTCGAAATTAGTTACCTAGACAAGAATAATATTGAAATGTAAAATTACCATTTGCTAGTATTATCGAATATCAATATCAATATCAATACATATACATATATATATATATATATATATATATATATATATATATATATATGTGTGTGTGTGTGTGTGTGTGTGTGTGTTTTCTCTCATAACAACTTTCACTCTGAGCTCTGACGGAACCCGAAGCCCCTACTAAATAGTCTCAAATCTTTTCCTTTCTTCCATATTGTCAATTTTCCACAACATTTATAATTGTTTGGATATACATGTATAATTTTATGGATATATATTCTAAGGATATATATATATATATATATATATATATATATATATATATATATATATAATTCTATTGATTTATATATTTAATTTATTTTCCTTCATTAAGCTACAGACCAGCTGATGTACCTACGTATATAGATCTATCTGTGTACAATTAGTAGCTTTCTTGAAGTGTTCAGTGTAATTTGTGTGTTAGTGTTTGCTAGTTCTTCAAAAGGGATAATGTGCGCTATCCAATACCTTTTGTTTCTATATGGTTATCTTATATTCTGATATGATTTTATTTCAGAATTAGTGCATTTAGTGTATTTGTGAGCTGGAAATATCCGTGTATTTGAGATACCTTTTTGCTCTCGGATATAAGAGCAGCTTCGAAATATCTGCATGTTACAATGTCTTATGTGCTTTTTATGAGGTGGGCTTTGTGTAGGTTGTGATTGTATGTATTCGTATGTCCGACGAGTGTTCATAATATCATACCTAGAAAGTCACCCACGGCCGATTTCAGCACCAACCTAGGCAAACTGAACGTTAATATCGCCATTGGGCTCTGGTCAACTAATCACAAAGCAACTCCCTATTCGAAGCTAGTATTTACGTAATACCGTGCAACGATTCCAACGTGATTTACATTGGGAAACGTCCAGGACGCTCAATAGGGGTATATATGAGCATTGGATAACCCAAAACCAATTACTCACGAATATACACTGATTCCTTTAAGAAAAAATGCTTACTATCCACACGCGCCCATACATACACCAATCTAGAATGCAGAAAACACAGACTGCTATACATATTAATTATCAATTGGACATACGTATGCCTCCAAAAGAATGGAGGAAGCAAACAGAAACCCACTCCATATCAATCCTCACTTTCTTACAGCCAAAACAAACATATCATCTTTCCCCATCATACCCCACTGTGATAACAAACATTCCAAGTCTTATTCGCACCCAGGATAACTCTTTTTCCTCTAACAAACAACACCGGAAATGTTATATATTTCTCTCCAGTTTAGAACTGCATCTACAGATGCGAGGAACAGAATTTTAGCAACAGTTTTTCTGCACTGCAAAGTGCATCTAGGAGGCACCGACGAACTTTTAGTGAAATGAATCAAGCCTATCTTATGAAGAGAAATTAATGAGATGTAACAAATTTGATCTCGAATCTTTCACTCCTACATTGTCATATCATTACCACCAAAAGAGAGAGAGTGAGAGAGAGAGAGTGAGAGAGAGATGTACAGAGGGAGAGACCAATGATTGCTTACTACCAACTCAAACTAGCACATCGATGATAAGTTTGAAACGGAAACCACTCTCCCATTGACCCGACTGTTCTCATCTGTTCTCCCATTTGACAAGCGGAGATTGCCTAATTCGTTCTGATGATGGATTTACTAACAGGATGAAACCTATCGAAATTGTTCTTGGGAGGGGATTTCTTCAGTTGCAACTTACAAATGTTCGGAATAAGTGATTTCCGGTTCTGTCAAGGTTTAATCTCCATGCGTATGAGCACAGGGCGCTACTCTCCTGTGTCTAGTTTTCTTGTCTTAAAATAAAAATGATTCCGACAAACTGTTCTCTGTTAGACAATGGCTGACTGGGTTGTCACTTGGCCCTGCTAAAATCGCGAGTAGATAGCTGTTCTTTTGGTATACACATGTACATGCAGGTGTGTATGTTTGTATGCGTGTATACTCGTTTAAGTTGTTCGAGCCAGAGGTCTGTGTAAGGATGGACTGTGTGCTTTTGCACAAATTTAGGGTAATTGGCATTGATAGCCAACTCACAATTAATAATTCGAAGACAAGCTGTTAAGTGTTCCTCAATAGTACATGCTCAGATTTAATGTTCATTCATTTTTTTAAGATTATTGGATTATTGGATGTGTCGATGGCCAAGCAGTTAACAGGATGGATAATAAAATCGGCGAACCGAGTTCAAATTCCGACTTAGACAATCTTCGTTCACTTCGTACTAAAACCATTGGGAGAGGAATCATTTTATCTCTTCTCCTTCACCGGTGCAAGGGACTCGAGTGATGTCGCTTTGGGTGCTTGTTGCCTCTAATTAGGTTGTCGCATATCGCAAAACTTTGAAAAAGTCTAGTTGGGACAGAGGCATGTGAAGAATACTGTGATTCCCGGAGGGGTAAGCTAAGCCAGGACAATATTTATTTATCATTGGATAATCGTATTTATATATTTTTAAAAATATTTTTGCTGCTTTTTAACTGCTTAGCTATACACTCTAATAAAATAAATTCTCACCTGCACATATCTCCAGCAAAGTAATTAAAACTTTTTTTTTCATTATTACTATGTAGTTCCTTTTCATTCACCCTCATTCACCCTTCTAAACGTATAAAATATTTATCCACTGCATTCACATAAGTTCCGCTTCTTCTCACATCCAACGGCAAACCAATGACGTCTTCGATTCAATTTTCTCGGACACAAGGATCTCTGTTTGTTTTCATGACGAATATCTTTGGTTTCCCAAATTCATGGTTTTCAGCTGATTGTGCCGCTTAGCAGTGAGTTGGTACGATAAGCTCATTACGCTTTTTGAGTTCACTGATTAAATGAGACAACGGATTGCTATTTTTATTTACAAAAATCATCACTACCCCGTGGAGATCCCACGGCTGTTGATAACTAAGATATCATCAGTACTCAGCTTATATATTTCTACGATTAAAATATTCAATTTTGTGATAGTAATTGATAACCTTTGGAATGTATAAACATCAAAATAAATGAATGTTAAGGCAAATTTAACTAATGTATGTGTTATTATCATCGATAACTTTTGCTATCAATGTATATCCTGCGGTTTACTAAAACTATAACCCAAATTTTAGGCTTTAGATTTGTGAAAGAAGAATAATGTATGAATAGTAGCTATAATCAAGTTCAATCTCTTTTGCTCCCATTCAAGCATAAGCAACTTCTTCTATTCTTGTCCTTGCTCTTCTTCATTACGTTAAAGGATTGGTGGGAAGAAAAGAAAGATGAAAGCTATGAGGAGAAGCAATAATTATCAGAAAGCGTAGTGGTCGTACACACAGAATAATAACATGATGTGTTTGTTTGTGTGTTCCAGCACTCCTGGCCATACTGTTTTGTCAATAGACTTGAAAATTTGCACCAGTACTTCTGTAGACCCCTTCTAAAATGTTCTTTTGATTTTTGGAGAAAAAAAAAACTTGTTCTGCTTTTTTGCGGCTTTATTCTGGCGTGTTTATCTAGAATACCCAGAAGTTAGACTTGTCTGGACTTTTTTCACCTTTTAGATAATCTGCAGTCAGTGATGTCATAACTGGATTATATCCTTCAATGAAACTTTCCTTACATTTTGACGCTACTGTTGTTCAATTATTGACTGTGGCGGTTTCATATAGTTTCATTGTTCTTTTTTCCATAAGCGCGATAAAGTCTGTTGACGATTGACCTGATGCTTAGGGATAGATAATGGTTAACCCATAACCAAAGAAATAAAGAAAGAATATCAAACCTCCGATCTGTTAAAATTAATCACGTGTTTCCAGACATCTTCTGAACACAACGTGTCGGTCGTTGTACTGTACGGCCTTCTTCAGATAAGTGTCGTTGGTCATGATGGGAAGCAAAGAATTGAGGTAATTAAGGGAGATTACTCTCGTTCCTTTTGGGGGAAATGGTAGATTACTACCCCAATAGTTTTCTTCCCAATTTACCATTCTTCCGAAAAAAAGAAATTATCCACCTTTTCTCTCATTCCAAAGATGACCGACTGTAGAGCCATCATTTTTATGGAGGTCCAAAAAGACCCTTTATAAAGATGCCCCCATGGCAAAACCCCCGGATACCAACGTATTATTGTCATAAAAAACAGTCAACAACATTGCTCTGACCTAACAACTGATCGCACCCCGAAATGAGTGGAAAATAAGTTGTTAAAGACAGGTATTTACTAAGCTTAGCTTAGTCTAGCATTGAGTTGCCAGGAAGGATTGAAATGACGGCAGTAATAATGGTCTGCAGGATTACTGTTATATCCACTATTCCATGAAGATGTGTACGTAGGTCTTTTCCAAAAGATTAGCTTCATCTGACCCAGTGAGGTGTCCTCTACTTGCTATGGCACACACTACAGCAAGAGTACTTTGTATCTGAATAAATGTGCGTAGATATTTTCCTCTTTATCCGATTTATATCCGTTCATTATAAAACCTCTTGAGTGACAGCTTCCCTCTGTCTTAACTGAAAGTAGACATAACAGACATTTTGTGTCAATGTCTGAGTTGGTTGGGTAATTTTAGAGCATTGATCGTCCCTATATCCCTTATTTTCTCCTTAAAAGCCAGGAATTCGAATGCTGGGTTTCAGAGTCATTAAACTCTACTTGAATTACAATCAACATTAGGTCACGTCTTCAAAAGTTTGTCACACTTCGAAAATAAAAATTTTGTGTTGGAAGTGGGGTGGATAGAGGAGAGGTTTTGAGAATGGAAATACAGCACAAAGATTGTGAAGAGAGTGGGGAGAGTGACAGAGAAACAGAGTAGGCGTTCAGAAAAGGGTAGGAGTGAAACATAAAAATATCTGCTAATGGAAAACAGCTGAATTTGGCCGTGGAACTGAATTTTCATTTCTACATAAACTGTTAGCATAAGCAGTGGGTATTTTACTAGTCTTTCTCATTTTCTTTCCTCTGGCCTTGCTCCTTGACTCAACCAATCTTAGTAAATATCTAGTTTATAGTAATTATAAGATCCTAATAGAAAAATGTGTGACACGTGAAAACCTATGAGTTAAACTGATGGCAGAACGTGATGTCCTGAATAACGTCAACAGACAAGAAAACCGTTCGGATAGAATGAGAATTCATTTCTACTATTAAGTGCAACTTCCGGTTAACTGCATTTCCGGATTCGATACCGGCTTTCAGCCATGGTTCTTCCTATTTGTTCATGGTGATGTTACGTGACCTTGGTCCAAATATCGACAAATGATATCAGCTCGAACTCATAATGAAAACAATGAAAATGAATTACGAACCAAGTTTGCTCCCAGGTTTTTGTAGAAAGCCTTTGAACCACCATGTTGTAGTGATGAATGGGATCTCATTTCTTTACTTGGGACATTGAATCGAGACAAATTGAAAAAAATCTTGACAACATGTATTCAGAGGCAAGTGTTTAAAACGTGTTCCCAACATTTCTGTCGTACGAAAATCGATTCTGATCGCTACAATTTCCGTATATAAACTTGGACCCGTATAAACTCTTTGCGCAATATTATAATAATCAGAATACAGCTGGCTTACCTCTGTCAAAGAAGTTGGAAAGACATAGATGTATTCGGTCGTCTCTGTTTGTCCACTTGTCTTTTCCTTCGTTCGTCCGTCTTCACAATAACTTTGAAAGTCATGGAGTTAATTTTGATGAAATTTTGAGGAATAATAAGCAATAAAATCAGATACAGGTGGTGAATTTCGGGGTGGATCCTGGAATATTTTTTGATTGAAATTTTTCCATTTTTTCTATTACATTTTTGTATACGCTCATGCCTATCCACACGATATCTCTAAAAATTATTATTGAAAGTTAAAGGGCTTTTGGTGAAAGGACGGAAAATAGGCCATGGGATAATTTTCAGTCGGATCCATGCTCAATTATCTCCCTTACTTAGTAGTTATAATTTGTTACGACATGACATTGCCTAAATTTCATGTTTGCCCACACGATATCTCCAAAAGTTCCCTATTAATTTCAATGATTCTTGGTGGAAGGGTAGATAATTGACTGTGGGAGAACTAATTAGATTTAAGGGTGGATCCAATTACTTTCCATGACAATGGTTTTATTGGGCGTATGCACTCCCTGAGTGCTCCCTAGTTTTGTTTCATGAATCTTCTTTCACACTTTGAGAAACATTTATGCATACAAAGAGGAGAACCTATCCCCCAAAAATAAAGCGTAGGAACAATTACCATTAATTTATATGGGAAATATATAGCAAAAACAGGAATGATATGAGAGGAAGGCACTGCCTATATGACTGCTTGCTGCAGAACAAACGCTGCAAGCAGTCATAATTACATTTATCGTCTTTCTTATTAAAAGCGAAAAGTTTGCATAAAAAAAGGGGTCTTTCTAAACGCGGGGGATAACTGTACTTGTAGTATTGATTACATTTGAGTGAATATTTTGAAACATTTAATTATATCAATTAATCCTCAACTAACAGATTGAATTTGACATTGTAAATCGAGACAGAAAGCCGAGATTAGATTTTTAAAAAAGATTAACCAAAATTATTATTCAAAATGCTTCATCTCAGTTCAAATAACTAGTAAAGAGCCCATTCTAAAGGTGTATGATTGATAGTCCTGACTTTATGGTGTATCGAACGGCCTGACCCTGACAAGAACACAGATGAACGTCCCCCAAATATAACTTTGAACTTATTTTGTGCAATCCATACGTCTTGTCAGAGTTTTTTTTACTATTACTTACTGATATTTGTTTTAACAGATCATTTGAAATAGTCATGTCGTAATAAAATTAGAAATGAGGATGAACAGACGACTAACGAAATATGATCCCTCCTCTACTTATAAGCTACAAGCTTATGAACTCGCCAACGCCAGGTAAAGTATTTATGAGGTAAAAGAAGATTAAAGCTTTAAGACTTGTGAAAAAATTTTTCGTTGACTATAGACCACTTTGAGGGAAAGGTTTCCCTTCAATTCTGGTCCCTTAAAAGTGAAAAGTTTGACCCATTTGAAGAGAGAGGAATTCCCGACCTCTTCTACGGGAAAAGGGTATCCTTATAGTATCATGTACATACATATGAAATATACATATCTTCTCATGTATATACGTATATTGGGTTCCCCTTCTCTTCCAATCCCCTAAAATAATCATAAACGTAAAATAAAAAGCTATGTATACGTATAAAATCCTTGAAAGAAAGGGAAAGATGTCTATTCCCTATCGATCCTTTAAAAGGTGGGGAAAGTCTTCATTTTTGATTCCTTAAAGGGGAGAAGGTTCCCTTTCGCTTTTGACCACTTGAAGTTGGGAAAAATCTGTTCCCCTCTGACCCCTCGAAAAAGGGGAAAAATGCCTCCGTCACTTTTAACTCCTTAAAAAGGAGAAAACTTCCCTTCACATTTGATCACTTGAAGGGAGGAAATTATTCTTTCAATCTTGGCCCCTTAAAGAAAATTAATAGACATGTTGAAGAAGAAGCTACGTACATGTTTAAAATCCCTTGAAAATCTTCCTCAAAACTATTTACTTACCTTGCGTTCATTGAGTATCAACGCCAAATTTTGCCAGGCTAACCCATGCTTGGGTGAATTTTATCGTATAACACAGAGATAGAAGATCACGGACATACGGTGTGATACCTTTCACTTATGTAGAGAGATTTTATAATAATATAAGATTTCAGTAATAGCCCACTCAGTACAGCATCATTGAGTGCTTAATTCACAATAAAACTGTTTATGAAAAAAGGTTTAAAATAGTATAGTAGGTTCAATATAATACAGTGGTAATGTTTCCAACTGTTTCTCTACATAAAAGCAGTTACCAAAATTCCTATGGAAGCAAAAGATGTAATGATCCACCTAGGGAATGATGCTAATAATTACGCTACTTTTCATGTTTCTAACAATGAATCATTATTGTAATTTTTGTGCAATCCTTGCTCAACAAAAGTATTTTACAGAGATGACATCTTAATATAAGAGAATTGTTAGAGGAAGGTTTTTGTTTCAAAACAGTTCCTCAAAAGGAGAAGACATCAAGAGAATGATCACCCGTGGATGGCAAGCCTTCGACAGAGTCAGCTCAACTGTTTATTGACAAGAAAGTCCCATCAGTCTTAAAAAGAAAACTATGCAACCAAAACATCCTCCCTATAGTCACCTATGGAGCAGAAACATGGAATTTAACCAAGAGACTGGCTCACAAACTGAATAGCATGCCAATGAAAGAACCATGCTTAACCTTACATTGAGAGATCACAAGACAGCACAAAATATCAAAAAAGAAACAGGGGTCCAAGAGATTATGGAAAACTCAAATGGAGATGGGCTGGTCATGTTGCAAGAATGGCAGATAATCTATGGACTTCACAGCTCACAACATGGATCCCCAGAGATCAGATACGATGCGTAATCGAGGCCGGTAGAATACGAGATGGAGAGACGAACTAGGCAAGTTCAAAAATATTGGATCTGCGATGCCAATGAGAAATGTGGCGAATCCTGAGGGAGGTCTATGTCCACTGACGGACCACAAAAGACTGATGATGATGATGATGATGATGATGATGATGATGATATCTTCTTACTATTCAATGAACGACATTTCATATGTTTTGAACGGCACACACCAACTTCATCTATTTGAGAGATACTGGTATTATGAACAGGAAAGATTTGAAAAATAAAAAGGTAAGAGCAAGACAGGTGGGTGGAAAGGATGAAAGAGACGCACGATAGAAAGATGGAAAAAATAAAGAGTAGGAAAAGAGATGGTTGTGGTTTGGAGACACTGACTAATTAGTGGGATGTGCCTGACCAGAACTGTGATATTTGCTGGCAGCCAGCGAAATAAGCAGATTACCGACTAAAATCAATGGAACTTTTGGTTGGCTTTATCACATTATCGCGGGCTTCTCTTCCATATTGCCGGTCTTTCGAACATGTCGACAGGGCACACGATCCGAACCATCCATGGCGACACAGAAAGAAGATTAGAGAGTGTCTGTGGCAGGGGATGTGAGAAGAGTCTGGAAAGATGAAGAACTAAGTTACTTGAAAGAGAAAAAAATTTTAAATATAGGAAGATGCTAAATGGGCGAAAGAAACGTTTTGTGAAAGCGTGGCAAGATAGAGCGAGACAGGGCGTATCGAGGTAGAAAGAACGAGACAGATAACGTGGCAACATAGAATGTGAGTTGGAAAATAAGAAATATTGATAGATAACCTGAGAGATAGTGAGTGATATATACATATATATATATATATATATATATATATATATATAGAGAGAGAGAGAGAGAGAGAGAGAGAGAGAGAAAGAGAGATTGCAATATATACATACACATGTATATATCTAGAGAGAGAGAGAGAGAAGTGAAAAGAGGGAGAGAGAGATTGGTAAAGCAAAATAGATATATACAGACTGAGAGAGTGAGAGAATTTTATAGATATGTTTGTGTGTGTGTGTGTTCCCATTTCGCCGACATTATGTATATCATCATGAGGACAGTTTATGCCCGACAGAATGTGATAATTGTAAGAATTTATTTGGAAACATATTTCGTCCGGTACCAGAATTTACCAAGTACCAAATCGAACAACCAGTCATGTAACTGAATACAGAAAACGAGTGTTTTTTGGGACTCGGTAGGGAAGGAGTGAAATAGAGATGTATGGAAAAACCGAATGGAAGAGAAAGATCTAGAGAAAGGGAGACTTGGAGAGAGAGAGGGGGGAGAGATACCGGGACAGATGTGGAGGAAACTGTATTTATAGATACATAATGAGAAATAAGAAAGAGAGAGGACGAGATACTCAAAGATAGAGATCTAAAAAGAAAGAGATAGGTAGAGAGATAGTGAGAGAAAGAGAGACTGAAAAGGAGAAAGTGACAGAGAAAAACGAAAGAAAATAGAACATGGCTAGCTCAGCCAGACAATTGTAAATAAGGTCACCTGGTTTTCGTCCATTTTGTTGTGGCGAACTCAGATTATAATTATTTTTCTAATCCTTGGCCATTTGGCAACCTTTATCGCTATAATAGCTGCTTCCAGCGCTGTCAGAACTACTATCATCTTCATCAGCAGTATTGCCACCATCACAATCGGCATTGCTATTATAATGGCAGTTAGTTCTAGCTGAGAATATACCTTGTTGTAAGGTTAAAGCAAGTGAAAAATAAAGTAAACAGATGATTCGAAAATTGTCTGAAATATTTGAACGCCTGAAATTGTTAAGAACATATATATATATATATATATATATATATATATATATATATATATATATATATATATATATATATATGAGCGAATAAATTTTGTATTACGTTTTACGCACACCTATATGTATATACATGCTATACCGATAAAAAAAACTGTTCAGTGTTTTCTGACAAAGATCGAAGATCATACAATAAAAATGTCTGCTAATAACTGTGTCAGGCTATGAACTAGTTTACCTAACCTCGCCTAGCGGCTGTTAGCACGTTGAGAGCCAAAAGAAGTTAATTAAAATTTACTTGTTATGTTCAAGGCGGCGTTGATTACGTAACTTTCCACTTTTTATATTCTTGTCTTCTTTCTGTTTTCCTCACACTGCTCTGGCTGAATACCTGATTTCCAGCGATGCAGTTTAGTGTCTGGATGATCCACATGGTACTGTTCGTGGCCTCCACGGATCAACAGAAAAAAGTGTGTGCTTCAGGTTATAACAAATTTTGACAGCATGTATATTAACATCTTATTCCAGAAAGAATCATATATTCATTTTCTCAATTCAATCAGTTCTCATGTATCCAACAGCATATATGTTGTTTACAAATACAACTTTCCATTAGGAAAATCATGATAGGCAGGGTATGGTTCCTACCACAACGCTTGATTATTACTATCTTGATAATTGTCATGGGCTCAGCAACAGTTTGTATCAATTATTGCGACATACGAGCGAGGAGACGTTTTTGTTCAGAAATCATATATTATACGGGACAGGTGATTCATACCAAGGCGATAAGTGGTGGGGGTTCATAAGCAGTCTCAATTGAAATTCGAAAACAAGTTCATCCACTTTTCAATAAAACCTCAAATGAGATCGATAACACCTACGATCTTTAACACCATTGACAGCTTAAAAGTAGTGAACTATCGAGTTTGTTTGGGGTTTTTTCCAAACCTCTTGAACTTCATGGAAACTCAAGAACAGATTTTTCACCAAATGCATTATGGCCACCCATGTGTTTAATGTTTTATATATGTCAAACTTATTCTTATCCATCCACTCTCGCTCTCTCTCTCTCTCTCTCTCTCTCTCTCTCTCTCTCTCTCTCTCTCTCCCATACACCTATATGATGTATGTAATGATCAATCAACACAAGAATGATCACATGGAGACGTACGTACTTGCTTGTCCATTAGTTATTTAAGACAGACGGAGCAAGTGAGTAAAATCCTCCATTATATTCATTGGCTTAGGACGATTTAAATATTTAATCAGCTTACAGTGGTGAAAAAATACAGAGATAATTAGTGTCGGTTGTCATTTACCGCTGGCCTTGCACGAGAGGCAGACATTTCAGAAATCACTTTCTTCCTACTCCTTTCACTATTGCAGTGCCCAATCTAAAGGTGCACGTTTGGAGAGGGTTGGACTATGCTCTGCATGTCCTAATAGTCGTGTAAAATAATTCTGAACCAAAAAATTGTGCATTCTAAAGAACGGAAGTCAAAGAGAATAACTTATGAAAAACGTGGAAAAAATCAGTAATTTCTTTTTTTTTTTTTTTCAATTTAATCATATTTTCAATCCAAATAACTTCAAACTCAACAATGCACTGCCTTGTCTATAGGGTATTTTTTTGCGAAATTCAACCTCGTATAATGGTCAGTTATTGAGTAAATGCAGTACACGCACTCACGCACACAGAGTCACCCAATTTTAGTGAGATGACCGCTTTAGGAGCTTCCTAAATATTCCAATTGTTTGCTCAAGTTCTGGGACGATATGCTTTTTTTTATTTTCAGACTTTTGTCTCCAGCTTTGCAGGCCTTTTTTTAAGATCAATATATCCTTTGGACAGGGATATATTGCATCCAGTGCTTCTTGTAATTCGTTTGGCACTTTTGTCTTTTCTTTTCTTTTTCTCTTTTTTCTTTTTTTTTTTTTCTCTTTTTTTCCATCTCCGAAACTGCTAGAACGCTGCCGCCTAATAGAATTAGGAAACTGACCTTTGAAGCCTCGTGCGGTAATTGGTTTTTTTCGATGGACCCCACCAAAAAACAATTATACCTATTGCACCCTAATTTTCTTTGCGAAATAAATGTAAACCTTTTCCCTGACAAACTAACTTTAACTCTACGTTGCCGAAATGATCATACACTTTTTTATTCACATAAATTCAGTTAGTGAAAACACTGTAATCTGTAATAGTTAAAATTACTTCGTGTGATAGGAACTAACAAAAAAGATCCCTGTAAAATTAGTGGGAATACAGACAAAATTGGAAGTCAGCTTTAGTTGCCTCCTCTTATGGGGAGCTTTAATGAGCCCTCAGAACCATAGCCAAAATTTCCCCAAATTACTACGTCCGATACGGGAGGCTTTAACTGCTAAAAATTTCTCTCCTGAACACTGATACCCATTCTTAGATATACCGTTATATATAGATATATAGATATACGTGGTTTGACATAAAATACTTGATTTCTCGATTCTGGAAAAAAATAAATTATAAACGATGTTGAATACGAAAACGAAATCGGATTACTACAAGACTTCGATCCAAACTTTCAAAAGTGATACCATTGCAAATGAAATGAGGAATAAGATGTTATAAAAGTATCCAGAATTTGCAACCTATGTAAAGTTAAAACGAATTTAGGAAACAAAGGACAAAAATGAACTAAAGAAGACAAGTTGAAAAAATGATCAGATGTAATCTTAATAAAGTAAAGAGAAGGGAGAGTGTGTCACTTGGCTTAGAGAGCGTAAATAGAATAAATAATCAAAGAAATGGTTGCTACAGGAATTGAACCTGCGATCCTGACGTGGCATTTCTATAAAACAGCCCACCGGTCAGTCGAAATAACTGCCGTATCTCATCTTGTTCAAACATATAACCTGACAAAAGAATTGTGAATACGTTAGATTATTTGGACCACCATTTGAATTGACCTCCCGGCCTAGATAGCGTTAATCAAGTGACAAATAATCCAGGTGATAACGGAGTGGTCATAAAATCACTTCCACATTTCTTTTGATTTCGATTTGAAGGAATATATTGAAACATGAGATGTATTATTGGTCACTGAATTGAGGAATGAGAGTGTTTTCTCCTCATCACATACCAATCATTTCCAAAATCTTGTTTTTTTAGTTGTAAATTACTGTTTTTGTGGCTTTTTTTTGCATAATTTCGAGCTACACATGGCTACACAGAAAAAATTGTTTTGATTATTTCAAGCGTCTCTCGTTTATTTTGGGGCACTGAATCGCTTTTGTCCATTATGTTGCATTTTCTTACAAAACATGTGTTTTAAAAATATTTTACTTTTAATTACAGATTATCCTGTGATTTTGTTCTATCTTATGGCTAATTTATTCCAATTTTAAGTAAAAACTCATTGTTGAAACAATTTTCAGTCGTTAATTTTGAAGACCTGTGTAATCAATGCAAAAGAGGTCCAACGATTGAGATCGGTTGCTGAAATGGCTGGGGACAGTGAATAGGAAGGTCTCTATTGTTGATAGTGAAGCTTGCAATGCTCTGTCTTCATCTAATGAGTGTATTCTGGTCAGTGTTAAACGCGCCCACTTGCCCCGCTCCTAGAAAGGGATTGAACCGCTATTTGACGATAACCAAAACACCTGGAAGCCGATAACGCCTTCTTAACCTAATCTATCTCCTGACTAATGCCGCTGGGCTGCCGCTGAGATTGAAAATCAATGTAGTTTATGCATTAAAAAACATGTACACACAATTGTATGCGTCAGCTTAAACATGCACAACGCCATATTCATACATGAAATTGGCTATGCATTCATGTGTGCGCATGTATTATATTGATGTCAAAGTTTCCTACCCTTTCTGGACTGAATTTTCTCAAGAACCAGTGTTTGAATTCTATCTATGGCTGTGTGCTCACCCTGCACAACTGCCTGTGAGAAAGGCATCAATCCACCACTGACAAAGGCCTCGTCTCTGATATGCATTGTTGTATGAAATATATTTGTATGAATTACATTATTATCTATCTTTTAATCATAAACTTATACAATATAATTTCTGAGTGTTCTGCAACTAACTATGAATGAACTGTGCAAGAGATGGAGAGAGAGAATGAGAGAGAGAAAGAGAGAGAGAGAGCGTGCAAGTGTCCACACATAAATGTTCATTTGCTTGTAAGGACTGATATCATAGATTAAACTCCGTATGAAAATAAAATATAGAATATTTATTTGGATTAAGAGGAAATATGAAAGGCAACAAAAAATGCGTATATGTCCGACATCTATGTGTGTGACTCTCACCCACATTTCCATTCGTATTTAAGATATATAAGACCAGGCTCATCTTCTATATCACACAATTTCCAATGTGTTCCCCTCCATCTACATTTTAACAACTTTCAGTCATTTTACACCTGGCCACTTTTTTACTAAAACCACTGAATCAGGACGAATCAATGCAGGATAAAACAATAACCAAAACGATTTTCCATAAGAGAAAAACATATCATAACGAGATCAATTGGTAAATGACTTCCATTTTGGCATCCCTTCAATAATACCTGCCAACCTGAAACGTTCAATTTATGGTTCAGCATCGAGCCATCTACCAATCGTTGCCAATAGCCCTCTTGCTGTTGTTTCAAGACTTTCCTTTATTTTGCATGGAATTTTGATAATAGTCAGGTTTGAGTTGAAAATTCAGAGTTTGAAGAATTCTTTTCAAAGAGAGAAACAAAAAAAAGAAATTAAGTAAGTAAATGAGCAAAACGAGAAACATCTAACATAGATTTTACAAAATTTACATTATGTCTCTTTTAAGTTTGCACTAATGAAAAACCTACGAAGAATCGAACTCTTCGTGATTAGCTTGCTAAAAAGCACTCTATGACAGGCGCTCTAGATATCTCCTACGCTAAGTTTTGAACATGAACAAGAGTGTGGAAAACCAAAATGAAATCGCTAGTCAATGATCCGTAAGACTAGTATGCAAAATATCGATCTACACCCGGTACCCTCGATAATATCCATTAGGCTAAACTCAATGTGGCACAAAAACATAATTGTAGAAAACCAAGGCGGACCCAAACTCCTTACACTCTGATTTGCTTTATGTAAATGGCATTCGGTATATCTAGTAAATATCGAATCTGGATAAAACAACGGTATCTATTTGCTTATATCATTTCTTTGTATGAGTGAATGTACTTCATGATATATTCATGTGTGAGTATCGTGTACGTACCTGTATGCATGTGCACGGTAGGGTGGGTGCGTGTATGTAGATGCATGCGTGCATACAAATTACAAAAGTCTGCGTTGTCTGTTTGTATAGGTGAAAGCTAATTAAAGTGCTTCTGTATATAAGTTTATATTTGTTAGATCTGTACCTATACATCGCTGTGTCCAGTCTTTTTTCCTTAACTAGAGCAGACTTTCTATTTACACGACTTCTGGTCTCACATCTTGAGCAGGAAGTGACACTCTGGCACCACACACCATCGTTGGAAGTGATTTTTTCTCGTAAACGATCGTTGAACCGGATGCTGTTGTCGATTATCTGCGCATGACCGGATTTAAGGCCATCTTAGAAAAGAACAAATGTATAAGATTGGATATAATTTCCCCCTTTTGTCAGCGTTTTTCTTGGCTCTTCCAAAGATTTTCCGTTTTTCCAGTTTTCTTTCATTTTATTCATGTCTTTTATTACTTTCACTTTCACTTTCACTTCAAAGGTGCCTTTACTTAACTCATTGCATAAAGCGAAATAAAAAAAAATAGCATCATTATTATACAAAATAGAAAGGAAATACATGGTTGTATTGAAAGAAATATGATTTTAAAGAATCTTGTAAACATAGTTCTTCATTTAAAAGTAATCTTGAAAATTATCATACATTTCTATGTAGATTTCTGTGATATTATTGAGAGGCTGATTGGGAGCATAAGGAAGAACAGACATTCTATTCTGAAACTCCTTGAGAAGTTCGCCATATGGAACAAATATAGGAATGTGAACAACACACATCCTTGGGAAAGATGAAAGGTTCTGTTTGACAGTCAAGAAAGATGTGGGAACTGCTGTAGTCCGAAAATGTTATTGTATACTATGTTATGGATGTTTGAGTACAACAATACTAAAGCAGATGGCAAAACTCAAAGACATGCTTAAAACATATTCCGTAGATAGATCGATGTTTTAGTGCACGCACATGAGCCTAGATCAATAATAACTTCTAACCTCATAAAATTCGTTCAAAATAAATTTTGTTGAAATTAAACTAAATCTTTGGATTACTTACCATAATACCCGTTTCTTAGCGTTACTTACACTGAAATCCACACTCTAGAGGTAAACTCTGTCTCTCTTCCATGTCTCATCCTTTGCTTTCTTCTTTCTATCCGTCTTTCCCATCTCTCTGTCTCTCTTTCTTTTTCTCTTTCTCTCTCTCTCTCTCTATTTTATCCTCCTTCTCGTTGTTCTCTCTCCTCCGTCTCTATCTCTCCTTTATCTCTCACTCTTTCTTCTCTTCTCTCTATCTCCCTTTTTTCACTTTCCCTTCACCAACTTTCTCTCCTTTTCTTTTATTTTTATCACACTCTCACTGCTTCCTCTTTCTCTTCCTTTTCTTTCCTTCTCCCTTTCTCCCCGTTTTCCTCCACACACACACACAAAGTCTTTCTCTCTCTCTCTCTCTCTCTCTCTCTCTCTCTCTCTTTCATCAATTTTGACTCTTTTTACTCTTGATCAGTCCTTTACTCTCCTCCTCTTCACCTTCCTCTCTCTCTCTCTCTCTCTCTCTGTTCGTTTTCTTTTCCTCACTTTTCCTCTTCTGGTATTCCCATCCTTATTACTGCTTGATATTCCCTTCTTCCCCCCTTTTCCTTTTTAACGAACCGAGAATACCAATTAGATAATGACTTAAGGCGTTGTTTAATTGCTGGTCGTCAAGGGAAATGATCTGGAAATTTCGCTACTGTCGTTTTGTACATCAAATAACTGATTACTACCTTCTGCTATGCTGCAATCGAATTAAACTAATTGTCTTCAGTCTAAAGACTTCACCATGTTTCACAATCCATCAAACTGTATTGGGAATTCTAGTTCTTGCCGTGGCTCACAAGACAAGAACGTTGTTTCTTTTGCTACTCTTGTTATGAACGAACAAGGTTGCTTTGGGGCCAAACTCCACTCCTTCCTCTACCCTGACTGATTATTGTAACATTTGTACATATAATAAATAGAATTGTAGGTAAATGAGACTTGTCAGATTAGGTCAGCAGGTAAAAAAGTCGCTTTCCGATCGCGTCGTTGTGATATCAGAATACGATAATGAAATGGTAATTCTATATACAGGTCTAGTTCAACATTACGTGATAGACAAACATTGAAGAGTTTACTCTTCTAAATTTGGTGAGGATTGTTCTTGTTCTTGTTACGGGAAAAAACAAAACCAACCCCAACTTGTACTAGAGTTCGACAAAAATCTTGAGAAAGCCTTCACTCTAAAATAATGATCAATATGCAACCTATAGTCCGTTTACTCCTGAAGAGGCACTCTATTTAAATCAATAAACCCTATCGTTCAGGTTCCAATTTATGAGTGAACATTTAAAAATTAAACTCTCCCATGTGGCATTTAAATATACAACACCAGGGAGCATTATGTATATTATAAACCTATCTTGCCCAAAATGCTTAATTCAATCCCTGGGTTCTGACAATCCTTTCTGATTTATGATGCATTTCTACAATAATAACACAACCATCGGAGTATTTTTTTCTAATTAATCCTGGCGGAACCATCACAGCGAAAAATTATCACAAGGAAATCGACAAAATGCACCAGCGTTAACGTCAAAATTTATCAATCGGAAAAGACCAATTCTTCTCCTTGACAAGGCCTGAACGCATGTCGAGCGAATCGAATCGAAGGAATTAGGCTACGAAACTCTACCCCATCCAGCTTACTCACCAGACCTCTTTCTTGCTCACTTTTTCAAGCATTTCAACCTCTTCCTGCAATGGACAATGCGGCAGCTAGAAAGTCTTTGGGAAATGTGTATGGTTCGGGAATAAATGGTCCTGTTTGTAGTTTTCAAAAGTGATATTCAAAAGGTTTTTATTTCGATATTTAACTTTTTTCTAAATTGAAATATACTGATTTATAGTTGATTGTTGAAAAACATTTAGTGAACAAATGATTCCTTATTTCGACATTTCATCCCAACCGGGCAAGAGTTTTTATGTGGTCTTTGAATTATGTTAAGTGGGGAAGTAGTTAATTAATTAGATAGTTGAGCAGACCATAAGTGTGCTAGACTGTGTAACGAGATCTATAAGTTGTGTGTCAAGTCTCCCGGGATATCAGCTTCTGGGATTTGGATCATTTATTCAGCTGTTTTGAGTTGTTTCAAGTTTTCCGTGACGGTTTGTAGGTTAATTAAAATTTGAGTAATGGAAAGTTGTGGTCAGAAGGGAGTTTTATTCCACTTGGGTGCAATGATCTGAGGTTAGAAAAGTTTAGTGTCTACATTCTGACCATGTGTGTTGGTTGTGTGATGATGGTTGGCACTCAGGGTCTACATTCTGGGTGAATGTGTGTGTGTGCGTGTGTGTTTTGAATGAAGGCTATATACTTCAGCGGTTGGGGAGTCATTGAGGTTTGCTCAATGCTGATATTATGTATGGGCAATTCGTGTTGTTTGATAATGAGTTTTGGTAGATGTGAACTGATATTAAAGCTGTCGGGCCACTGAACAATTGTGTTACTTTTGGAAATGGCAACTGCTTCGATGCATTTTCTCCTGTATTTTTTATGATCATCTTCATAATTGGGCTGTATCGTTAGTCGAAATTACGTTTCAAAGTGTTGTGAGTGCATTGGAGAGGCCATCTATTTTGAGTGCTCTTCTGTGTTCTTGTATTATTTTGTTTATCGGTCTTCGAGCTTTTTTGATACACACTTTTGGGCAATCCTGACATATCATTTTCTTATTGTATTTTAATGAAGTTTTTAATTGTCTTAGATATGATGAGGTGATGTGTATGACTGAGTCTCTAATGATGTTGACGATTATCGTGGATTGTGAATTAGTGAATAGTGAGATCTATCTGTTCGGCGGTGTGGTGGTGGTGCTTCTATTATTTTTGGAGAGGCCATTTATTTTGCATGTCTAGTGAGCTTTTCTTTCAGCTCTGTGTATGAAATGGTTGGAGAAGTGGAGGTTCTTAAATGTATGTTCAATATAGTTTTTTGTTTCGTTTTTTTTAAATATTTGGACATGTATATCCTCAGAGCTCTTAGGTAGAAATCTATAATGATTCCTGGTTTAATTCTAGTGGTGTATGAGCAAACATTAATTAAGGTCTTCTTGTTTGCAGATTTTTGGTATCCACCAAGTTGGAGGTTTGTATCAGATCTATGCAGTAAGATGTCTAGGTAGGATGAAGTGTTGTTGTTTTCTATTTCATATTTGAGGTCTATGGAGTATTTAACTGAATTTGTTTTTATGGTAGGGTCACGAGGAGTTAGATTTATATCTTAGGTGTATATTAAGAGGTGTATATTCTATTTAATGGATATAGTGTGCGTTTTCAGGTATAATGCGTTTAAAGGGGCAGGATTCTAAGAATTCTGAAAAGTGGCAAGTAAATATCCCGCTGAGAAGAGAGCCCATGGGTATACCGGAAATTTGCATGCAAAATTTGTGGTTGAAAAAAAAGGAAACATTGATAAGTACCGAGTGCAAGTGTTGATAGGTTTATCTATGGGTAGGGGTATTTCTGTTTCTGATTTCTTGAGATGATTTTTGAGGAGTGTTAAGCATGATTTGAGTGGTATATTTATATAGAAGGATTTAACTATTGGCTGGCAATTAGTTTGTGGTTGATTTGGATGTTCTGTAGTTCATTGGCGAAGTTGCCTGTTTCTTGTAATACCTCCACAGTTCTTGATAAAGCCCAGTTTGGGCGAAACGCTGAGATATGGAATTATTTGTTCAGCAAACCTTACGATATTCTCATTTCACTCTCATATATACATATATATTATTAACATTTAGAAATTTTGAAGTCCTACTCTTGCTTATATTTTTTGATGGAGGTTAGAATGATTAAAGATTGGGGTGGGAGATACAGTAAACATTGTAACTGTCGAGTAACATATTTGAAACAAAGCCGGATAAATGAACAAATGAGTGAAATGAATAGAATCAAATAAAAATTTAGATAAAAGAAATAAAACATGGCAAATTTAGTTGTACTTATCTGGTTCGATTTCATCTTACTGCAGGCTGGAGGTTTCATTTAACAGTTGAAAAAAGTTTGATTTTTCTTTTTGCACAAGGCAACGTAGGTTTCAGCTGAATGTGTCGAAGTATTATCGAAACGTTTGAGATCTTGTGCTCTCGTTTATACTCCTGGCCATTATCAAGATCGGAATGCTTGAAATTTCCAATTCGTCTTTGCTGCCTTCGTGCGTTATGTTTTCGGTATGTTGGAGGCGATGTACAAGCAAAATATGTTAATAATCCCAGTACCTACACTGATGAAAATTCTATGAGTTTGATTTTTTAAAATTATGTTATGTGATAAGTTCTTTGAGAATTTTACAATTGATACAATATTGTATACGAATATTATAAACATGTATTTTGGCGTGCATTAGAATATACACCAATACCTAGCCGTCTTTGATCATCAATATGGCTAACGATGACAAACACTGAACAATATTTTTGCTTTTCACCATTTTTTGTAAAAGCGAAAAATTGGTGCTAAGTGAAATCGGGATATATATATTTATGTGTGTGTGTGTGTGTGAGTGAGAGAGAGAGAAAAATCATATCCATAGCTGAAGTTATGTCAAATTTTTGTAGTTTTATGTGAGGTTGATTTAGAATTTGATTATTGGAAGAATTTATCTCAAAAGTGAGGTAATTGGTCCAGTTTGGTGCGATTGATATGGAAGTAAGATGATTTAGTTAAAAAGGTAGGAATCAGTGATGTTATTCTGGTTATGTGTGTTTGCTGGTACCTGGGGGTCTGTGAAATTGGTAAATGAAATATATGTATATCACCATAAATGATCTCTTAGAGCTTAGGGTCATGACACATTTACCACTACTAAGCTTAACACACACATCGTCAATCAACATACTATCACTCCTACCACAACTTACCGATCAACTATATATAACACCCAGTTTCTTGCAACACTTCTTTTCTTGACAAAGTTCGGTATGAGCAAAACGTTCAAATAAAGAATCATTCGTCTTATAAAGACTTCTGATCTGATATTGTCACATACACACATATACACATATATATGTATACATATATAGAAATAATATACATGAGATATATATATATATGTGTGTGCATGTGTGTGTGTGCGCGCGTAAATACCCAAATACAAGTCTATGCAAATTTGAGTGTGATTAGTATGGGTGCATAAGTGTGTCTTTGAGAAAGAAAGAAAAAAAAAGGGAAGAATTATTTCGATTTGAAAGAAAAGAAAGAAGGCATGAAATGAAAATAGAAGAAAGGAACTGAAAGACAAGGAATTTTTTACAGCTGGAAAACAAGGCAGGGAAAATAAAGAAAGTGGTCTAAAATGAATAATTCTCCAGAGCTAAAGAGAAGAAAAAAAACGAATGGGTGAGCTAGAAAAATATGTATGCATATGTTTTTGAAACTGTCCAAGACAATTTATTTCACAACAAATCCAATGGATTACTTCTACACCGAAACATTTTATAGTTCTTTGCGCCGTGGACATTTTACGCGCTGACATTAATTTTTTATTACATTCTACTTTCCATTCCCTCTCGCTTCTCTTCCACCATCCTGCCCTCCTTCTCTTCGTGAAAGGCTCCCCATTTTTATCATATTTGACTCTCCTTTCTCTTTCTCCCCGACTTCAATGAACTCTTCACATTATTTTCTCCTCTTCCTCGCAGGACTAGACTATATATCCTACCACATATTACCTCAGGCCCCTCCTCTCAACATGTAATGCCTTCTGCTGCTACTACCACCACTCCTGTTACTATGTACATCCCTTTCCGTGAATGTTCACTCGTGAACTCTTCTCCTCTCAGATTCAAGATTCCAAAATTCACGAAGACTTCGTCTGGTCTGAGCACAAATGTAGATTTTCTTCCATTGAAAAAATCGCAAAACACTTCAATTTCGTGTTTGAACAAGATATTTATTTCGATAAAAAGTATTCTTTCCAATTTCATCTCTCCTACTGCACATAAGTTAACGAGGAAGTAATATATAAGCCAATCTCGCACGCTGTCCCATGACTATCGCCGTAGGTCTCACTGAGTTAATCTTTGTAAAATGCTAATGATTCGCAAATGTAAATTGATGTACGCAGAGGAAATACACGCACTCGAGCGTACGTACATTGCTGTAATGAAAAAAGAAAACCAACTAAAACAAATAATGGAGAGCATCATCATCAGTCTTTTATGGTCTGTCGTTGGACATAAACCTTCCCCAGGATTCGTAAGACCTCTCTACCATGGGCGTCGCAGTGCCAATATTTTCTGAATTTGTCTAGTTCGTCAGCCACATTTTATTCTGCCAGCCTCGGTTTCGTATGTAATCTCCGAGGAACCATGCTGTGAGTTGTGATGTCCATCAGTTGTCTTCCATCCTTGAAACATGACCAGCCCGTTGCTATTTGAATTTTCTAAAGGTTTCTATGATGCCTCGGACTCATGATGGAGATAAGGTAATGTAAATAGGCAAAAGATGCATTCACAATAACGATTTGATAAGTCTCATCGACATAGAAAAGCTATTCACTCATAAAATGAACTCAACAACGAAAGTACTCAACTACAGACGCTCTTATGAATACCCATCATGGTGAAACTTCTCTACCTCGACTCTCACTAATACCACCGCATCATTCTCGGTATTTCTGGTTGCATAGAAAAGAAAATCCTTTTTAATGGGGGTTGAGTCTGGTTTGCAGTCCAGATTAGAAGGCAGAAAACACTAGAGAGACAGTGAAGCCAATTAAAATGGAAGTGTGGACAGTAATCGAGTGATAGGTTGAAAGGAAATGAGGAAAATGTGTATCTCAAAATGTATGTTAACAGAAGAGCCAATGAATAACCGAACAAAACAAGATGTATTATTTCCTTGAGGGAAGAAAAATGATAGAAAACGACGTTCTTTATTCCTGATAGTCTGATTTTTAGAGATGTGCACCATGAACAACGATGTGCGCCCTGGACAACGATGTGCCAAATGGCAGGTCAATAGATTTGGCCATTTTTTTTTCAAATTCCCCAAACTTATGGGTAACACTGTATACATGCATATACACACACACACGCGCGTGCATGCATGTGTCTAAGTGGGTTGAGTAAAGTATTTCTTTATTTGAAATATTTCTGTCAAGAAACCCATTTTTTATTCTTTCTCCCCAACTTTCGTTCTTGATCCTCTCTCTGAGGACTTCTGTTCCATAATTGATGTGTCATCTGGTACAGATGGGGACCAATTATGAGTGAAAGATTTTTTGATTATTATTATTATCATTATTATTATTATAGTCATCATCATTATTATTATTGTTATTATTACCTCTTTACATATGTCTTGTGGATTTTGTGGATTGAATAACAAAAAATAGTTATAGGTTAATGTAAAAGTTTGCAGCATTTTCTATCTATTCAATTGAGATATTACGTAGCATCATTATTAAGTTATCGAACCTTTTGCTGGCATTCCATTGCAATTTCCCACCTTTCAGAAAAATATTGTATTCCATCATGAAAGAACGATTCCAATTATTTATGAAGAATTTTTGCAGAGATCTTCCGAGGTATTGAACTTTTGGGAGTTGCTAACAATTCAAGCTTTGTTGTATGGAACGAAATAGGTGGTTGTTTGAAGGTGATGAATGCACCATACGTGAGAGAACTTTCTAGTAAGCTCCATGATCGTTTGCTGCATCGTATTAGCAACATAAGAACTGGCGTTATCATGCAGCAAAATCATCGATTGATTTCTTTACCGATAAAAAGATTCACTCAATTCTAATCTGTCCTTAGAATGATCTAGTTACCCATTGTAACTTGGCGCAATCATTGCCAAAATTCTGATAATTCGTAATGAACAATTCCTTTTGCCTCCTACAAAACAACAGAATTCAGATCCGAATAAAAGTTTACATCTGCACAAACACAATTCATACAAACCTTTGATCATACTTTTAACTCCTCGGGTGCTGGATTTATCAGATTTTTAAAATTTCTGATATTTCAACTGAGCTATTTGTAAAATTGGCGCAGCACAATCATCTTACCTCGATCTTCATGCGTTTGGTCATATATCTTTAAAACAAAGTTTTAGTACATGGCTCGTTTTTAAAAATGAATTGAATGTTGGTTGGTAACCATTATTTATTAGACACGTTTACAGAAACCATTTTCTTTATAGCTGCAGTACCTATCTACGACAGGTGAAGTATTTAAGGAGTTAAAAAATGGAGTAAAGCTTTCAAACTTCTAACAAAGAAGTTTTCCTCCACATTTGACCCTCCGAGGGAAAAGAGTTCCTCCTCACTCTGAACCTTTTGGGGTGAAAAAAAAACGGTTACCCTAATCTTTAACCCTTTAAAGGAAGGGTGAAGTCGATATTCATTTTTGATCCCTTGACGACGGGAAAATCCCACTTACCATTAACGTAAAGGATTGAAAAAATCTCCCTTCTCTTTTGACCCCATAAATGGAAGAAAATATCCTTCCGCTTTTGACCCTTTGTCTTCCTTCACTTTTGATTCATTAAAGGGGGGGGGGCTCTCTACACTTTTGACCCCTTAAAGGTATCCAAAATCTTCTTTTACTTTTGATCCCGTAAAGGAGGGGATAAAATCTCACTTCACTTCTGATCCTTTAAGGGAGGAGTTTTCCTTCACCTTCAACTACTTAGAAGAATTAGATATAAATATATAAAATAAGAAATGATGTATATTGAACGGGAAGTTAGGTTGCAATTTAGCAGTATAGTTACATTGCAAAATAGACCCTCACTCTAAAACCATTAAACCTTTATGAACCTTCCCCTGGGTCTATTGAGTATGCATGCAAATTTAGGTCGGGCTGTGCCTATACTCATGTGGTTTCTATAGAATGACAGACTAACAGATACATCAATACGCGGACGGAGTGACGCCTCCTACTTATACATGAAGATTTCTATCTTAAGATTTTTATGGAAACATCTGTGAAATTATTGATCATTGAAAAGGTTTAGTTTCAAATGATTCTGTAATGAGCTGTCCGTTGCGTTAAAATGCTCAATTTAGTGGGACTTGGTGCAACTTCTCAACTTGTTAATATAAAAAATGTACTACATTGAACATAATTTCAGTTAATTCATTCAATTTGAACTTTTTCATTCTTGTTTTAATCGTTTCTTTTTTTTTAGATTCTTCTGGTATCATTCTTTTTTTCAATATCTTTCTTTCAGCCCGGCGTGAGAAGACCAACATTCCGTCCCATCAAATTGTGGCCTCCGTCATTTCAAAGTCAAATCTAATATTTTCTCTGTTCTTCTTTCCTTCCAGACTCATCAAGAAAGGACAAGACCAAAAGAATCTCGTCAACTATGATGAACTGGACGAAACTTACGGTGAGGATGAGGCACCCCCAGGGCCAAGGAAGACTATACCGATGCCTGGGCCCCTGCCTCCTCTTCCTGCCCCCAAATGCATGTGCTTCGAGTACAAACAACGATACCTGATTGCCATGCTCAGCAGTCTCGGATTTCTTATATCGTTTGGCATCCGATGTAACATGGGTGTTGCCATCGTGATGATGGTAAACAATGACACCGACATTGATTCAGGCACAAACACCACAGAAGTCCGCGTAAGTGATATATAGAATTCATCTTCATGCTGTAAACCACTTTATTTTATTTGACAAAAAAAGGCGAAAAGCGAAATCAAATATTCAGCATTAGTTTGCAGTGAGTTATTATAAAGGCAACTCGAACCCCCCTCTCTTTCTCTCTCTCTCTCTCTCTCTCTCTCTCTCTCTCTCTCTCTTCCTCATACACCTGTCAGCCATATCTCCTATCTCTCCAACCTACGACAATTCGAACTAACATACCATCTTCTCCCTTTCTATAGTGTGAGAACGCTCAAATTTTTCTCCATGTAAACTAATGATAATTTCTTCTTCGCTCTACGCTATTGCAGTATAGAAAATATTCTTATAAGAATGCACAATTATCGTATAGTAAGGAAACCTGTACATGCCAGTATACCTGTGTGTGCATGCATGTGCATGCATGCATCTGTGTGTAAATGTGTACGTATGTGAGAACGTGCATGTGTATGTTTTAGGTGAACGGAACAAATTTTTATATGAAAAAAGATTCCAAATTGAAATGTCCAAGAATTGAAAAAAATGGTTTTCGAAATTTCATCTGATAAGAATAAATAATGAAATAATAGTGTCGTTAAAACTAAAAATGCATAAAATCCAAACATAACAGAAGGTATAATATAAATTCGCTCAATTGCATCATGCTCTTTTGTACTCGCACACAATTGTCTTTGGCTTATTTGTCCCCACTCATTCGTCATTACTCGTTTGTCTTGTGCCCATTTGTCACCGTACGGTTATAAAATGGCTATTGATATCAAAATCAGTGGGCTTCAAGAAATCTATTGAAAAAGAATTAAAAATTGATTTATTTAATTGATGGAGAGATCACAACACAGAACAATATATTAGAAGAACAGAGTCAGGGACATCATAGAATCCATAAGAAAACTCAAACACACACACACACACACACATATATATATATATATATATATATATAATTTCAGCTGATAGTGCATAAGAACCAAATTAAAGGTATTGTAATACTCTGCCTTGGCAAGAGGCATGCAAAATTCCCCTTGCACATTCCAATAAATATATAGATAGATCAATTAGAATTTTTACGAGAGGGTTAGAAATTTGAGCAATCACAAATGAGGTATGGTGGAGGGGTGGAATATTGGGTTGGGCCAACTTCCCAAGTTAACAGGGCATCGAAAAGCAGAATTTCAAATCCTGTATTTTCTCTGAACGCTAACACTAACTTTTGACACGACAACTGTGAACTGCTGAGTACGAGAGATAGATGTGTGTCCAAAGATTCCCCAGTGGAAGCAAGAGGACTTATTGAAGGCAACATGAGTCCATGCCTTTAAAATGAGGCAGTATAATCTGGTGACAGAATGATTTTTTACTCAATGTGCAACAAATCACTGTTTTTGCTCGATCATGAATCTCTCTTTTCCGCCCCACCCCCAAGCTATGGGTAAATGACAAGTGAGACGAGGCAACTGTGAATTCCAACTGGGATGGTCCATACCGTCATAACCCTCTCGTGACAGTGTTCCCAAAAATACACGAATGACGGGACTCTGATGGAGCTTGGACTTGCCCGGTAAATTGGAAGTGGATTGTTAAATTGCACAAATGAAATAAAAGGGAAAAAATCGGATGGACGAAATTAAGCGACTTCTGTCTACAACCACCCCGCTACATGTCGAGTACAAGTGAAAGATAAACTACCACACTCACTTACAAGCCTAAAGCTTTAGTGTCCTTAACAATATCTATTGACAAGACTGTCTGTATAATCTTTGTACAATTTATGAACCACCCAGGATATACATCGTTCTTTATTGAAATCCGATTACTCATTATTTCTTTGACAAATCTTCCAGTTTTCAAAAATCTAGACGATTTGGGGAGGGGCATTTTCTTGTGTGAATAATTCAGTTTTTGAAAGTGCTACCAACTGAGTGCTGGACGAAAGGGCAATCTGAAACACTTTTAGAGCCAAAATGTTGAATCATGAAGGATTTGCTGAATCAATGGAGGCTCATAATTTTGTGTCATAATTTTTGGGGTGCGTTTGTCTTCAAAATAAAATTTGGGACATCTTGAACTCAATCTGTAACCAACTTGCCTCTCATAGTGTACTAAAAACATCATCTTAAATGTATTTTGTACGGCTGGAATCCGCTTGAGATGTAAATGCTAAAAGCAGCTGCTAATTTATCGTTAAAAAAAACAGAAACAATTAAAAAAAGAAAGAGACTAAAAAAAACGACAGAGCAAAAGAAATGAATGAGATTTTTAAAAATAGGGAAGAAAGTGCAATATAATGAAAAGACGAAGAAAGAAAGAAACAAACAAACAAACAAACAAACAAACAGACAAACAAACAAACAAAGAGCATAATGAAAAAAGACAAAGAAATAAAGAAGGAAAGATGAAGAGAGTCAGAAATCATAATAGATGAATGAAAGACAGACGTGTAGAAAAAGAAGGGAAAACTAATGTCGTACAAGGCTCACTAAAGAGTGAAACAGGTATGAGGAAGAAAGGAGGAAGAAAAGTGTGTGAGGAGAAGCGTCAGTTCAAAAGTCGGTCTTTCAATATACCTTACAAAAACACTCATATCGATCCACAGGTAATCAAATTGTAAATAGACAGGATTGACAATTCGATATTCTTTTTTTCGTTCCTGGTGATTGATAAACAAAACGCCCAGGTGAGAGTGTAATAAAAGAAAAGAAAAGAAATAAAGAATCCCCAACGAACTGACAAAAGCAATGGCAAAGCTAGGTGAAGAGACTAGGTGGGAAGCAAATCAATTCCCTTACCGCTTGAGCACTGATTGAACCTCACCGCGCGATACGTCAGCGTATGGTTATCGATCTGCATTTTATCCTGTCATCAGAGACAAAAAAAAATCCCATCGATTTGTCATTGTCAAGCCCTCCCTTCGTTCATATTATTGTACTTAAGGTTGGTTGTCCATCAGGCGTAGATTAAGTTATTTTATCTTATCCATAGAAACATATGGAACAATGGTAGTCAATTTACCCACAACGATCAGCGCATGTGCATACATATACGCGCATGCGCATTCATTGTATGCTTCATTCATTTATTATCATTAAAGCAGATAATTGTTGGTGCGTAGTGATTGATAGATGAGCAATATAAACGTACATTTACCTACAGGACTGACGCCTGCGTATATAATCTAACCAACAGCCGCGAAATTTTGTAAACACGAGAATACACTAAGCTAAAATAAAAACAAAAAGAGAAACATATGAATGTGCAAAAATAGTTCTTGGATACGAATCCTTGCATCCTTACGGGAATATATTGTTGCTCGTCCAATCTCTCGCTTGTTAGGTGTCACTTAAGTGATTTACACAAAAAATATACCTGGAAGTCTCTAATACAAACAGAGGTAGATACGTGTATAGATTTCAAAACAAAAAACTGTATGGATATGAACAGACGGCGATTGGTAGATGAAATGCAATTATATGCAAGAATAGATTGGATATGAACATACAAGCGCAGACATTAATAGCAACGAAGTGAAAAACATAAATTGATATATACAGAGAGACAGACAGACATATAGATACAGACAGACAGGCTTAGATAGATATAACATGCCGAGATAGACTGATTTATACATACACGTATATATATATATATATATATATATATATATATATATATATATATATATATATATATATATATATATATATATATATATACGTGTGTGTGTAAGATAGAGACAGAGACCGAGATGAAGAAGCTGAAATAGATTAAGGGAATATGTAGGGATAGATCGATTGATACGTATAAAGACATGCATAAGTTCGTATGAAGTAACACAGGGAGAGAGAAAGAGATGGGTATGCTTACATAAATATGAAATGATAGAATAGACAGATACGTACGGAGACACGTATGGATTCATATGAACGAAGTAAAAAAATGATACATAGGGAATTGAACACTTAGGTTGTAAAAATAAAAAATTCTGGGATAGATAGATTCATACATACATACATATTTATACATGACTGGTTGAAAAAGATATATAAAATATACTGGGGTAGATTGGATTGATACGTAGATAAACATGCATATATACATACGATGAAAGTTAATCATTCTCCGTGTAAAAATTGGGGGTCATTTTAAATAGAATTCGAAATTATATAATTCATTCAAATATATATAGAGAGAGAGACAGACAGACAGACAGACAGACGGACAGAGAGAGAGACAGAAGTTGAGAAAGACAAAAGAGAAGAAGATAATGATGAAACAAGTTTCTGACAAAGGAGGAAGAAATAAGAGTTACAAAATAGCTGGCTAAACGCGAGCGGAGAGAAAGGACGTGGTGACCTGAAGCTGATTGAGATAATAAAAAAGAAAACAACCACAACAAAAATAAATAGACAATCATACCAACAAAACACATGAACAAGAGTAGTGAATTAAAAAAAAGTTAGGTTGGTAGATATGGTTAAGGTATTAAGGAGTTGACCATGAAATAGTGTTGGATGGGTGAAGGTAAGTCGAACGTAATGAGGAATCGAGAAACAGTTTACAGTCTTTTTTTCTGAACCAAACAAAGAGACAAGAAGCTTCCATTAATGACCAACTTTCAAAATGGTTAATTTCCTGCTGGTGTACGCTTAGAAACTCTACAGGACCTAAGTTTCATAATTTGATGAAGATCATGCCGAAGACATTATCAGTGTTACTCCAGTAATAATATATATATATATATATATATATATATATATATATATATATATATATTCGATTTGACCTCTTTTTAAGTTTCTCCAATTTTCGGATGTTGTCCTTTGCTAGAAGGATAAACCGACAAAAAATATTGATACTGTTTAATGAGACATATAAAAGAAGAATTGCTGCCAAAATACACCACACACACACACACACACACACACACGCACACACACACACACACACACACATATATATATATATATATATATATATATATCGAGTCATTTCCAGCAACGAGAAGAGATATTTTGCAATGGGACAAAGTGAAAGGAGCTATGGAATCATACCTCTCCCAAGGTTAATAGTGCTAAGTGAGCAGAACTGGGGTGGTGGAGTTCATTTTCCCTGCTGATAACACTCTCTCTCTCTCTCTCTCTCTCTCTCTCTCTCTCTCTCTCTCTCTGCTAGTTGTTTTTTTATCCCTACTCGCAATCCTCCTTTTTCTCCCCAATTATCCTTCGGCAATTGTCTACCTCCCACCATGATTCTCCAGCCGACCCCCACCTCCTGCCACGTATCATTATCCACTTTATTTGTTTTCATCTTCCTTCTATTACCTTGCCAACAAGCCAGCTATCGTTTCAATCCCATGTTCCCCGTCCTCTTTGAGAAACTTTTAAAAAGCTTCACATTGCTTTTGGCCTTCGTGATTGACCCGTAAACACAGCGTAATTACCGGACCAGGGATGACTGATCATTCTGACGACTGTATTACCGTCCAATTACCCATCGGTGAAAGCAGTCCGTAAACGCCGGAAATCAAAGTTGTATTTACCTAACGACGACTACGGTGGCGGCGGTGAATTAGACGACAACAAAAGAGGCTATATTGGCTCAAATAACAATAACACTAAGACGAATAAAAAAAAACAGCTTCAAGACAAATGGAAGATAACCGAAAAAATAAGCAAACTCCTGAATGAATCTTACGGATTTTATACATTTTCAATCACAAAGCCTGGAGAACGGGGCACCCATTAAAGATAGAACTCACTATTTAGAGCCTGCTAGCTTAGCTTGCAAACCACGACACCACTAGGGGGCTATATTTACATTACCAGTCAAAATGAAAGTACGATTTATTCAAATGTAAACCTGGTAAATCGGAAAAAAAATTGTCAAAGGACCTTAAAATTTATTAAAGCTGTAGCTCTCAATATTTACTTCGTGTACGAAAAACCTTTTTATCGAAAGTGGTTATGGAAAAAAAGGAAAAATTTTATCTGAAAAAATGCAATGGACAAAATAAAAGACCAAGATACTACATTATTTTCATCATGAAGTTTTCAAAATAAGAATCAAACATTTGTGGATGATAAGAGTAAAGTGCAGGGAGCTTTATTAGCAATAATTCCAGTTCAGTGATGCCCACAGGATATGAAAAGTTATCGGTCATATCTGGTGTTATTTCTTTAGATTCATCCCCCCATTTTTTCCAAAATTCGGTTACCTTGACTCCCGTTATCTTCCACAAGTTCTGGGTGGAATTTAAACCGGGACTTTGTGTGAACCATTTCATGACTTCGAAGTTCTCTTTTTCACGAAAATCTTTCACTCGTTTAGCAATGTGACAAGGGATGTTCTGCATGAAAATGGCTGGCTGGAGATGCTCGTTGAGAAGGAATGTCATGTCGCTACAATAAGTTTAGATACACATTAGCATTTAATGCCAATCAAGAAAATCCCCATATCATGACACTACACCTGTCAAATTTAGCAGACTCTTTGACACACCTTGACTCGTTCTGGCAAGTCTGGAGAAAATATCAAGAGCTACGATATCTATTAATTTCAGGATCCTGTGCCAATCACTATTGTTACGAACTTCATTCGGGTGAATCATTCTCTTATTGTTCCAATGATAGCAACGGTTCAACGTTGGAATCAGGCCATGTTTTTTTGTTGTTGTTTTTTTCGTTCTTTGTTGGGTCTGGATTTCCAACCTTGTCCCTGTTGAGTAGAGGAAGTTACATCGGGATGAACTGTGCACTTGCCTGACTTATACACTCGACATGTTGATGTGGGCAGCCATCTTGATTTTCCTAAGTGTCCAACAGCGTTCCCTGTCTAAGATACAAACTTCTTAACAGAAAGGAAAGTATTGGCCTTTCTCTCTAAATATGGGCAGCCATCCCAGAAATTTCTATCTCATTTTTGATTATAGCTATTTTGAGCTCATTGAGTCAAACTTTGAGAGAGAGCCTTACAATTGGTTCAATTACAATAATAGATAGAGTCTATATCCCCTCTATGGATTAACCCGCTAAATGACACATTAATTACATGGCAATTTGAATATTTCTTATAAAAAAGACAGATTATACCAAAATTCACGTTATTCGATTTCGTCCGTTGGAAATTCTTTGAATTTGAATGGATGAGTGTTTATGATATCAGTGACAGAAAATGAGAAGTAAAAAAGAATTATCTTCTTGACAGAAGCGTTACAGCTGAGACGTAAGTTCATGGATTCTTTCAAATTGTCACTGTTTTCTGATTACATGTTATTTTTTTTTTTAATTCCTTTGTAGTTCTCTTCTATATAACTCTTTTGTGGTATTTCTTGGACCTAGCCACTTCACTGCATGCCGGAATTGATTCACTACTCATTGATGATAGAATTCAAAAGTTTAAATAAGTTCATAAGTTTAAATAACCCTCTGATATACCCTTTTATTTCACTTTTCATTTCAGAGTCCCGAATTCAGCTGGACCCCCGAAACTATAGGAATAGTGGATAGTTCATTTTTCTGGGGTTATATTATCACGCAGATACCAGGAGGATATATTGCTTCAAGACTTCCAGCCAATAGGTAAGCACATAGTTATTTTCGTTGAATTTTCCACGACCTTATCGTTTATTGGCCTTGTAGGTCAATATCTGATTGGATAATTGCTGTTTTGCACGCAGGTGGAGGATAAACATCTTATTGTCTATTGTGTTTTGGCTCACTGGTATATATATATATATGTATATATATATATATATATATATATATATATATATATATATATATATATATATATATATATATATATATATATGTATATATATGTATATATATGTATATATATATATATATATATACATACATACATATATATATATATATATATATATATATATATATATATATATATATATATATATATATATATATATATATATATATACATATCAGCATCAACCCCCTCCTTCTCAAAAAACTCACTAACAACTGGAATTTTATGGCACCCATAGAATTTGGATTCGAATCAAGATTAATGTACAAATTACCTGAATTTAACCCCTTATAATGGAGGGTGGAAAATAGTGACCAGAAATAAAATCATGTGAGCATTCTGAAGACTTGTAAGAAACGGTTAAAGATTATTGGAAATTATTACATCTCAAAAGCAACACTAAAAAGTTTACCTTCCCTTTTTTCACTTTTTTTAATAAGATTTTGAGATATCACAAACTTCAAATTTTTCACTTCCACATTGTCAAATTAATATCACCATTTTATCAGATTACCTTACATCTACACACTATATATATATATATATATATATATATATATATATATATATATATATATATATATATATATATATATATATAGTCCAGAGAGCTTTACAGATTCAACTTGTTTTGCATATATATTTCAAAAATGTTTTTGAAATGTAAGTAAAATTGAAGATTATGTATGTAAACTTTTGTGCCCCAGCTGTGTGCATTTCTGTTATTTCATATCTCTCTCTCTCTCTCTCTCTCTCTCTCTCTCTCTCTCTCTCTCTCTCTCTATCTATCTATATATATATATATATATATATATATATATATATATATATATATATCTCGTCACTTCAGTTACACATTTCCCAATATCTGTTAATGTAATAAATGTAATTTTCTTCAATGTTCTTTTTAATGTTCTACTCGTACTTTCATAGTAAGGTATTATGTGTAAATTTTCTCTGGTTGGGATCATTAGTTGTTTTACCATGTAACCGTTTTGGGGATCTAAAAACAAAATAGTTATACTAACATGGCATGTGTAGAGAGACAGACAGACAGACAGACAGACAGACAGAAAAAAAAAAAAAAATATATATATATATATATATATATATATATATATATATACTTAGATATGTGTGTGCATATGTGTATGTATGTGTGTGTTTTGTGAAAGATTTGACAAGGTGTTAAAGGAAGAAGACTTGAGAATATTCAGTACATCTCACATTTTGTATTAAAAATTGTTATTGTTTGCGTACGTTTCACCTTTTCTTTTTTACCACACACATACATGTGTGCATACACACACGCACATAACTTTCTATGGTGATCCTGGGATTTGTACTTTCATTTTGTTAATCCTACAGCAAAAACACTTAAAACAATTCGAGTTGGTTGTCTCCATTGAGGAAAGAGACTTTCGGAAATCAAAATACGTCAGAAGCTGGAATGTAATTTGTGCGATTGTAGATCTAGGTTCCCCAAAGAATAATAACGACAGGCATGTGTCAAGCCTGACTCTAAAATACGGATCTTAAGAACGATCTGATGTGGACTGGTAAGAACTGGAACATGAATGTCTCATCTCTTGAAGCATGTCTCTATGGGAACAGAAACACAAGGAGGAGGTATTTTACGAGGATCAGACCGACTGATCCAAATAAAGAGTACGTCTGCCTCTTCCGTCATCTTTATTTTACGTGAGTCAAGTATTTTTTTTTATTTAGTTAAAGAACTGAGAATCTTAGATATTACCTCATATGGTAATGGAAATCCAGGGAACAGTTTGAAATATTTTATATGATTGTATCAATGCGTATGTGTTTATATATATATATGTGTGTGTGTGTGTGTGTGTGTGTGTGTGTGTGTGTGTGTGTGTGTTGGTTGTGCTCTGCGCTACCGGTGTACAAAAACGGAAAAATGATTTTGTGACTCTAAAAAGAAACGGACGGTGGAAGGCTTTTTGGCACAATGTACTGAAGGTGGTCCAAAGTGTAAATTATAGTGTTTCACACCTTCGCTCATTCGATGTTACAAGCGGCGAACAAATGAAAAGAAATGAGAGAGTTAACGGAGGAAAAATGAATTTTGGATTGAACACAATTGTCCATCGATAATACTGTTTTCCACTAATTCTTTAATTTCTAACAATTGGGACCACCTTTCTTACATTGAGTCAAAAGTGCTTCAACTCTGTCCATTGCTTTTTACAGACACTCAATATTTTTATACATTTTAATACATCTGCAGCACAAAGCACACCAAAGATACAAAGCACCGTACACGAATTTTATGTTTAACATACACACATGACAAAAAAGATAGAGAAAATTACGTATATTCAAGATTACTTTAGTACGTAAAGATGCATGTCAATATATCTATGAATGTGTGTAAGTTTATATGCATCTCGCTCTCTCTTTATATATATATATATATATATATATATATATATATATATATATATATATATGTGTGTGTGTGTGTGTGTGTGTGTGTGTGTGTATACAAAAACATGCATATAAAACCTACATATACGTTAGAACAAGAATGCAGAGTGCACACACAACTACAAGCACCATTGTCACAAGAACTGAATAAAAATCAGTCCACAAATAGATACTATGCGGGGAGTTATCAATGAAACGATTCCTGGATCCATCCCCAAATTCAATGAAATCTTCCTTAACTCATGGCCTACCCTTCGATAGAATGTTCTTGGAATTCATTTAGAACTTCTAGGGATTTTGTATGAATATGAGAGAATACACGAATGTACAGAAAAACATGAAAAAAATCTCTTATCAAAATGTTGTACGGTGTTCAGTACAATTATTCTAATCTCTAAATCTAATCTCTATCAATGAATAATATTATATTTAGATATCTATAAGTATGTGTGCGTGTGGTCGCACACACATATACACGCACACTTATATCTATAAGTATCTGAATGCACAAGAACGGCCATAGACATTATGCGATCTGTCTACATATATTTATTTATTTGTAAGAATATTTTTAATCTTTAAGTGACTTTGGTCTTAACCACGTTTAATGCGTCTCATCCGAACAGCGCTAGTCGTTCATAGACCACGCATGCGCATCATTTGATGGAGTATGTCACATGACAGCTGTCACTTATCTAAATAGTGTCCAAACCCCGAGAGACTCATTAGCACAGGACAAGATGTTGGCGTCGACAATATACGACACGTGTATTTCTTGGCTAAGACAGAATTCTTGTTATTTTGCTCAAAAACTCCCCCTTTTCTTCTTTCTATCGATTTTTCTAAATATTATTTTACGTTTTAACGAAGAGTGTGTTCATACCGTTCGTCTGTTTATTAGAGACTGTCTCTCAATACTGTCACCAAAACTGTCAACATGGGTTTCTTCTGTTTCTAAGTTGTTCTAGCTATGTGTCTGTGACTCGTACAGGCTGCACAAATCGAACTAGAGGACGTAGAATTTTAACATTTACCCCTTCTTATGTCTAGGAAAACATATTATTTTACACACCCCCCCCACACACACACACACACATACACACCTTGATAAGCTTGCAATGAACGTTTTTACCAGTCTGATCACTTTGTTTGTGTTTGTGCATTTACGTTTATTAGGGGAAAAAACAGGCTTTTTCAGCGATCGATGCCCAAAAAATCAAGAGAAATAACTTATTAATTGATCACCCTTTTCCCAAATTTTACCTCCACATGGCATGCTGCCAAAAGATGTAGGCTGCGTTTGTTTCTTTCAGATAGATAGATAGATAGATAGATAGATAGATAGGAAAAAAAGACAGGTTGACGAACACGAGATAACGATGTGGTGAATTATTCCTGAGCAAATTATGAAAACTTGAAGTAAAGAAATGCATTTCATAATTTCATTTTTGTAAATTCAAATCTTATTGTGTCCTATGTTTGTAATATTTTATCATTTGACAATAACCTAACATTATCAACATTCATATGCACTGGAAGGAGTTTCTCAATACAATTTATAGAACTTGGGTGTAATTTAGAATCGTTTTTATTTGTTTCTTCCTTCTTAATTCTCTATCTCAAAGCCATAAACCTCGAAGTTTCTCTACTCCTTGTTTCATTAACAAGCAAACTAAAAGCTGCTTCATCAATTGTTATATCGTTAGGTTTTTCACATCGACACAGTATGCAAGCCAATCCTGATCGCCTATGGTCAGAGTGAAAGAAGTTGACCACTGTTGGCGATAGTTATTCGTCCAACTGTCATATCTGTGACTTGATATCGATCCATGTCCCTAGCTGTAATGTTTTCAGCGTTGCTATACTTTTTATTGGTGGGGGAAGGTATAAGTTGATTCTTTGTTGCCAATGATGTACTTCGAGCACTCTCCAAAAATATTGTATCTGTTTGGCACAAAGACTTGAACAGTCACATTTCGCTGCAACGCTTAGGATACCTTAAATTCGTAGGATGCTTAGAGCGTGTAGAACTTGTAGAACACGAGTGTTACGGTAGCTCAACCGTTTTATACACATTACAATGAGTCATAATAAAAGTGGGGATGTCAACGATTCCAACCACGAAACAGAGTCTGTGTGTGTGTGTGTGTGTGTGTGTGTGTGTGTGTGTGTGTGTGTGTAGAGACGGGAGACAGAAACTGAGACAGAGATAACAATAATATATAAAAAATAAATAAGATCTGCAAACATGTAACTCGTTATAATTACGTAAATATATAAATCCTTCATTTACTTGATGAATCGATAACGTCTCATTCTGAAAGCATCACCACAACAGCCTTTAAACGTCCGTCGTTGGACGTAGACCTTCCCGAAGATTCGCCAGACCTCTAGATCGTGGGCATTGCGACGCCAATATATCCTTAAAGTCATCACACCATCTAATTTTCTGCCGGTCACAACATCGTATATGATCTATAGGGATCCAAGTTGCGAGTCGTGGTGTCTTGCAGTTTTCAGACATTCTCGTAACTTTTGAATTTTCCTCGTCCAGGTTATTGTTTCTTCCCTTTATATGCCACCAACTGAACCAGCTGATTTAGATCTCTAATTACATCATAGATGAATTATCTCATCATGTATAACATCTATGGATGTCCCCATAAATCTCCTGAGCACATCTGCCTGTTCGTAAATATTCACGATCCGGATGTTCATACTAACAAACTAGACAGTTCATCCCGTTCTCCTTTGTAGCAGGTGCATTTCGGGAAAAGAAAGAATAATTAGGAGGGAGGTAAATTAGCTCGTGTAATAGATAGATCGGTATTGAAACAGAGAGGGAGAGAAGGGAGGGTAGCAAGAGAGGAAAAGATGTATAAGCGGTGACAGCCGGCGACGATGACAACCGGCGACGCTTTTTCGAAAATGACGAGAATGACGTCAGCGGAAGTCGCCACAGGGGCCTCGATTTCGAATACATGATATTCTCTCTCGGAAGCCTAGAAAGCACGACACACACCAAGGAGATAGGGAAATCATGAAAGTAGAGGCGGATGAAAAAAATATAAACAAATTGGAATGGTTAAATGATATATTTCATTGCGATGGGCGTATGAAAACAGGCAAGAAAATGAAACAAAACAACCATTTTTAAAAGACATTTGGAAAATGTAAGACTGCTTTGGGGTAAACGTGATATGTGCGAGCGGATGCGTCGCATGCTGTGGACAGTTTGTGTGAGTGAATGCATGTGTTAGGGTTAGAGAAAATGGATGTGATACAGTATTTCCTGGCATCGGAGAACTCCCAGCATGTCAATGAAAAAATAACCTTCGGTCTGTACTGTGCAGACTTTATTTCGGGGGAATAGTATCTTTGACGCGAGGAAATATGGTGGTTTAAATACAGTACGTATTCTCTCTCTCTCTCTCTCTCTCTCTCTCTCTCTCTCTCTCTCTCTCTCTCTCTCTCAATATATATATATATATATATATATATATATATATATATATATTGAGAGTATATTATCATCATCATCATCATTCTTTTAACGTCCATCCTTGAACATAGAATTTTCCCAGGATCCATCACATTTCTCTATCATGGGCGTTGCGGAGTCAGTATTTTCTGAATTCGTCTAGTTCAGCTCCCCATCTTGTTTTTTGTTGGCCTGGGGATCAATGTAGTGAGTCGTGATGTCCATCATTTGTCTTTCATTCTAGCAACATGACCAGCCCATTGCTATTTGGGTTTTCTAACGGATTCTATGATTGTTTCCATTGTTTCCATATTGTTTATTAAAGTCACAATGATTAATAACTTTGAAATTTTGAAATTAATCTTTGAATGAAATTATCATGGCATCACCAGAGGCTTGTTTTCATAAAATATTAATCCACATGGCTCGAGAAAATATCACCTTCCTTTTTTTATACCTTCATAAATTACTCTGAATACGTCAGCTTTCTAAGGTAAGTATATCTGTCATACAACCCTTTTAGATACCATGATATTGTTCAAGCATTTTGAATTTTTTGTCTTACTGAGACGTTTTTTTCCCCTTCGATATGCTGCATTTTTGTTTTTGTTTTTTGTGGAATGTCATTGAAGTGTTTTGATTTTTTATATGTTATCAGCAATTTAACGCCTGGAAAATTACTTCTAGTTCTGCCATGAAATCTGTACAGTTGATTTCGAGGACATAGATAGATAGATAGATAGATAGATAGATAGATGGATAGATAGATGAATTCTCTCGTTCAAAAATTTCCCATCCTCCACTCTCTCTTTTTTCTTACAAATACAACCAGTACATCTATATCTTTTATATTTCCTAGTATATATATATATATATATATATATATATATATATATATATATATATATATATATATATATATATATGATAAGGTTTTAATTTATCAGAGATTGAGGTTGAAAGAATGGCACTCACTGAGAAGTACATATATATTGTCTTTTCAATCTCATCAAGTCCTCTATCTCACTCTCTCACAACTTATACATATATATATAGATATATATATATATATATATATATATATATATATATATATCAGCAGAAGCAGCAACCAGCCAGCCAGAGAGATAGAATTTTGTCTCTTTCATCTTATCAATTCCTGCTCTCTACCCTTCCCACTTTCTCTTCTCTTCCTCACCTGTCAATTCACACTTCATCTTCCAGCATTTTTTCATTAACCCTCCCACGTCCACAATTTTCATACTGTCATACTTAATTGATTTTCCCGCCTTCTCAGCACGTTTGCACCTGCGAATTCTGGATCTCGATTTTTTGCGCCATTGGGTCTGATGTAATAAACGGATGTAAAGATTCAAAATACTCGCTTCTTCATTGCACACTTAGACGAACACGCGTGGAAAATTGCCTCGACGAAATAGCAAAAATTAGTTATCTACCTGAGTAAAATACCCTCTACGACGCATGCCTTGAGGCTTTGGTAATTGTATATTTCTTATCGGGGGCCAAGGGCCAATGTTTGAGACTGAGTGAAATAAATGATTTCGAATGCAGATTTTCAGCCCATGTATGATCTCTCATCTTGAAATATTTACCCAACTAACCTAACTAAGTATTTATGCTAAAAGCACACGGTATACCTGGTAGCTGTTGTAGTAACGTATTTCCCAACTCCAACAATGGAATTTTTTCGCGGGAAGAGCCATTCAAATGTTACAAAATTTTCATATATTCATTAAGAATACAAATATCATTAAATACATTGACAAAATTCTACAACGAAACTAATTCTTATTTTCTGTGTTGAAATAATCAGGAATTCTGGGCAAAAATCTCATGTCGGCATCTAAACCAAAGCTCTCCCTCTGTAGGGTGTTATTGAGCTGTAGATTAAATTTGGTAGATCTCGTCTATTACCACCAAGACGATCACGGAAGATTTTTATCGTCGAGAAACAACGATGCGCGTAAATTTACACAAAAAGCCGACAAAAAGTGTGCCATTCTTCAGAATAAAAATGTCTTATGACTAACCGTTTGGTTTCACTATTAACCTGTAAAATCTGTTGACATTCATTTCCTCTTTTCATACGAATCTGTTTTCAAACTGTACAAGAAACAACTCGATGTGAGAACAAGAAGTGACTGTCTAGAGATTAAGTAGCAGCCCCCATGTCTGCAACGAAATCATAAATTTCAAATGATAAAAACATTTGAAAAGGAGCGAGTAAAAGTGAAATAGAGTCTATATGACTTATACTAGTTCAACTTCAACTGCAGGTCAAATTTGATAATTCAATATTTCATCATAATACTTTAGCATTGAGAGGAACTATGACAAAAGCAATTTTTAATGATTTGAAAGGGTGCTTTTATTATTTACTAAGCTTAGCTTAGTTTGACCACTAAGCCAGAATTGTCCAGCATCCAGTGAGGATCAGACTCACTACTCAACAGCAATTATCATTGATCCCAGCTTTGTAACCATCACAAAGGACACCTCTTTTATAAAACCCTACTTATTTTAAGCACAAAGCCACAAGTCTGGGACATCCAATGAGAATCGAACTCACTACTCAATAGCAATGATCATTGATCCCAGCTAACACTACGATGGGGTGCCTTTGGGAGAGTTACGTTGATTGAGTAAATTTTTTAAGGCCGTACAGGGTTAAATTCAGTAATTTTATTTTTACCAAAATATTTTGAAACATAATTAGAATTAAAGAATAGACGATTATCACAAATGAAGATACTGAACATTTCCTGAGGAAATAATGATGTTTACGAATCAAAGGTAAAAGTGTACCAGTGTTCCGATAAAATGAGTGTGCAGTACATGAAGCCTCTATAACGGCTCATGGTAAAACAAACGTTGAACTATCTTCGTTTCTCGTCTTTATTCGTAGACAGGAAGCGGTATTAAACGGAATTTCCTAAAGCGGAGGCTACCTGTGCTGATGATGAAATAATGTCATCTGCATCTGGAGTTTATATTTTTCTCTATTCTTCCGACTGTATCCTTTGAGTGAGTTCTCTTGTTAATCAGCGGACTGACTTACAAAAAGCACTGCTCATAGGGTAGTTGCAAAAGTCTGTACTACATTCTATTACGGCAACCAGTTCAAATTCTTCGAACTTTTGGGTAGCAGATCGTTTGTGACAAAAAATGAGTGGATATCTTTGAAATTCACATTGTTCAACGATCAAATTCCAACAAAACTAGCAAAAGGAATGAGCTTGTTTAGGGGATGCACGTTCTGTTCCAGAGGCCCTAAAATAAATTCGCCTTTGTTTGTAAAGGAAAAGTGTTAGGAGATAAATATTATGAATCTACGGCCAAAATAAGTTTGCAAAGTGACTATATGCAACCAATCAACAACTTCCAACGACCAATACCGACCTTTTCGGTCAAACTCACTGGCTGTAGTCAAGTTCTGACCGGAAATTTGTTGTTTCGTTTCGCTCTATGATGGACACAGGCTTGGTCTAAATAAAGCTTGACGGCAACTGTAGACATTGGTCGCCATGTTGAAACATGGCATCACAAGTACGAAATGAATGCTTAGAGTTTGTTTTCTAACACAGTCCGTCTTATGGAGTCGTTTACATCCGGAGTGGTAGCACCGAAACATCCTCTTTGTCACTGTATGATTCAAACCGTAGTTTCAGAAGGGGAAAGTCATAAATGAAAGCGAGTGAAATAAAACTTGTTGGCTTATCGATTGTATATACGAATCTGACACTAAATTTATCTTACTATCAACTGATTTACAATTCTGATATCTGTCATCAAAACAATCATATATCTCTGGCATATCCGTTTTTCATAGTGACCTGTCACATCAACAAGTACATCCGCTGGCCTTATTGACGTATAACTATCTATTCGTCTGATTATCAAATTCAAATACACACACACACACACATACATGCACATACACACATATGTATACAGAAATACATTGAATGGTGCAGTTTTGATTTGTGCAAGTTTTGATGTTGTACAACTAAAGTGTTGCTGAACAAATACTTATAACTAAATGTGAGCCTGAAATTATTATAAAATATAAGATCTTGAACTGTGTGGTTTTGGATAGTACCGTAAATTTCAGAACGTATCAAGCGTACAAATCAATACACACACACACACACACATATATGTATATATATATATATATATATATATATATATATATAATGACAATATCAGAAGACTGACGCTTTATTTCGAGCTTTGTCAGGAAATTAAAGCGCTATAAGAAACCGGATGCTTATCGAACACAAATTTCCTTTTATTTAATTTTAACTTCTTCCATTGATCAATTTCAACCTCACACTAATCTTACAAACATCTAACATCTGATGATTTCAACGGCTCAGATGACCAAATGTCCAACAGATGACCTCCCAGGAATCACAGAAGTACTACCACTAAGCATCTTATACACATTATTCATCAGCATACTAACTTCCCAACCCTCCACAAACTCATTGACCAACCATGTGAAGATCGGACTCTCATGCTCCTTAAATTCAATTCACCGATTCTCAAAAAAATCTTCCATCAATCAACACACTATCAGCAGGAAAGAATTTCTCCCTTCCTCTGACATCGACATAACTGCATACATTGGAAAACACAGTAAAGTCCCAGACGATTGGAATACTGCTATAATAATGCTATTATATAAAAAAGGAAACCCGAAAGACCTCAACAACTATAGGCCTATAAGCCTACTCAACTGTGTATATAAACTTTTCACAAAGATCATCACCAACCGAATCACAAAAACACTCGATGAAAACCAGCCACGTGAACAGGCTGGCTTTAGAAGAAGCTACTCGACCATGGACCACCTGCACTCGATAAATCAACTGAAAGAAAAAGCAGCAGAATATAGACTACCACTTGCCGTAGCATTTATCGACTTCAAAAAGGCGTTCGACTCAGTAGAAATCCCTAAGGTCATGGAGGCCATCAGTCGGCAAGGTGTAGATCCAGTATATGTTGAAGTGTTGAAACATATATACAATCACGGCAGCTCATTTATCAGGCTACATAAAGACTCGGACCCCTTCCAGCTCCAGAAAGGAGTAAGACAAGGTGATACCAGCTCACCTAAACTCTTCACAGCCTGCCTCGAGATGATCTTCAGAAGGCTAGACTGGGAGAGTAAAGGAATTAAAATAGACGGCGAGTATCTGAGCAACCTCAGATTCGCAGACGACATAGCCCTTTTTGCAGAGAACCTACACGACCTCCAACTAATGATTGATGAACTAAATGAGGAGAGCAAGAAAGTCGGCCTGCACATGAACTTCAGCAAGACGAAGATCATGTGCAACAACCACATTGGAGATAAGAACACTAAGATCGAAATCGAGGACACAGAACTCGAGAAAGTAGACCACTACATCTACCTAGGGCAACGAATCTCCATGAGACCCTCAAAAGAAGAAGAAATCAAGCGAAGAATCACACTAGGATGGCAAGCCTTTGGCAGAGCTAGCTCAACCTTCAAAAATAATAAGATCCCATTAATCCTAAAGAGAAGGGTGTATAACCAATGCATCCTCCCAATAGTCACTTATGGAGCTGAAACATGGAACTTAACCAAGAAACAGACCCGTAAGCTGAGAACCATGCAACGTGCACATGAAAGAATAATGCTGGGCCTCACATGGAGGGACCACAAAACAGCACAACACATCCGGGAAAAGACAAGAGTTAGAGACATCATAGAAGCCATAAAAAATCTCAAATGGCGGTGGGCTGGCCATGTTGCAAGAATGGCTGACAATCGATGGACATCACGACTCACAACATGGATTCCCCGAGACCATATGCGCAACCGAGGCCGGCAAAATATTAGATGGAGAGATGAACTAGACAGGTTCAGGAAGTACTGGCTCCGTGACGCCCATGATAGAGAAGTGTGGCAAATCCTGGGGAAGGTCTATGTCCAACGACGGACGCTAAAAGACTGATGATGATGATGATGATATTTCAGCAGTACAAACGATCAAAGGTTCAGCTTGTTTTTTCTCTAAGATCGTGACATGCATATCACCACTAAGCTTACCATAAACATGATCTACCAACACACCACCTCCCTACCCACCACAGTCCAACTATATAAACATCCGGTTTCTTGTAGCACTTCAATTCCCTGGTGAAGCTCGAAATGAGCAAAACGTTGAAATAGAGAGCAATTCGTCTTAAACAATCTCCCGATTATGTAATTTTACTCACATACTGTGGGATTAAGCATTAATTCTTACCCTTCTATTCATATTTTTGCTTCATGAACGAAGATTTTCGGGGGTTTCTACGAGTGCAGGACCTTAGACGGTTGGGCATGTGTGAAGAATGTACCTCTGGTCTGCACAATGAAATATCAAGGTGAAGTGCGACTTACACCGGGTCAACACCCCACTCTTTTAACCGAAGGTTATTACATCTATACATATATTACTTTCCGGATAGACCTTGTCGAACTGCTTTCTTTACCGTCTCAGCTTATTTGATTTCTAACTATATATATATATATATATATATGTGTGTGTGTGTGTGTGTGTGTGTGTGTGTTCAAATCCTCTTTCACCTTCATTGTCTGAACTCAATAGACAAATATACGTCCAATCCCACTTTCCTGTCACTAAAGAGTTTTCAGGTATGTATAAAAGCTACGTCTTTTATCTCTCATTATATATTTATGAACCACGGTAGAACAATCAGATTTCAGATGAAATAGTTTCCCTAATTAATTTCAAGAACGTTGGATGATAATGTCCAATTAACCTCACCACTGGCACAATTAACCGTAAAGCAGCTTAAAATAGCATCCCATGCAAATGGTAGTAACACATGCTGGTACATCACCAGGTATGATTCTAAACCCTCTTTTTTTCACATTTTTATATGAACCCCTTTTATACCTAATTTGAAAATAGAAGCATAACCCTCCCGACACTAACCACATTATCAGGACACTCCATCCCCCCACCAAAAAAAATAACCCATCTACCATAAAGAGCATTGACTTGTCTAGAGACCCAACTTACGTGTATCAAAACCCTTTCCCTCCAACATATGGTGATAAAAACCAATTTGTCTCTACCTATACCCAACGTCTTCTCTATCCCAATTGCCATTAGGGGCATTTCTGTTTTCACGATCTTTTTTTTTCTCAAACCAACTTTCGCTTTCAAAGCCCTGACGAAACCCCCAACGGGTGAAACGTAAGTAAGCAATTACACCTTTCAATAAAAAAAATGACATGTACTAAGTAGTTTCAAGACTTTTTCCTTTCTCTACTTCGTCAATTTTCCCACGATATTCTCTCAGATCTAATTCTTTTCTCCTCACATATGTATAGCGTCAGGTAAACTTTCCATTTTTACTGCTAAAAGGGAATTTATATTAATCGAAATTAACATAGTCAGTAAGTTTACTCGACTATGTGTCAGGCAAGTCACTCCTAATCTGATCACCGTTATTTCAACGTATTTTCCCTTAACTATTTCAAAAATGATTTTAGGATCTATATACAGTATCACCCATATATGAGTACATTCCATCATTTTTTTAATAGAAGGTTAAATTTCTTCTAAACAAAACATAATAGGATTATACTATTTCTAGTGAAAAAAATATGAATATGCTATCGTCCAAAAATGAGCACACCCAGTCGAAAGTAATATTGTTGCAACATGATTTCAATTCTGCAGAGTTCGGGCAAAAATAATGCCTGATAGTATCCGTTTTGATTGTGTAATGTTCAACAAGAAATAACAAAATCCAGCTGTGTTTGGTTTAGAGAGAATTACCTTGAGAGAATAGAACAAAAAAAGCTCTGCTTGGTTCGCAGCAGTCTGACCAGTTTTTAAAAAAGTGTTTTGACCTTATAGCATGTTTTTTGACGACGGAATACAAACATATTTTTTTTCAATTCTACTTACTTTTAGTTTTAACTCATTAAAACTTGTATTAAACAAAGTAAACAAACATCTTTGACATAAGTTGAATACCTCGTGGTCTGCCTCGTTGTGGTCCTGAATTTAAAAATGAATGAGACGAATGGTTTTCTTTGGATTTTCATTGGAAATCCTTCTTTCAAGGGAGACTAATTTGTCACTGTACGATCCAATTAGGACGAACAGCATGTGGGATAAGCGAACAATAGGGACTCCAAGCGAAAGGAAAAATGATCGGAAAACTTGATAAATGACAAATTCACAACAAGCAGGATTCTGAAATAAAAGAATTACGCTAACAAATGAAACAACATAAACCAAAAACGACATTAATAAATATTACAAGGAAAAGGGGAGCTAAAAAACGAGATTGGAGGAACTGGGGATGAGAGGAAGGATTGAGACTATACAGAACACAGCACTAGTGGGGACCAAACAAATACTCGAGAGTACTGCTGATATGAGACCTACGATCCCCAGCTGGTAGCAATGGCCTAACAGCCAAAAAGAAGAGTCGGTAGAAACTATAGCGCTGCTGTGATGGATGAGGACGATATGAAAGGAAGGCTGTTGATCTGTGACACTTATGATACTATTCATAAGTCAGTCATCAAAATCTACAAAAAAAAAGATGATATTTATGTTCATGTATTTTGTTCGATGTTCACAACTCATGTTGAAATCGTCAGCTAAATCCAAAAAGGTATTGGTAATACCTTTAAATTACATCAAAAGTAGGATGCACGATTCATTCGGATCAAAACATCCAGAACAGGAGTCAACGAGTACAGATGAAATAAACCGTAGAGAGAATAGTTTTAATGATAATGATGATCATCCTAACGATCCTGCTGGAATGAAAATCCCGTTGAGCGTAAAGTAACGGCAAGAAAGGTTCAATAATAACAATTTTAATGACGATTTTTTGTGCAACGGAGGTCTGCATCGAAGTGTTTCACATATACTCACCTTTCATTAATTGTTGGGTAATTATTCTTGGGTAAAAGATGCATTCTTGTGCTTAAAAAGGTTTTATTATTGCAGATGTTTATTTTTAGCATCACTTACTTCCCCCATCCACCCTGTAATCCACAATGTTTTGTAACCGATATGACAAGAGGAAATCGAGATAATTTGATGTCAGACAAAATAGTTAAAGATCTAGATTTGGTGGTGGGTAGATGCTTACACCAAATGCAGTGCAGCTTTGGACAGATATATATATATATATATATATATATATATATATATATATATATATATATATATATATATATATATAGCATCTGGTCCGTAGTGAAGGTTTCAACCCCTCCTGGAAGAGATATCGAGTCTATTTCCAAACTGAGGAGTTGTAATACAACATATATATAACTTACATATATCATTTATTGATTATCTACCCATAAAATCCGGAAAAGGAGGAACTTAAGCTGGATATTGATCATGGTCTTGATGAAAAAATATCCGAAAAGATGATGTTCAAGATTTGTTTGTGTTTAGTTTGTATTTTTTTTTTTTTTGTTGTTGTTGTTTTTCCCCTAATTATTGTGACAAATGGATTTTGCGATTTGGAAATAGTTTCTGAAGAATCCCCAAGCCCAGTTTTCGACCTGCAGGCAGTACACTTCTTGACGACACCCTTCCATTTATTCACTGAGTGCATGGGTTGCAAAGAATTGTCCACAAGAGCTATTGTTAAAGACGAAACTCGTGTGCGACTCCCTTTGGCAAAATTGGAGAATATGACTGAAGGGAGAAAAGAAAGGGACAGAGTAAGTATTTGCAAGGATTTAGATTTTCTGGCAACTCGTTACAGGAAGTGCTCTCTGTTCTACTCTACCGGATATCACGCCGGTAGGAATCACTTCCGGTTTGTGAACAAAGAAACGCAATGTCACATGGGCGTGCACAGTTTGGTGTATGTTGAGGGGGAGACTAAATAATGTGCGTACTTGTGGCTGCAAATATATATACAGACATATTTAAATTTAAGGAACAGTAAAAAAAAAAATATGCGCGTGTATACAGGCTCATTATGTGATTAATATAAGAGGTCATGCGTTCATGATATTTGTCCTCAAAAGAAGAAGAAAGAATCATTTTTGGTTGGCAGGCTTTTGGCAACGCAAACGCAACCATAATGAACCAGAAAATCCTGCTGGATTTCAAAAAAGGTGGATATACAACTAATGCTTCTTCCCGATAGTCATATAGGAAGCTGAAACATAGAAACTTACCAAAAGACTGGCCTTTGAATTGAGAATCGTGCTTAGTACACTAAAGAGAATCATGCTCAACATAAAATGGAGAGATCATAAGACAGCACAATGTAATAAAGGAAAAATAGAAGTACAAGATATCATAGAATCAATTAAAAAACTTAAATAGCAATGGACTTGTCATGTCTCGAGAATGACAGAAAACTGCTGGGCATCAAAACTCACAACGTGGATACCCAGAGGTCACATGCAAAACTAAGGCCGATGAAATATAAGATGGCGGAACGAATTAGAAAAGTTCAGAAAGTACTGGCTCAGTGACAACCAAGATAAAGAAGTCTGGCGAATCTTGAGAAAGGTCTATGTCTAATGATGGATGCTAAAAGACTGATGATGATGAAACACTTCCAAATATTTGTAAAACAAATAGAAAACGTTTATTTTCAAGTTCGTAAATACGAATGATCATTTTTTTCGAATAAATACACACACACAAACACACACGCACGCACATGCACATGCATATATATATATATATATATATATATATATATATATATATATATATATATATATATATATATATAGTCTAGAAAACTTAAGAGCTTTAATTACTGAACACTTTCAAATCACCAAAACTTTTAGTCAGCACCTCAAACATGTATACACGCATGCGTGTGTGTTGACTGAAATATAAACATCAAGTGCGTAATTTTTTATACATTTCTCTGAGAAAACATTGCAATTTGGGATACATTTCTATTGGAAAAAAACATTGCTATTCTGTTTTATTGTAAAATGATTGAATATGAATATAAAATAACCCATCCTGTTATTAACGCTTGTATCAATTCCTGGCCCCTGACTATTCCTTTTATCCTGATCTTCAATACATTTGATTGTAAAATCCTCCGCAATACTGTTCGATAGTAAATCCATAAGCAATATATTTACCCTCTATATACAGTAGCTATAGCCTGCCAATATCGCTTGCATTCATTCCTGACCTTTAAGAACATCTTTCTTCCTGATTTGCAATACTTCTGTTGTAAAATTACTTACAGAGCATTTACATCATACATATGATAGATCCATTCTGCCAACAACGCTTGCCTTAATTCTCAACTATTGATAATTCCCTGCTTATTTCTTTGACTTCAATGAACGGCGTATCAATCAAGTGCTCAAACAAATTTTACGTCAAGAATGGCCAGATTTGTGTTAAATTACTTACTTTCCATTTTCTTATCACCAAAACTATCTAGTAAATGGAGAAACTGACTAAAGCAAAGGGTCCATGTGGTGACATAGAATTACGTCATTGAGCAGCGAGGAGAAATCCCGAAACTTTGCCTACATTTATTGAGTGCAGACGCCATCGTTGCTGAGATTAAATTTTGCTTATCATTTCATTTCTCTATGTACTACCAACATTTTCTGTGTTCCTACAGGGTGGTTGAGAAGGAACTCTACGTAGGAATCGGTAATAACTTCATTATTTAATGGTCGATTTATTTACTTTGCTTTGGATAATACAATGATGGAATTTGTCTACTGCCTTAAAATTCTACGTAGGTACCAATTTCTATGAGCATTTTAGTATGGCCTTGATAGACCTTTGCAGAAAGTCCAGTGGTGTGTTGTCGAATGCATTTCTTCAGTAGATCCAGAGTTTGTGGTTTGGTGCGGTACACTGCTTCCTTCGCCTACCTCTACATGAAGTCACAGGGCGTAAGATCAGGGCTTTGTGAAGGTCATTGATTTCTAATTCTCACCCACTTTGTTAATGAGAGTGAACGAAGGTTGTGACTCATTTATTTATCTAATAAATCCAACCCATAATATCATTGATTACATAAACAGTTTGTGATAATACTACTTTTAATACCAATTTTCCTCGATATCCGTTATCATAGTGTCCTGATGAAAAAAAAAACGTTCTTAAGCCAATCGTAAAGTGAAGTAGCAATTACGATTGATTGATTTTTGGAAAATCTTAGAGTGATCCCAGTCTCAAAAAATTGTCAGGATGGTATATTTGGTGGTTGGGTTGGCAGAAGGTACACAGAATAGAATGTAGGAGAGAGGGAAAATATGTCTGCACTGCCGATCTATCAGTTCATTGCATAACAAACGCTGAACATATTTTTTTGTAAAAGCGAAAAAATAGCGTAGAGAAAACTTTCGTAAAACGGGTAATACCTGTAACGATAATAAGAAAGATGATAATTCATTAATGTTCGGGGTCGGGGTCAAATTACTCCATTGCAGGTTATGCGAAGAATCGTTCGTTCGGATTAATCATGAATTATACCGATATTCATAAAAAAAATTGGTTTCGCTCGTATCAAGTGGTACTGAAATAGGTCTGGTTAGTCACTCAAAAGAAGCCATCACCCAACCAATGTCTTTTGGCAGCATACCGTGTTGGGGATGATTGATTTAAAAAAATGGGAAATGGGATGTTCGATGAATAAGTTACTTATCTCTAAGGCAGTGATCACTGGAAAGGTTCGAATTTTCAAGAAAAAAATAACAAGTGTGAATGCTGATGGACACAAACTAAGAGACCAATTTAGCAAAAACTTACAATGCAAATCGATAAATCATTAAGATCTATTTAGGGGATGGGGGTTCAAATGTTGTTTTGTTTTTTTTTTTTTCAGGGCATCATAAGGAGAAATGTCTATTTTTCAGCCCTCCAGTACTATTAATATTGAATGTATGATACATACATAGCCAGTCAGCCAGACTGGAGTAAAAACTGAAGAAACCGATGTTAACAGTTTTGGGTGACGGTTTTTGATATCAAATAGGATTCTCCTCTGTCTCTGCCAGCTGAGATAGAATAATAACTTAAATCTGCCATGCCATGGGGAAAAGTTTTAAAAAGAATGAGGAAACAAGAGAAATTATTCTGTTTTAAACCTTGTTTTGATGAGTGGGTTATTCAGTCGCTGGAAGGCGCGGAGCTGATCTAACACACATTGGTACAGGAAACGGAATCGGCAACCAGAGTTCAGACTACGGTTGGAGTAATTTGTATTGACTTTGCATTCGGGAAAGCATAAAATCTGCGTCTTCCCTAAGGTCAGCTCCAGATCTACTCCCTGCTGTTGATACCAAGTAACCCAGTACAAACTGTCGATAGTTACTTTAGAGAGGAAATGGGCATTGCCAAATAACCCCAATTTCCACGAAAAAAAATTATTTTAGTGCCTATCATGGTGGCCCAACGATTTTTTGTTGAGTAACCAAGACGTTATTTTTACTTCTCTTTCTTCACCCCCCCTCTTTATACTTCTATCCCTTTTTCTCTTTGATTTTCCTATCGTTCTTCTTCTCTTTCCCTTTCCCCCTTTTTCTTTTCCACTTTCTTCTTCTCTTTTTTCTTTTCTTCCCATCTTTCTCAACGTCTCCTTCAACTTTTTTCTTCTATGTTCATTTTTCTTTCTTTTTTACTACTTGTTTCCCTCCATCTTTCATTTTTTTTTTCTCGTCTTCCTCTTCGTCTTCCCCTTCCCCCTCCATCTTCTCCTCCTCCTTTTACTCTTCCCCTCTTTCTTTTCTCGTCCTTTTCCTCTTTCCCCTTCTGTGTCTCATCCATCTTCTACTCTTATTTTTTTCTCTCCTCTCCCTTTCACTTCTCCCCTTCCTCTTCTCCCACGATATTTTCACCCTCTTTTTTTTGTTCTCTGTCACCACTCTTTCTTTATTCGCATTACTTTTCTTCGTTCTCTTCACCTCTTACCCCATCTCCAACTTCTTCTCCACCTCTTCCTCACTTCCTCTTCTTCCTCTTCCTCCTCCTTCTATTTCTTCTTCTTCTTCCTTTTCCCCCTCTTCTTTTTTTTTTGATATTTTTTTTAACTAAATAACCTAATAAAGGGAAATTTGTTCTGATCAGAGTTTCTTCGAAGAAAAAAATTAGTGCCTTTGAGTTTGGCTGCAATAATAAGATAATTATTGAAAGATTAACCGACTGCCTAGAATAATGAACGAGATATTCCTCTTCATTTCTCAATCGTTTTAGTCTTCACTTTTTTCCTTTTTTGTAATATTTTGTATCCCACCTCCCCGGTTCTGATTTTTGCAATGTTCTATGCACGCTTTTGATAGCCTGCTGTGGTGTAGTCGGGCATATGATTAATGAATCCGAACACTCTAACCAGTCGGCATTTACAAAATTTTATAAGGCAGAGAAAAAAAAAGAGACAACGAAATAATAGGAAGAAACGATGTTTATTTTATTTTCTCAATTCATTTTTCATTTTTTTTTTCTTTCGCTGAAACACATGATTTTCTTTAGGAAACTGGATATTGATGTTATCACTAAAAAAATCCTTTTCGGTAGGAAATATTTAGCAGCAAGCCAATATCATGGTTCCGAAAAGTCTTCAATTCTTTAAGGATTTTTCCCATCTCCTCTGTGCTGGGCACTTTTTAAAAATGTTTCTTTTAAGGCTTTTTTCTAAGAGTATTTTGTACACTGCTCTCTCTCTCTCTCTCTCTCTCTCTCTCTCTCTCTCTCTCTCTCTCTCTCTCTCTCTCTCTCTCTCTCTCTCTCTCCCAGTCTCGCTGTGTCACCCTCTAACCCTCTCATTCTCCTGGTGTTTAACCTATTTTACACCGACCTTGCCTTCATAAACCCAGATTTACTCTCCCAATTTTACCTCCCCTCTATATATTTTGTTCAACCTTTTTTCCTTCCTCTCCCTGTTTCTGTATCACTCTTTTACTCTGCTCTCTTTCTTCGTCTTTCTCTTTTCCTCTGATCTTGCTCTCCTCCCCTCTCTCTCTCTCTTTCTCTCTTTTTTCTCTCTTTATCTTTTTTCTTTCTCACTTTTTCTCCATCCCTAAATATCTCACATCCTCTTCCCCCATCCAATTGATTTCTTCAGAATTTGAAATTGTAATGAAATAAAATTATCATTTCAGCAGAAGCCCAATAATTGAATTATAGTCCACGTTGCTTATTGTTATTTTCAGACATTTGAGAAAAGTGAAATATATTTTTCAACTTCCAAGTACAAGGAGACCTTTGTACTCTTAAGTACGAGATAATTCTTTTTTCTTACGTTTACGCATTTCTTTTGGTTTTAAGTACAATTCTTCAAATTACTTTTGAATACGGGATAATAGAATTATTTTTCCTTTTACACACAGGATATTACTATTTTCCTTTACGTATTGGGTTTTATCTTTTTTTTTATCTTGCATAAAGATTGATACTTTCTTTTACTCCAAAGTACATAATTTTTTTTCTTGAGAACAGGACAATACCACCTATTGACTTTTAAGCGCTTGATATAACTAATTTTGACTATTAAGTACAGGATAATACAATACTAATAACTACGTGTCAGTCCGCAGACTTATTGATCTTGGATGCATCATCATCATCATCGTCATCATCATCATCATCATCATCATCATCATCATCATCATCATCATCATCATCATCATCATTATCAGCCTTTATATTATCACAGTTTGACAAAAACATTACCTATCTCCTTCCATGACGACCTTTATTGTGCTAACTTCTTCCATGTCTTACTGGTAACCCTTTCTACCTCATCCCTCCATCTCGTGTTGGTCTTTTCCTACAGTGTTTACTGTCTCATGGACACCGACTGGTTAACCTGCTGTTCAATCAATCGCCATCAATTCTTGCTAAGTGTCCAGTCCATCAACATGGTCTTTCTATAGTTTTATTAGTTAACCTGGGTAAACGTTTTCATCAATCTCTTTTAAAGATTCAGCCTCAATTCATATTGTCTTTTGGGGACTTTATTGTTGAACATTATTGTCTTTATTCTGTTTATTTTAACTCTATAATTTTACTTTCTAATCGTTGAAGTACTGTACACATGATGCCTAATGTCTTATGGTTTATGAACCAGTAAATTATTTTTAGTTGTCTGTGTTCTTTTCACACCAGTCTGCAAACTATTGATGACGAAATCGTAAAGAGAAAGACTCATAGACTTTGGCAATGGTTTTCTCATTATTACTTGTGCAGTTGATGATCTTCTGTGAATATGCGGAAAAAATGTCGAAAGCGTGTAAAAAAAATAATAATATTGAAAGGAATGTTTGTGCCATTCATGAGCAAAATATTTTACGAAAATCCTTGAATAAAATTATTTGATTCCAATGTTTAGAACCGAACATCGGTTAGAGAATGACTGCTGGTAACTTCGAATTGCCTCCAAGATAGCCTATGAGAGAGTCAATTTTTTTTTGATTACCTATGCCGAATATTAGGTCAATAAGCTTTGCTGCTTTAGCATGAAAGAAGCACAGACGAACAAACAAAAGGTTTTAATACTAGTGCAGATTTAATGTTACCCTTCAGTTTTTCTTTTCAATCGGTGACTCTTCCAATTCCATTCCTCTCTCTAAAGTGTTGACAATATTGAGAGTATTTTGAAATTCTCTAGTGCTTCATTCTGGATAAAAAGTGAAGGTTTAATTCCAATGATTAAAAATGATCACGACGATTTCTATTTTACTCTTGTCGACATGAATACAGTCTTTGGGAATGGTGTTCGTGGTACCAGTGTAGTCAGTCGTCCATCCAAGTGAGTGCCACATATTTTTTTCAGGCACAATTGTGACATTTATGAGAAGTAAACGGACAAGGAATTTGCTCCGAATCTTGAACAAGTTTTTATTTTTTTTCAAATCAGCTTTTTACGAAATGGATCACGATGAATAGCCTGGAAGATACTGACGAGTACTACAAGGCCTCCCCTGTTAGTGATGATCATGATGGTGATGGTAGCGGGGATTAAAATGCTAATTATGGTTGTGGTATTGAGTTCTCCATGTCTCCTGCAATTTTTTTTTTTTTTTTTTACAAAATAGCACATCAAGGATTTTCAATAGCGTACAGGCCAGACTTGTCTCCCTGTGACTTCCCTTCCCTACAGTTATTTCAGACCGTGGATGAGGTTAACATGTATGCAACGAGGCATCTGATGACGATCTCTGAAGGAAACTCTAAAGAATGTTCAGAAAGAAAAACTTTGGATAAACTTGGATAAGGAGCTATTGTATTAGAGTATTTGTTTCTTTGATATTAAATGGCTGGATACTTTCCGGAAATACCTCATACAATTTCAAGTTATAGCAATCGTTTCAACTGAAAAACGATCCTTGAGACAATTACTCCAATCCAAATTAAAAGAATACGAATGAGATTTTCTTCAAATCAAGAATACAGAGGAGATTTATCAAACAACACATCGACTATTTCAATCGTTTCTGTTGAAAAATGCATCCCCAAGGAGGCTAGCGATCGTGCAAACCAATTCTTAATTGACTGGTCAAATCTCCCGCCACAAACTGTCCGGCCGTGCCAACTAATAAACACAGGTCTGGACTGGACACTTTTCCGTGAGGGATGTCAGCCAATCGAGCGGTTATTAGCCCACCGTCGGTCCCAGATGATGGTGGCAATTTTATTTACAGTCGGACAATGAATGTTGGAATGGCAGTGGAGGTAATTTGGACCCAGGAACGTCAGCTTGAAGATAATCACAAAATAGGGTCAGTTTCTAGCTCTGAATTAGGATCACGCGGAAATAAGATAAAAAAATAAACGAAATATAAGTTTTATTGAAGGAAAGAAAGTAGTGGTTTCCGGAAAACCAAATTAAATGAACTCATTTGTTAACTTTGCAAACAAAGTTCGAAGAGGTATATGTATTCGTTCATGTATGTCTGTCCGTCCACACAATATCTCGAAAATTTCTCAATTATTCTCAATGATATCTCGTCGGAGGGTGGAATTGAAGAATTGATTAAACTTTGGGTCAGGTCCAGGATTTTTTTTCCGTCGAGAGATATTGTTTCGTATATCAAAGCAATAGAATGAAAGATGGAAAATCGAATCTTACATTGTTACTTTTCTTTCGTCAAAGTTATACATCAATATATTTTAATTCAGTTATTACTTGGCATTGTCAGAGGATTGCGCTCGCTGAGTCTTACTAGTTTTTTACAAGTAGTTGTCACTTCCTTTAGTTTTGCTCTATGAAAAGGTTGTTGTGTTCAGTTGATTCAAATATTCAAATTATTATTCGACAAAATATTTATTTCGTATAAAACTTTTGATAGCATCGATGTTTGGATATTGAATTGTTCTCCTTAGCTTTTTATGACTTCACTGTACATTTCACTTAACTTGTTCTCCGCACTGAAAGAAAGACTTCTGTTTTGATTCAATGAATTCTTCAAGAAATGCTTCAATATTTCGAAATTGTTTGAACTGCTTTCCAGACAATGAGTGCAACATGGAACGGAAAACGTGATAGTTTAGAAGTGATAGATCTAGAAAATACTTCGCATGTAGGTGGGCTTCCCCTTCCAATTCTTTGATTGTTTGCTGCGTTGTATTTGCAACATGACGGCAGCAATAAAATCACCAGACGGTGTCTTTGCCTGGAGAAACTTTCAATACGTGATACAAACGAGTTGATTTACTCATCTCTCATTCTTTTAATGTTGGTTCACGTGTCTATTGTGCAGCATCTCTTTTCATCATCATCATCAGTCTGTTAACATTCGTCGCCTGACCTCTCTATCATGGGCATCGCAGAGCCAGTAATTTCTAAATTTATTTAGCTTGTCACTTGGTGTGCCTCTAGATCGGCTCGATAGGGCTTTTTTGTTTTATGACAAAGTACGGTTTGGGATTCCCAAGCAGCAGTTCACGGTTGAAGTCTAAACGGCTGTTGTATACGGTAACTTCAACACACATACACACACACATGTCTATGGAGAGATATTCCCTACATCACTATTCTGGTGACATACGTCTATACAGATAAAAATATGTATGTAGATGCATATGCAATTTATATATGTGGATGATAATAGGATTTGTTTTGTTTTTTGTTTTTCACTTGAAGAATGCTCTTTCCTTATTATTATATGCATTTCTACTGATTTATCAATCAATTGACTCTTTTGTTCATTTCAGAATATTTGGTACGGCAATTGCGATATCCTCTTGCCTTAATCTTCTGCTACCAGGTGCCGCCACCGTGCATTATGGACTGGTCATGGCCGTCAGAATCCTTCAGGGATTGGTCGAGGTAGGCATGAGCAGTTTTGTTCCCTTTTGTTGTTGTTGTTGTTCTTGCTATCTGACGAGAAATTCTGTAAATTCATTAGTTTCCTTCCTCTTTCGTTCATCACCTTTTTATAACTCTCTCTCTCTCTCTCTCTCTCTCTCTCTCTCACACACACACACACACACACACACATATATAAATATATATATATATATGTGTGTGTGTGTGTGTGTGTGTGTGTGTGTGCTAGCATATCCCTGTTGAAAAGAGACGGGTTATTTATTTATGGATCGGCACAAGAGTAATTTATTTTTTGTGATAAAAGTATCCTAATTTTAATTTTTTCAAGTCTCAACTCAAGTTATTTTAATTTGTGATCCGACAAAGTGTTGAGTTTCTATGACGTTATCCATGACGTAATTCTTTTATCATAATTATAAGGTGAATTGACCAATAAAATATACTCATATGCTAATTATGTAGACTTATCCTGCTTACTGTTTTCCAGTCGAAATAAATTATCGTAAAATTCCAATAGTCTCGTTGGATAATGTTTATTGTAACATTTACTAACATATATCAATCATCTGCCTCACACGCAGAATGTGCAGGTTTCGATTCCCGGTATTAACAAAAAGTGTGGAAAAATCTTCATTACGACAAATTTTCGAGTACACTCAGCAGATAATTGAGTACACTCCAAGCTGTGTGATTAGAGTGTAGGTATCCTCTTCAGTGAGCTTGTATCCTGCCAAGGGGGTAGTCATGAAAAAAAAAAAACTTGTGGGTATAAAGTCCCGATCTCAGACTAGAGACTTGCAAGAATAAGTTGATGCACGCAACAGGAAGCCGTCATACCTCATTGGGAGTGTCTGCTTAAAGGAAGGACGCTTCACTTAACCAGTCAAAAAATACGGGAATGTTACGTAGGGATCAGGATTTCTGCTCAAGATCAAAGTATCTTTGTGCTCTGGCTAGGATGTAAAGATTGCTACCAGGCCCTTTTCCAAGGATCAGAGAGTTATCTGCGTGCGCGCAATGAAAAGAGCTACACACACGCACAATATATATATATATATATATATATATATATATATATATATATATATATATATATATATATATATATATGTATGTATATATATATATATATATTTAAAAGAAAGGCTTACAGTTTACATTAAATCTGCCTCCTTTCTTTCTTCCTTCATTTTTATTTATTTATTTTTTTACTTTTGATTCTTGTCTTGTTCTTTCCTTGCTCTTATTTCGTTTCTCTCTCTCTCTCTCTCTCTTTCTCTCTCTCTCCCTCTCTCTCTCTCTCTCCACTTCGTTGTTACTTTCACCTTTCACTCATTATAATTTTTTCTCTCTTGACTTTTCTTACAACCGCCTAATTCTGCTGTTTCCAAACTATAACACCGACCTCCTTAACTTCTATTTCATTCATTTTATTTTTCTTCATTCTTTTTTTTTTCTCTTTTTTTCCCTTTTTTTTTTCTTTTTTTCTCTTTCAATTCATATCTTGTTCGACCGACTTCTATGGCATCGTGGGCCCGGAGGCGTGTAAGGCCCTTACACCGCCATCGAGAAAAAAAAATTTATAATAAATCAAATCTTATTCGGGTGGCAGAAGGGGAAAACGAGAAGAAATACTAAAACCAGAAGAGAACAATTTTTCTTTTTCTTTTCTTTTTTTTTTTCTTTTTCACTTCTTTTTTTTTTTTTTAATCATCATGCTCAACTTCCGGCATATTTTCACATTTCCTGTTTGTTAGTAAGACTAAACCTTTTTCTGTTGGTCCTTTTTTTTATCTGCTCGCAGTTGAGCGACGCATGCGCATCTGTGACCTACCATTAGCGCAGTCAAGCCTCACTTTCGTGTGCAGGTAATTAATTTATATAGTTTGATCAAGAAGCGATAATTGTGGCAGGTCGAATCTTCAACATCTGCCCACCTTTTTAGACGGAACAACGTGTCTCTTGCATGCAGAATAGCAAAACAAAACCTGCCAATAAGATACGCTTACAAAGTAAAGAAATGATCTATTTATTCCTGTTTTCTCGTTTTCTCCCTTCGTCCTTTCTTTCTTTCTCTTTTGTACTCTTAGACGTTTCCTTTTTTTTCTCATATTTCATCAATTCAGGTTATGTTTTTCTTTTTTCTTACTTCACGTCCGTCTCTTTTTACTTTTTCCTCTTTTGCTGTCTCCTTTTCTTTCTTTCTTTTCTCAATTTTTTCCACACTTTTTTATTGTGCTTTCTTGTTAATGTTTACTTTTATACCTTTCTGTTTTTATCATTTCTTTTTTTTTTTTATTGTTTTTTCTTCTACTTTTCATCTATTTTTCTTTTTTTCCTTTTTTTTTGTTCATATTCCTTTCCCCCTTTCTCCTTCTTATCGTTTATCTTTCATTCTTTATCTCCGCTTCCTTTTTCTTTTCGATTTATTTCTCTCTTTCTCTTTTCATTCATTCGGTTTTTCTTTCGTCCATTTTTTAATTCTCTCTTCACTTCTTTCCCTTTCGTAAATCTTCTTTTTTTTCCGTCTTTATCTTTGAAATATCGAATATCTCAGCTCCATTACTGAATGAGCAATATTTCTGGATGTTTGCTTTTGGGCGATTGTTGGCATGCTAGTCTCCCACGGCTTAGTGAGTTCTTTTCCGTTAAATGCTCCATAAAAAAATTGCATTGTATCAAAGTTGACTTCGTCTGACAAATATCTTTTTCCAGTGAAATCAAATAATCTTATAATATAAAAGCCGATGCTACGTTTTTTTGTTTGCTTATTGGCTTCTGTTACGCTAAAGCAAACAAAGAAAAAAGCCTGTGCAGGTGTATTTGCGTACGCTAGAGTAAACAGCTATGTGTCTGTGTGTTCGTATGTACTCCTACTCCTGCTGTTGCTTATGTCTCCGTAGTAGAAGAGAAAACAAATACAGGCATATCTGATTTTTCATGAATAGAACTTTGTCTCATATTGAAAAGTGAGTTTTCATCCGATTCTTTTGGCTTATTGTTTCAAATTCTTTTTTTCTTAAATCAGGAAATATGAAGAAAAATATGTAGAAAATCGACAGCATATTAGTTTCATTCTTTGTTTTGTTTTTTGTTTTTTTGTTGTAGTTTTTTGTGGGGGGTTTTGCAATAAATACGTGTATATTAAAATGCATATTTGTATAAATTATCTATGCGTTATTTTGGATTAGTATTATGCTAGTCCAACAAATATTATCGAAATATTTTGGATCGAAGAGATCTGAAGGTTGAATAGCATTTGATAACCTACAGATATTTACTAAGTTTTGAGTTTGCCTGCCTCGAAAATCAGCAATCGAAATCCTGACTGAGCTCGAAAACTGACTCAAGAAGCCAATGGAAAATGCACATTTACCTCACGAAGTAAGGACCAACTTTGTAGATATTTGCTAAACTCATCTTGGTCTGATATAAGACAACGTACAGAAATTATATAGGGAAATGAGGACGTAAATTGGAGAAATGAGACACGAGAAGTTTGTTTAGCGTCAACTTTTCGAGTTGGGAAGGCCAACTTGCTTTAGCATTCGAAATACTGGCCTTTACCTGGACTTTAACCACTAAAAGTATGGGAATTACAAAACTACCCCAACGGCATACCCACGTTATCATATATATGTATATATATGTGTGTGTGTGTGTGTTAATAAAAAGTTGGACATGCCTGAAGAATCTTTTGTCATTTCTTAGTTAAAATTGTTTAGCAAGTTTTATTCTCTCAATCTTTATGTTGTGCATCGGGAATCAGAGAGACATAGATTTTAAGTGCTCTGGAATTGATGCAAATGTTACAGACAGATCGGACAGGGCTATTATATAGATTATAGAAATGTGACGAATGAACAAAGAAATAGTTACAGCTTTGAAGTATTCCGGTTACATCTCTTCAGTGTTGTCAATTTATACATCTATTTATATTCTTATTTATTTCTAGTAGAAAAAAACTTTAAACTCGACACTGCCTACTCTTGTGTACTGACAAACAAATCTTGCGAATGTCAACTATGTACAATTGCCAGTTGTCGAGTGATCGCTGTACATTAGAATTCTCGAGAACCGCTGATCCAAACAACTTCAAACTCGACTTAGTAATGCCTGTGTACTGAGTAAAATAACTGGCAAATTCCAACTGGCCAGTTGTCTAACAATCGCAGTACATATCAACTAACAAAGATTTTTTTCAGTTATAGTTAGTAATTATTTAGTGGATATTTATTATCGCCTTCGTTGTTTTAGACACAATGTTTCAGCTGAAACATTCTTTAAACTTTTTCAAGTGTTTGTTGTATTCACATATAACTAATGTTTTGTTTAATCTTCTTTTTCATTGTAGACTAAGGGGGGAAAAGTATGAAGCTAATTCTGAAGACTGATTACATACATATTATATCATATAATGTATCAATCAAAACATGTTAGACATCAGAATGTTGAAAACAATAGTTCGAATAAAAATATGGAATAAATCACTTCATCACGGAACTTTAGATTTCTGTTTATTTAGTTTCTCGTTAATCAGCGTGAAAAAATTAATGGATAAATCTGACTTTATGTGAGATTATTTTTAGAAAAGAAACCACTGAACTCGTTCCAGTGGGGGACTCCATTGTTTCAAATGATAGGTAGGAGATAATTTCTTTAGTAAAAATGAATCCTCAAAATTGGAAGCGCTCATTTCGACAGACAGAGAAATAAACAGAAAAAATCCCACAGAACATTATATAAGACGATTTATTTTGTTGTAAACGCGGCTTGCATAACTATTTGCACTGCAACTGAATAACAAACAGTCCCAGGTTGGACTATAGCTCAAAATGTTATATTATTCTCTGACATTTTATCTTCATTCTTTTTATTTTGTTCTTGATTCTTCTCTTTTCTATCTTTGGCCATTTGGTTATGCTGTTTTATTTGTATTATTGTAATTTAGTTGTTCTTTTTCGCAGGCTAGAATCAGGAGATAGCAACCCCCCTGCGTATTGAAACGATCTTTGAGAATTTCTCATTGGCTGAATGGCTGGTCGATATCAGTGCCTGCGTTCTTTATTTTATTTTATTTTTCTAATTTAATTCATTTTTTGTTTTGTTTTTTGCTGCTATTTTTCTGTTATTTCATCTAAACCAGAAAAAAAAAACGTGAGAGAAGCCAAGAGAAAAACGATAAGAAGTCGTCAGGATCGGACTGTCAATAAGATATCAGTGGCAGACGAGAGAGAAATAAGAATTAAAGACTCATTGTTTGTGGGAAGGAGAAGAACCAGATAGGAAGATAAGCGAAGCAAAAGAAAACAAAATGGAGGAAAGACCGAATGAATGCAAAGAAAAATGTATTTTGAAAAGTTGGGGAAATTGAAAGAGAATATAAACACAAAAGCAAACATCAAATGGTGACTTAGATGACGGGGAAAGGAGATCGTGGTATGATTATTTGGAAGGAGGAAGAAAATGCATGTGTTTTTAATGAGGGGGTCGGGTCGAAAGGAAGAAAGTATGAACGGAAAAAGAAAGAAAGTAAGAACGAACTAAAAGAAAGGAAGAGAAAAGATCGGTGAAAAAGGCCAATTGTGCGAAGAAAAGGTGAAAGGAAGAAAGAAAATGGAAGAAATATAAGAGAAAACAATGAAGATGTAAAGGAGTCTAAAAGATCAATAAAATGATAAATAAATCAAGGAAAGGTGGGAGAATTTTATAAGTGAAGCAAAGAAAGGAAGAGAGAAAGAAAGAAAGAGAGAAAGAATTAATGTGATCAAAAAGATAGAACCAATTAACCAAATAGATATGTGAGGGAAGAAAGGATTAATGTGACCAAAAAAAGGAAAGAAAGCCAAAAGGAAGAAAAAGGGAGGAATTGATGTGGCAAAGAAAAAGAGAAAGAAAGAGAAAAAGAAAGAAAAAGGAAGGAAAGAAAAAACGAACCAAAGAAAGTAAGAATCAATGATCGGAAAGAAGAGAGAAGTGCCAAAAAGAAAGTAATGTGACTTAGAAGAAAAGAAGCAAACAGAGAAGAAAAAAGAGAAGGAATTTATGTAACCATAAAGAAGAAAGAAAGCCAGAAAGAAAGAAGAGGTGGAGGTGGAGTTATTATGATCACAGATAAAGAGTAAAAGGATGAAAGAAATAAAGGGGGCATTTGACAAAGTAACCAGAAAGAAAGAAAGAAAGAAAGAAAGAAAGAAAGAAAGAAAGAAAGAAAGAAAGCAGTCAAACTTCATTAATGATGATGAGGAGAATGATGATGACAGTAATGATGATGATGACAGTTATCATCATCAATCACTTCAGGTCGCTGCGAAAAATGCAGACTTCTTGACTAACAATGACATTTCGTGCATATAACTGTTGTCGCTAACACGGCTACTTTACCGTGCTGAGTGCAGCGCGTCCGACATGCGCGCGCACATAGACGCGCATGCATTGCCACGAAAGCACGCACTATTGGCTCCGGTGATCAGTTGAGAACGTGACTACGCCGGCTCAAACACAGCTATAACATCACAAAAAGAGGAAATCAATATTTATAGTAGAAGTATGCTTATATGCCTTCGCCTGTCAGATATTCTTACCCACGGCGCCCACATTACATGCAGTTTTTGTGACAGTTTTGGCTGTCTGTGTCTAATGTATAATTAATGTAGTATGATACAATATTATATAATTTATTTAAGTAGACGTGCAATTAGAGAATCGACTGCATATCCCAAGCTCAGCAAGTTTACAAAATATCTTGATATGGATAACTTCTATATTCAATGTCAATATTTACTTTAAAGTAACACAATATGTTTTCGTACATCTAAGTAAAAAAAAACGTTTTGATGCGATAAAATTTCACAATGTTGTAATAGTATTGGGGGATATGAAACAGTTGCTTATTTATATTTTTTTATCGAGAGCATCAGACGGAAAATATTGAACCAATAATCACACTCATACATACATACACCCAAACACACATACAAGCACACACTTATATACGCAAACACACGCACTCACACACACACATATATATATATGTATATATGTACATATAGATTCAAACATATATTATAAACATAACTGACAAACTCTGCTTGTTTGACTTTTTATCAGCAGCATCAATTTTCAAAAAAAATATTAACAAAATCATAACAAAAAAATTATACAAATTATTCTTTTAATACCATTATTACATTTTTATGATTATGACCGATAATAATTGAAAGATATAGAGCGACCAACTTTGGAACATTTTTTTTTTCTGTTGATTCGATGCTCTTAATTAATCATTTGTACGCAAACAACAAGAAATTAACTAAAAGATCGATTAGACATATATATATATATATATATATATATATATATATATATATATATATATATATATATATATATGTGTCATTCATGTGTATTACATCTCTTCAGTGTGGCTATAGACTTTTCATTATCCCATCCATTACCGCGAGGCAGGATTGAAACCTTCGCTTCAGACACGGGGGCCGATATCCTACCTCTGGGTTTCGGAACTGGACGGTCAGTAAGGCTGAATTTAAGCGATATATTTTATTTACACAAAAATTCCCCATCCACCAGAATGCTCTATTTCTGTGGAAGAGCATTCTTTAACTAAATGTTTGATGTGTGAAGTATGTTTTGAAATAAAGCCCTCACATATCGGATATTCAATTACTGATTTGTACTTTGGTAGACATGAGCGTGTGTGTGTGTGGATTATGTTAGTCTGCGTATATTTATATATATATATATATATATATATATATATATATATATATATATATATATATATATATATATATATCCACAAACACACACACATATATCAATCAAAGTACAAATCAGTCATTGAATATCTGATATGTGAGGGCTTTATTTCAAAAAGTGCTTCACATATCAAACATTTAGTTAAAGTATATATATATATATATATATATATATATATATATATATATATATATATATATATATATATATACTACTCCTAAAACAGCAGCAGTGCTTTTAACAAAGATCAGATAGTAATCATGACGTCTTGCACGGTTTGTGGGGTTTGAACATTATTGACACTAACCAAGGGCGTCCCAGTAATACCTCACGATATCACCTGACTTTCTTAGTTTTCTATCAGTGTGAGTATGCCATATGCATGCAGATGCAACTTTCGCCCGAACTTGGAACCTGTCCATATATTTCCCATTTTCTGGTGAAGACATTTCAAGTTTAGTCAGTCGAGCTGGCCATATATTCGTTATCTACTCACATTTTCTTCATTATTGTCGAATGTATTCATATTTTTTCCAATTCACGTTCTGTCGTATTTTTTCTCAAAATTTACTGTTGAGTGATGGATGTGAATATTTACTAAATTAACTGACCTGATGACCTTTGCCCATGTACGTGTCAATGCATAGCTCTGTGTGTTACTCTTTGTATGTGTAAATAACCCGACTCTAATCTTTTATGCTATTGTTTGCATACTTGTAGATATATGAGTCCTTTTGGAAAAAATATCCAGCCATTTAAGACTTAACATGAAAAATGATACCTTAGTCCCCTTCACAGCACTATCCCAGAGCTAGACTTGGACTTATCTCAGCGTCCCTTCTATCAATGCAATCAGCAAAGTTTCCTTTTGGAATCAACACATCTCTTAATCTCGTCCACGGTCTGAAATCTCCTAGAAAAGGCCAGATGATGCAGCTAGGCAAATCTGTTTTACTGCCGACTGACACACCTGAGCGATACATTTTTTGCCGAAAAAACCCAGCATGAAACAAAAAGAACCTTACTCTCATAGGAATAGAATAAGATACTATCGAATGTGTGCTGCTTTACGCCTTGATATTTTTTATCCCAAATAGCGTTTGAACAGGAGCTATTGTCTCTTTATGCTTCGTATTTGATATCTCTATTCAATCATTTGTTTTTTTAACTCGCCACCTTACATTAATTCTTTCATTAATATATCTTATTAACACGTTCAATGCTTACTAAAGTTTTCGTTACTTTACCTGTCAAGTGCCAAAAGATATTATTAGATATTCCCCCTTTGATAATCGCACTTTGTCTTCATTATGTTCTCCGCATACTTCTCTGACTTATACCTGCTCTCCAGTAGTCTAACAAAAATCTGTTTTTGGCCTGCACGCGTCAGCCAAAAAACGTTGGCACTGAATGTGTTAACTTCCTCTATGAAGAGAGAAACAAGTTATATATAGTCGCCAAAATTTAGTTATTATGGAATTCACCATCAAACAGAAAAATATTTTTTTTATCGATGGCCTTTAACGATTATAACGATTAGTCGATTTTTTTTTCATTACCGGATAAGTATTATTATCCATATTCTTTTTCTCACGTTATTTACTTTGAAACAGTATTTCTACCTTGGGTCGAACACCGACTTCTGAGACCAGTGGGAAATGCACAATTATCTATGACACCAGAAAGATCCCGTATTGCTTTTATCACGACGCACATGCTGGTTATTTTTCAATATGTGATTGTTACATCGGTTGAATAACCTTAAATGTTAATTTGTTTAAAGCCTCTAAAATGCAGTTGGGTTCATGTTAAGCGTTGCCCACTTTGAATATGTATAGTGTTATCACAAAAAAAAAAACAAGATTTGAACTTGCATTTCATATTTCTGTAGCCCTTCCTACATGAACAACGCATTAACATATCTGATCACGGAAGCTTAATGTTTAAACAGAGCTCAAATCAATTGTCATAAGGCAACTTCAATCCAATTCTTTTCGCCACATACTTTGTTTATGAGAACAAAGACGTTTAATCGTTATAAGTCGTTTATTCGGACAATTTTCCTCATCTTTATCGTTTGTTTCAGTCGAGTACCCCCCGACCTCCTTCAGAGGTCTAGAGCATGTACACCTTCCCCTCATATGAATGTCATGCCTGGTTGTTTTGTCACTTTTATGGGATTGTCTCTTCATGACTTCTGCGTTGATTTCGTTGAGCTTTGCATACATTCCTTCCTCTCGGGCCACGTCGACAGAATTCTAAGTTCATCTCTTGTTGCTTCCTGATCAACATCTGCAATAGGTTATTAATGTTGATTCTCGGTAAAAAATAAGAATAAAAAAACCTGCAAAGATAAGAAAAGTAATCTAAATACACCGAATACAATGATCAAAACACAAAATTCAGACGAAAACAAAGATATCAGTTGATAAAATCATTAAATGATATCAATGTCTTATTTCAGGATTTGGGACTAAAAATCGCATCAAAGATGTTTAACAAAGTTAACTTTATTGTTACACTGTACAAAAATACAATGATCAATTGTTAAAATAATTTTCAGCTTTTTCTTAATGTTTTATTTCTTCAACGAATCTATCTTTCATATTTTTCAGGGTGTGACGTACCCGGCCTGTCATGGAATTTGGAGACATTGGGCTCCCCCAATGGAAAGATCTATGTTGGCAACTATCTCCTTCTGCGGTAAGATATTTTGTATATTACATTGAGCAACTGTTATTGCATTATAGTTTGTGAATTGTCCTTACAAGCCGTTGTTCGTGCGTTCTGTTTTCACCGAGTGCTCCCTTGTTATGACTATATAACAAAGTTATTCTGTTTGAACAAACATCTAGATTTGTTTTGAACCTTATCAAATTTGGTACAAAGCAACATTTAAGGTGTACCCTTTAGCGATTGGTCTTACTAACGACGGTTTGCAAGAGCGATTACCTACGTATGGATATATTTTATCTCGTTATTAGGTTGTTACACACGGAATATCGTTTTATAAATAGTAATATTAGGGATTATTTGAAAAACAAAATGGTTAACTATTTAATCAAAATGTGATCTTTTTACATGGATTCTCTACCATGCTATCTCTATAAAATTGATGCTATTCGAGTCATAAATCCAAACACTGATTATGGCTTCCCTATTATTGAACTTTTTTTTTTACATATATGGAGTTCAAAATACTTGAGAAGTTGATCACCTGTAGGGGAAATGTCAGGTGGATATGGGTGCTGCAAGACTTCATATCACGATTCCCTAAGCTTAGGCACAGTCAGCTGAGAAGTGCTGGGGTCCGACACTGTTACAGAGCCTTTTATTCAGTTCCATGGAATCTTTTTTTCCAAAAAATTTTAAATTTTTGTTATTGCTCGAAATGTCGTTCCTTGGCCATTGAACGAAAGAAAGAAAGAACGAAAGAATGAAAGAAAGAAAGAACGACAGAAAATAATCCCCTGTTAATCCGATCAAGGACTAATGAGGTTCAAGTGGTGGTAAGAAGATTGTGCTGTGGTTATGTTCGAAGTGAGCAGGTCTTCCCGTCTTGAATATCTGCATTCGAAATTCTGGTTTTGACTAGAATTTAAACACTAATCATTGGTACTGGGTGTGGGAATTAAGCAATATATATATATATATATATATATATATATATATATAGAGAGAGAGAGAGAGAGAGAGAGAGAGAGAGAGAGAGAGAGAGAGAGGGGGGGAGATAGATGGATAAATAAATACAGTGAGTGAGAGAAATCTCCTTTCTCTCTCTCTCTCTCTCTCTCTCTCTCTCTCTCTATATATATATATATATATATATATATATATATATATATAGAGAGAGAGAGAGAGGGGGGGGAGATAGATAGATGAATAAATACATATACATAATAAATATATCTATATATATACATATCTATCTATCTATCTATCTATCTATATATATATATATATATATATATATATATAATTATATATATATATATATATATATATATATATATATATATATATATATAGTCTAGAAAGCTTTACATCTTTGAGTGGTTGCTCAATTAATTATTTCTGATTAAAATTTCTTTCAGGTTCCTACGCCGGAGCCGTGTTAGGAATGCCGCTATCCGGGCTGCTAACGCAGTACATGGGTTGGCGTTCAGGGTTTTATTGTTTTGGTAAGTATAGATTCATTTCACACATACATCACAACCTGGGTCTTTTCTATTAGTGCAAAAGTCTTTCATGACACTTATCCAACGATATTTTGTTTGTTTTCGATTATAGGTAAGCAATACGTTTCTGGATAAGATATTTCAATTCGTGAATACTTCAGGTAGATTCATCTTCTTTTACATAAATTTCATTTTTGCAATAAAAACAACCAAGAGGATATACTGATTAGTTGACTATGTCCTTACTAATTAATTTTCGTAAAAAAGTTTTCCTTTGGTATCCGAAAGTAAAGCCTTCCCATAAATGCCTTTCGTAAGCCGAAATGATGTAAAGCGAAGAATCAATCACCATCAATTTATATTGGGATTTTTCGGCGCTCTCAGACCTGAAAATGTTGGGGATTGTATATTAGGCAGGGTCATCAGAGGTTGGTATGGTGGGAATTACAGGAGACTGGAGTGCAGAAGAAAGATGAAGAGGGCGTGCGCTGTCTCTGTAATGGCTTGCTTCAAAGCCAAACCAGAACATACTTCCACTTTCCAAATTTTTTTCAGGGAATCGAACTTTCAAAAATATGGGACTGCCTTCACTTGAATTCTATTGGATGTTGTTTTTTTTTCAGAAAAGAAACTAAAAACAACTCATATCAGTGGAAGAGTCCATTGTTTAAAATGGTTGGCAGGATATATTTTTATCGGCCAACTTGTCAGCTTCAAGTTGAAGAGTCCATGGTTACGGACATAGAAACCAAAAGCATCACACTATTCATTATTGAGTATGTTGAATATATGTTGGTGTTTAAATATATATTTGCAGTTATTTGCTCCTTCTCTTTATTTGTTTCTTTTCCTTTTTGACAAAAGTAAAACAACAGTTAAAAAGGAGGGATGCATTGCCCATAATGGCTAAAAACCAAGAAATTCCATATACTTCTACAATACGATTGGGCCTTCTTTAAGATTTTCAAATCCATGATATCAATATTTTACTTTTTCTTGAGTTTATTTTCCATCTGTAACATTTCTCTCTATTTACCCTAGGTATGATGGGAATTATATGGGGTATATGTTGGCATTTGTATTCCCACGAAAGACCTTCAACTCATCCGCATATAACTAATGAAGAAAAAATTTACATTGAATCATCTATAGGAACATCAACAACTATTGTAAGTATCTCAGTTTTCCATTTTTTAAAATACAATGAAACTGTAATAATCTCAATGCAAATGTGCTTGTTGTTAATTCAAGCTCTCTATCAGGAAAGCATGTAAGATAAACGTTTGTGTTTGAGGAGCATTGTGGAAGAACTTCCATTCAAAGCGAAAAATCAAAGCTGAAAGAAAAGAAGAAAGAAAGAATGAATGGAACAAATAAAAGAAAGAAAAAAGAGAGACTGGTGATATGAATGGAATGAAAAAATAGGAGGATAAAAACTTCGAAAAACAAAACAAGGAAGGAAGGAAATAAGAGGGGGTGTAAATAAAAGAAGAAAAGAAAGAAGGAAAATAAGGGATGAAGACGGAGAGAGTGAATGAGAATGACGGAAAAAAAAGAAAGGAGGACGGAATGGTGACAAATAAGTGAGAAAATGAGGAAAGAAGTTGGTACGAGTGACACAGAAGGAAGAAAGGAATAGAAAGATGGAGGGGAAAGTGTAAAAGAAAAAAGGAAGGAAGATTGATGAAATGGTGATAAAGACGGCAGAAAAGAAAAATAAGAAGGAACGAGTGACGATTAAGAGAGAGAAAAGGGGGGAAGAATGACAAAGAAGGAAGAAATGAAATGAAAGTGAGACAAAAGACAAAGAATAAAGAAAAGCAAAAAGAAAGGAAAGATGAGATGATGAGAAAGAAGGGAGAAAGAGAAAGGAAAAAGGAGGAAGGGTGACGATGAAGAGAGAAAAAAGGGAAAGAAGACAGAAAAGGAAATAATTTCAGTAAAAAATACACTGATGCAAAAATTTAATAAGAAATTGAACAACCGTAACGTTAAAATTTGTCATGTAAAAAAAATTTCATCAAAGAATGATAATGGTCAGAATGAATTCTATGTATTACATCAGTACGTTTTCCTCTGGAAAATATCTAAAATCGAGTAAATAAAAAAACAGCTAAAAACATCTAGATTCTGGATGTTATCAATAAATGCGTCAAAATAAGACCCAAACTGATCAAGCTTTTTAGGAGGGATCTAGTGGAGTACCGATGCCAATTTTTAAGTCTGTAGACAAAACGGTATGGCCAGGAACGCTGGAACACACGAACATCGCACATATAAAAAGGTATATGACCCTTTCTCATCTTTGGTGGCTAAGGTTGTTCAACTGAGGTTCATTATGAAAGCATAAAGGGGAAGAAAAAATATAGCAAATGTTTGTTTCACGTAGAAAAAGATCAACAGTCGTTTGTGAGTGAAAAACATGGCAGCTTAATAAACTGACCTGAGGTGACAGAGAAACGTGTTTAAGGCAACATTTCAATTGCAGAAATCGTCTTGAATATGTAATCAAGAAGCTAATTACGGAAAGGCAGACTAATGGCATCGAGTTTATCAACACTGAAAGTGATAGATGCGAAAGTGAGTAAATCGCTTATGATACATGCAGTGTTATTTCGAAAGAAAACAAACCTATCAATGATAAATGAAGCTCAAGTTCGACTATCTATGAATATTGGCTGACTCCAGAAATAACATTGATGGACCAAAGATAGCGTTTGTTGAGGATTTATTTTACTTCTTATTACTCAAGAGAGAAAAATGACGAAATGCGCATAAGCTGTGATACTTTTATCGTGCAGAATGTATTCCGTTGGATGATGGTTAATAAGCTGTACTAGCAGACTGTTGCTACTGTGACTACGATTTTTTACGGTCGTCCTACTCTAGTGGTCATGTACCTAAGTTAAACTTCGTAAATACCTACTATCAAATATGGAGGACTCACTTGATCCAACACAAATACTACATAGAAAGGATTTTCCCGAAATGCAACTGCATCTATGTCTTACTCGATTTTTATCATGGACTCACCACTGGAAAACTGCGACCCTTTAACAGACGAACGACGATCTCTACCATTTTTTTCTATTATTCAAAGCTTTTGATTTTTTTCCCCATTCGTTCGAATGCATTTTTACTGACAGAATCGAGATGGTAACTTTTGAATTAATTTACGCACGTCGGTCCTACTCGAGGGAACGTCCAACTATGTTCAATCATTACTAAATAGCATCGTTGATGAAAAGGAAGCTTCTCCCGCTCTTGCCGGCCGGTCGACCGGAGCATCTCTTGAATTTCAATCAGATCACATGTTACGAGACTTGGTAACCAAATCTAGCCGCCGCCTGTCGTTGATGGCGTCACCTCTCACGAGATGTTGTTTTGATTTACTTTTCTTCAATTTCATGCTGTTTTGGCGGGAAAGAGAGGAGAAGAAACGAAGCGAGAGAACAAAATCAATCTTTGTGTGTATCTAGGAACGTGTAAAATGATATCAACCCATAGCCATCTGCAGCTCGTGTCGACAGCTCTAAGGCAAGCAAAAAGATGTCGAGAGAGTCGACTGGGTTTCCTCTTCTATTCCTTCATCCACTGGATTATCTACCTGTTGTTCACTGAGTAAGACGCATCTTTGTATAAGACGCGCTTTTATTTCCAGAAGAAAACAGAGTCGTGAAAATCAACCCCTTGAAAGCAATAATACTTCGACATTGCTGTGCATCTATGATCCAGATTAACACCTACTATTCAAAAATAGAGCGGTCCCACAAAAACAAAACCTTTCGTAAAGTGAAATCGCGAAGAGCAAAGAAGCAATTGCCATCAATTTATATTGGGAAATTTTCTAACGTTCCCAGACCCAAAAATTGTGAGGATGGTATTGTAAGGTTGTATTGTCGGAGAGTGGGATGGTGGGGAGTACAGGAGAGATATGAGGTGTGAGAGATAAAAGGAGATGTTGAACACTGCCTCAATAACGGCTTTTTTTAAGAAAAACGCTGAAAGCTATTTTCGATTAAAGAGGCGTACAGCGAACTTAGCGGAAGATATCTTTTTTTTTCTTTTTATTTCAGGGAAAGCTGTGTTGTATAATTTGTGCTGAATTTTGTTACTCGAGATATTGTCAAGCCCACCCTCAACCTTCTCCTCCAGTCATTGCTTCATTTCTTTCCTTCTTTAATTAAATTACTCTCGCTTTCAGGGATCTGTTCCTTATTCCGTAACCTATGAATTTGCTTCTGTCTGAAAAGTGATGCTTATAATAGAGAGATGTTTCACCTAATTGTTTATCAGATCCTTTCTCACAAAATACTCCATCAAACTGGCTTTGTGCCGGCATATATCTGTTGCCATCTCTATATTTACGAAACTTGGTTTAGCAAAGAAGTAGTGTCAAGAAATATAGGTTTGCACCAACTTTCCAGGCATGAAGGGCCAGTATGCTTTGAAAATTATCCCTTGCCTGTACTCGAATACATACCGTAGCACCTGCCAACGTACACAACCATCTGGCCAACCAAACAGGCTGTATCTATTTTTATCTGTTTCCTACTTGCTTGATATTTACTAGTTTAGTACAACACCAGACCAGTGAGTATCGGAATCACAACAGTAATAATCAGGAAGAGGACAGGAATCTGAGACATCACTGAATCTACTAGAAAACTTAAATGGCAATGGGCTGGCCGTGTTGCGAGAACAGCAGACAACCGATGGACTCACAACATGGACCCCCACATATCACATGCGCAACCGAGGCCGGCAGAATACATAATAGAGAGATGAGCTAGACACATTCAGAAAGTATTGGCTCAGCGGTGCCCATGATAGACAAGTGTTGCAAATCCTGTGGAAGGTTTATGTCCAACGACGGACGATAAAAGACTGATGATGATGATCTTAACAACCATTACTTCACAGCAAGCTGCCCGAATATTTATAAACAAATACTATTCAACTCAGTTAAGAATATTTACTAAGCTTAGCTTGATAGAGCATAGAGCCACAAGTCTGGAGTACTTGGTGAAGATCAGACTCACTACAACAATAATGGTTTGTGGAACTTGTTTGCAATACTCTGCTCTGAAGTCAGGCGTCAAAATCGCAACAATAATAATGGTCCGTGGGATTAGTACACTATAGCAAGACGTCCAAGTCTTAGCTTAATTCAGCACAAAGCATATGTGAAGCACCTGGTGAGGTTCGTTATCGTAACAAAGCTTGTTGGGCTAGCTTGTAAACCATTACATCACAGCCAGGCCTCCAAAGCCTTACCTTAGTTAAGCACAAAGGGAGTGCGAATCAACCGGTGAGGATCTGAAACTGTAGAGTAATAATTGAAAGTTCGACTACCTTGTAAAACATTAGCCCAGCGTCGGAGCTTTGGCTCGGATCAGTACAAGTCCACAAATATGAAACACCTGGTTGGGGTCGAAATCCTCACCGTAATAATGGTCTGATGGACTAGCTTGTAAACTACTACGTCACAACCAGGCGTCCAAGCATTAAGTTAGTTCAGCACATCCACGGGTATGAAGTAATTGGTGAGGATCGAAATCAATGGATTGTCGGACTAGCTTGCAAACGACTACTCCACAGCGAGGTGTCTAAATTTGAGCTCAGTATAGCACAAGGCCACAAGTGTGAATTACTTTCTGAGATTCTAAAATCACTAAAGTAATAAAAGTCCGAAGGACTAAATCACAAACCACTGATCTACAGTGAGGTATCAGTATATTTACAAACTGAATAGTCATCTAACTTAATATTGGCATTTACTAATCATAGCTTAGTATGGCGCAGGATCACAAATTTCACGTTTGAATCCCTCAGTTTTTATTTTGAGCGCCTCAATTTCAAGCAATATCGATTTCTCTAAATCGATCTGTCTATTTCACGTCGTTCATATCCGTAAAGTAACAAGTCTAAGTTGCTTTATATCTACCAATAAATCAATACCCCTCTGAGTTTTTGTGCCTACTTACCTATTCATGTCATCAACTGATTTAGTCCGACAATAACTACCGAGCAATTGGTATATCTATCCACCTCATTTTATCAATATTTCAATCGCTAAATCAATAAAAACATCTATCTTTTCATATATACATACATATATAAACATACATGTGTATGTGTGTGCTATTAAGATATGATCCATATATATATGTATGTATATATGATACACACACACACATATGTATATACATATTGATGTGGACATATCTCCCTGTGGATAATTATATATACGATGCTGCTACTACTACACCCTATCCCACCACCCGATGATCTACCTGTCCGTTGATATCTAGATTAATGGTTACTTTTATTCTTTCATGCGTTCACACAAACACACACACACACACATTCATACATACATATGTATATATATATATATATATATATATATATATATATATATATATATATATATGCTTATGTGTGTGTTTGAGTACACATATAGAGGGAGAGTGAGATAGCCAAGTGTATATATATATGTTTGTATGTCTTTGATTTGTCCCCTTTATTCAAGCCAATCTCACTGTCGATTTATTTATCTTTCAATCTGATTTTCGTTTATCTTGGGGATTTTGTTCGTATTGACTTCCCCAACAAAACCTCTTGTCAACACAGACAAGATGGATGCAATCAGCATACGCAAGTCCCTCCGTAAGCCCGAACCAATTTACTTAATTTTCAATCTATCAGGTCGAGTCTGATAGACTTTTTTAATGCTGGGCTCAATAAAAGAAGAAACTTCCTAGTAATAAAAAAAGCATTCATTTGAAGTGGTCGGACGCTGCCATGAAATAAGAAAGTGTTGAGAAGAAAGATTAGAATCGTGAAACAAAATACAGACGACAGATAGAAAGGAAAAACATTTTGAATAAGATAAGTAACAAGAAAGGGGAAAATGTTTTAAAACTAGAAACGTACTTTCCGGGCGAATGTTGGTGTGATCAAGATACACAGAGAGCAGCAAACAAAGAGCGCCGATTTGAGCTCGCCTATTCCCAAATCAACAGACGGCGAGACAAACATACCAGTTGTACCAGAACAGATATTACTTTGAGCTTTATATAATTATTGGGTCTTTGGCGAATCCATTTCCTGGCTCTGAAACTGGAGACTTAGTCCCTCTATAAAGTTATCGCAGCATAATTATGGAAGGTCGTTATGAAATTATAAATTATGGAAGGTCGTTATGAAATTATAAATTATGGAAGGTCGTTATGAAATTCTAGACCAACGAGAAGCAACGCGAAGCGAAGCAAAGATATCATTTATTGCCTTTAAAGATTACTCTAATGAATGAATAACCCTATCCTACCCCTAGCCTTAGCCCTAAATTATTTGATTAATCACCACGAACCCCTGTATAAAGGTTGGATTCATCACGCTTCTCTATCGTGGGCGTCGCAGAGCCAGTACTTTCTGGATTTGTCTGGCTCATCTGTCCATCTAATAGTCTGTCGGCCTCGGTTGCGCATGTGATCTAGCGGGGATGCATATCGTGAGTCGTGATGTTCACTCTCTAAAAGGAAATAATTTCCAGTAAATTATTCCTGGACTAGGACACATCGTCGTGATGTAATGATGAGCAAGCTTGACTTGCAGTTCATTACCAGTGAGTTCGATCATAACCGGGTGCTCAATACTTGTGGCCTCGTACCAAAACTCAGCTATGTTTAGAAGATAACTATAGGGTTTTCCGTTGTGGTGTAAAAAGCTAATCTTGCTGCTCATTATTACTGAATAGTAAGTTAGATCCACACCAGCTGACCTGTACCGGTGACTTAGGGCCAAAACATCATCATCATCATCATCATCATCATCATCATCATCATCTCGTGCATTACTGGACATGAACTATCCTCACGAGTCGCCAGACATCTCTATCATGGGTGTCACAGAACCAATACTTTCGGAATTTGTCAAGTTGTCTTTCCATCTTGTATTCTACTGGCCTTGGTTACGTATGTGATCTCTGAGAATCGATGTTGTGAGTTGTTATGTCCATCAGTTGTCTGCCATACTTGCAACATGACTAGCTTATTGCCATTTTAGTTTCCTAATGGATTCTGTAATGTTTTCTCCCGGATATATTGTGCTGTCTTGTGGTCTCTCCATGTGAGGTTGAACATGATTCTTTCATCTGGATGTTACATGCTTCTCAGTTTGAGGGTCTGTCTCTTGGTTAGGTTCCTTGTTTCAGCCTCATTATCACTGAATAGTAACTCATTCTCAAACAGAAAAATAGAAATAATTCAATTAAAACTGCTGTATGTACAGGCAGTTGCATGATTGCAGATGGTGTAGGAAGAGTGTATTGCACCAACCTCTGGAGTGAGAAGAATCTAACCGTCTAAAAATCAGCATTCTAGATTCTGATCTTTTCCTGGGCTTGAACACAGACCACGCGTGGAAATTACGTTTAGCTTAGTCCGACGTAGGACCATGAGAGTAAGCTACCAGTGTGAATCGAACACATTCGATCAGTCTGCGAGATCAACTTGCTTTTGCAAAACATTCATAAAGCAGTTCATAAGTAGTGTTTAGTACACTTTACTCTTCCTAAGGCTTATCTCATGGGCCATCTTTTAGTATTGTAGGTTCGATCTTCGCTGGGTAACCCACTATTTTGTCCTTGTACCAAACAAATCTATTAGTTGTGTGCAATAGTTCCCAGTGCCTTTTCAACAAGAAACTGAACGAATAATTGAAACCAGTTTTCCACCGGGTACTTTTGCAAACATTTGATATTTTAGTTACTATGACCATGACAAATATGCGCTCGATAAGTACAGTTGGCTTTGTGCAGTTGTAACTATTTGAGTATTTTTATTGAAATTTCCTCATGTCATTACTCACTTACTTATTCATGTCATTATTTACTTATATATTTTCAGAACTATAACAAAACTCCGTGGAAAGAGTTTTTCAAGTCGAAACCTGTGTGGGCCATTATGGTGGCCAACTTTTGTCGTAGCTGGACTTTTTACCTACTCATCATCGAACAACCGACGTACTTTAAAGAAGCTTTTAAATTCAATGTTTCTCAGGTAAGAACCATTAAATTATATGATCTATTTAACAATTTCTAAATTCGTTATTATCTTGAGAATTTGTGTAAAAGTTGACCGTATGAAAGTTTTATTGAAAAACTCTGATTTCACAAAAATCATCTGGAAAAAATCGATGTTAAATAAAGTTATTTCGCTGCTTTTAAGAATATGGATAAGTAAGTAAATAACATTTTGATAAATTTATACACTAGAATCTGTTTATGATAAGCACAGATAATATTATCAAACGGTTATTGTTTTCGAAATCTGTCGCTCCCAAACTCTTGACTTGAAATGAGCTGAAAATACATGCAATTTGTCATTATTAAATGTTTATGATGTGAGCGTCTTCATAACAACGAATTTAATAACATAGAAATGAATTTATAATCACAAAAGGTAATACCTGCTCTAACAGACGGCGTAAATTGCCACAATAAAAGAATTAAGATAAATATATATCAATAGATAGTGTTTAATATAATTTGTCAAAAAAAAACATTTGTGATTTTAGAGTTTTTGATGATCCAAGAATAAATTTTAGGTGTGAATAAACACTACTTAGATAAAACAAAATCATTCTTCTTTTTACTCTCAGCCCTCAAGCTGATTCGTAGTTATCCCCCCTGCTCTCCCTTCCTGTCGATGAACGATACGAAGTACCCATTTCCAATCAACAAACATTGGTGCAAAGTAATAGGAAAATTCCTATTACTCTTTCCTCCTTTCTAAAGTTCCATTGCTTATTTTCAACTGTTGGGAAGCAGGCACAAAAAATCAGTCCATTTTTAGCATGAATTTACTTTGTAAATCAAATTCATCCCCCTTAAAGCATATGGGAGGTGATTTTCAAAAAAAACAATTTGCTAAAATCCTCTTGCACATTGGCACACACAGAAAAATTCATGGACTGAACTGTGTGTTTTTTTTTGGGGGGCGGGTGTTTTGGGCGGGGGTTGTGGTGGGCAGTCACATACAGAGAGATGGGTGAACGGATGGGTGAATTTTGGGTGAATTTTAATTGAATCGAAATTTTTTAGGTCAGAGTGAACGCTGCTGATCACAAAACAAGGGACCAATTTAGGATAAATTTACTTAGTAAATTGGACCCCCACCCCACTGAAAACTTATTTTGAGTGTGTATTTACGAGAACCAACTTGCTCAAAAGCTTTGTCGGGGTCCAATTAGCAACCATAAATAAGAATTCGATGGCAATAGCTCTGGCCATTCTTGAGCTTTACTGGTGCAGACAGACTGATATTGTCGAGATATATAAAGAAATTTTTAGGTGAGCCTAATCCCTTCTGGACGCTAAATAAGTGACCAATTTAAGGTGTATTTTCATAATAAATTGAACTCATCCTGCTAGTAAATTATTTGCAAGGGATCTTTCAATAACTTGCTAAAAACCTACATCGGGGTCCTATTACTGACAACAGAAAATTTGGTGGCTATAGCTGCGGCCATTTTGAGTTTTGCTAACACTGACAGACGGACAGACATTCTGTTCATTATGGTACGATGAATATAAACTTGAAACAATTGTTCCAATTTTTTTATCCATTGTCTAATGTTATCAGCTGGTTATTGCCAAAAGACTCTGATTCCGTTCTAGTTGAGATGCTGAATGGTGTCTTAGATCTAACCATAATTTTCCTCCTTTTGGATTCCCGTTATAGATCCATTTTTGATTGTGAGAATGTCCAAATATGGTCTATTTTTTGTATCAAACAAGAAGAGAAAGGCAAATACTTACACGCTGCCCATTGTATGTGGAATTCATTTTCTTTGCTTCAGAAATTCTCCAAAGGCTTGCAAACAACGTGCTAAAAAAATGATTGATTGCATAACCGATATATAGTTGAGTAATCTACAACGATACATATATATATATATATATATATATACATATATACACACACACAATTCATTTGAAAATATTTTAAAGTGAAACAGAATGTGCAGTCGTTGATGAAACAAGGAAGAAATCTTGTCACGTTATAACTACTGAGTAGACGTGGACGGTGAATGAACAAAAGGAGATTTGAGCAATATATATATATATATATATATATATATATATATATATATATATATATATATATATACCACCTTCCCTTAAAATATGATTTGAATACATGATTTTATTCGTATTCTTTTTAGGACCGTGGCATACAACATGTAGTTTATTATAACATGTAGAGTATTATCATAATGCATTGTATAAGGATGTTATTTTATATTACATACTTGGTCTTCTTTAAACGCAGGGATTAATTATGTAGGTTAATAAAAAAACGATGATGAGTCAATAAGTATAACAACAGACTTGACTTGTTTTTCGTGTCACTTCTATTGAATGTTCACCCATGTAAATTTTCAATCTGTTGTGCCGATTTTAATCATTATATCATCTTTAAAAATACTGGTTACACAGAAAAACCGAAGAATTTGACAATTTCTTTAATCTTCCACCATATCTTTCACATAGTACACCATCTCACTTCCATCAAAATTATAATTTTTCCTAATTATCAAATCAATTTTTTTTAAAAAGCCTTGTGGTTATGTAGTTGAGACGAAATCAAACAACATTCTAACCGGTAGTAACACCTAAAGGGCTCTTCTTTTGATATACTTACATTTGTTACTTGGCATTCCGATCTCCAACTCCAATCAAACTTCAATCTCCCACTCCACCCAACTGCCCATTAGTTATATATATATATATATATATATATATATATATATATATATTTAGTTATATATATATCAAAGTAGGCAAATGCAGATCAATATATTGTATATTGTTTGAATATCAGAATACAATCATAGCAGCCATTGTAAACTAAATTACCGGAAATGAAAATAATGAACGGAAATCGAAAAAATGAGCATGCGTGTAAATCACAGGAAAGGAGAAAAAGATCCTTACCTTTATTTTAAGAATTCTTGGAATTAGATTGACATTAGCAAAAGTGATCTGCATAACGACATACTTATGACACTAAATAACAGAATATTATAAAAAAGACAATCAGAATCATTTAGTTTAAACGTGTAGTCAACAAATTAGTTTGGCAGACGCAGACCATTATCCAGAGTAGTAAGTTTGATTATCATGAGTGTCTCACTAGTCTAATCTTGTGCTGTGCAATCGAAATGACGAGGGGTAAGAAAAAACTAAGAAAAAGGAAAATCAAAGAGAGGGTGAGAAGGGGAGAGAGAGATAGAGATTCTGGAAAAGGATAAATCAAGAAGATGAAAATAGATGATACAACGTTCGAAGTTTGTTTAATGTTTGTTTGTTTTTTAAGGTAAAAAAAAGGATTTCAAGTAAAACAAAATCTGGAAGAAAGTTGAAAAGAGACGAACAAAAAAAAGAACTTAAAAAAGAACGAAAGAGAGAAGAAGTTGTTGAAAAGAATGGAAAAAATTGAAAGAAAGGTGGGGGACAGTAAAACACTAACTTTCTTTTTCTTTTTTTATTTTTTTTTTTTTTCGAAATTGTAAATAAATGTAACAATAGCAGTGAGAAGAAAAGAAACGATGTTGATACTGTCAAAAAATGACACTTCGAGGTTTTTCTTCATTAGATTTGATATCTGTTTAGTTAGGGAACCACATAAAAATCATGATTGTTTGGGATGCTAAAATACGTGAAGGTCGGAAAATTCTTTTTTAATGTCGAAGGAAAAAAACCCGAGTGGGGATAACGAGAAAAAGAAGGAAAATTCGAAATCAGACCGCATGCCGATGGAGAAGCCATAGAGATACGGGCGAAGTCCGAGGCGAACGACTATACAAGTATTGCCTTGTATAGCTTCGCTGATTGGTAGTCGCCACAATTCGGTAGTGAAGACCCGGCCTATGGGCGCCTCTTATTGGCTAGGTTTGAATTTCAACTTCACCACCTCCCTTTGTCTTCATTTCCCCCGTCTATTTTTGACCGCCCTTCTCCTCTCTCTCTCTCTCTCTCTCTCTCTCTCTCTCTCTCTCTCTCTCTCTCTCTCTCTCTCTCTCTCTCTCTCTCCCCTCAGTCCTCCTCTCGCTGTTTCCTCGTTGATCAGTCCCTTTTTTTCTCCTTTAAAGAAAAACATGAAGGAGATTTAATGGGAGTAAGAGGAGAGGGACGCTACGAAGATAAAGACTCTAGAGTTGTAGCACTGGGAGCAGTTGTAGTGTTAGAACAGCTTGGAGGAGATGAGAGAAAATCATAGGGAGTAGGAGGGATGGGTAGAAAAAGAGAGATCATTCTACTTCTTCTTCTTCTTCTTCTTCTTCTTCTTCTTCTTCTTCTTCTTCTTCTATTATATTATTATTTGTAGTAGTGGCAATGTTGTTGTTGTTCTTGTTATTGTTGTTGTTTCACGAAAAAACCCTCAATTATGGGTGTTGGAGTGCAGGGAACCCCAGTACGCCTAGGAAACACAGGCACCTTGGACGATAACTTGTGCATACCACATCTGCGATAATGCACGCGATCTCGCCTCCTCACAAAATGCGTACATGAGTGAGGGATGAGGGTGTGAGGAATATATTTCAGTTCCTGGGTAACCAGTTCTCAACGTAGGAATTCATACCTAAATAATTAACATTTACTAAACTTAGCTTAGACTGACACAGGCACAAAAGTCCCGGGCGCTCCTTGAAGATCGAACATTTTATTGCATGTTATTGCTGTACACCTGTTTCCCATCCGAGTTAATTGTGTGTGCGTAGTATCTATGGTTAGTAAGCTATTCTCCAATTACTCATGAAAGAAGTTTGATTCCCACTGTAAACCCTGCTGTTGTGGCTGTATCTCAGGCTGAACTAAGCTTTGTATATATCTACATTTCTGTTAGATGCCATTTTCCGGTTTACTTCCCAAAAAGGAAAACTCCCTCCATTCTTTTGAAACGAATTGTGCACCTGGAGGAGACCATAGAATAGATAGGTCGAAACTTTGCGGTAACATCAAAAGTAAAAAAAAAATGAGATCAATAGTTCGAACTTCTCCTGAAATTAAATTGTTTTATATAATTAGTAGATCTCTCTTCTGTGGGTAATCAGCCCTCAAGCTAGCATAACTGATCATTTAACTTCGATACCAACTGGGTGAACCATACTTGTGGCCTTGTGACAGACTGAGTTTGAGCTAAGTTGATATCTATAAACGGAGCCAATTATGGCCTTAGAAACAGTGGTTGCTAAAATTAACCTTTAATCGTAGGTTTTAAAGATTTCGTTCCTTTTTTAAGCTTTATTCGTCTCTAATTTTTGCTGTAATTATGATTTAATGAGAAATGATAAAATCGTTGATGTAATTTGAATTTGCGTAGAAGTGTACTCAATTTGTTTAATAATCTCCAAAAAAGAGAAAGCAAATTAAAAAGAGCCGAAAGGTTAGACATGTCGACATTAAATGAAAAATATTAGAAAATATTTCTAATTAAATCATTTTTCTCCAAAATCAGGTTCTAAATATAAATCTACATGGATGAACACACACTCATACAAACACACGTATGTATGTGTGTATGTGTGTGTCTGTGTTTGTCTGTGTGTGTATGCATGGTTGAGGTAGAAAGCAAAAAGGGTCGAATTCAATATTTATGATCAACTAGATTTATTTGATAATCATTACCTCACGGCAAAAAAATCTATATCAATCTCTCTCTCTCTCTCTCTCTCTCTCTCTATCTATCTATCTATCTATCTATCTATCTCTATAATAAGCGTGTGCTTGTGTGTGTATATATCACTGTGTGTATTGATGAAAAGATAAATGCATACACATTTATATATGTGAATATATGTATGCAAATGCACGTACATACAAAAGCGTTTAAGAAAAAAACACACGCACACCCATATATAGATATGTGTGTGTATGTGTATGTATGCTTGATCAGATGTTATTTCACCTTTTTCGCATTTTTAATGCGTGCATGCTCGCATGTATTAACACACGCGAGTCTCTCTCTCTCTCTCTCTCTCTCATAATTTATACTTTGTCAATCGACTCTTCCATGAGTTACTTCGTCTAAATCGTACAGACGACTGCGACACAATGCTACAACTATCCTGCATATTTTTACCTAACTAATCGATAAGGACTATTTTCCACTCAACATTTTTCTCGGTACTCTGACTGACCCCCAGCACTATCATAGCATAGACTTGTGGTTCTCAACCGAGGATGGGGGGGGGGGTAATTCAAGAGAGGAAGAAAGCGATTAGGGAAAAAAAATAAAAGCTGTGGTGATTTTTTTTCCTTGGCCCATGGATAGTTGGGATGTAAGGTACAAGATGGAGTATAACTGAACAAAAAAGGATCTTACCAGTGTTGTTTTTGAAATTATTTCAAATTTAATTATAGTTTTAAGATTTTACCATCATGTTTAATAGGTTTTATTAACTTCAACAATCCTTTTTGTTACCTACCCAAATGGAAGCGGGTAAAACTAGTAATCTTGCTGACAACAGTGGGGAACGACCTTGAAAAAATGGCATAGACGGTCTCAGATCTATCTCGAATCTTTCGTGTCTCCAATCCTGGCTCTAGTGTCTTCAGGACAGTTCCTATTGCACCAGTTATCATAGGCATGGACGCACCCATATTAAGCACAATTCTGATCATTTTTGCACTCGCTCAGTTTACCAGTAGTAACTGCTTTCACAGGAGATCAAGTGACAGCAAGACTCAAACTCTTCACCCTGCAGTTTGACTGGATTTAGTAATGCAGTCGCCTTGGTAACATCAATTCTTCCCCTAATTTCCAATTTTCTCAAAACTTCACATGTCTTTCTGGAACTGTTCCAAGCACGCCAGTATTTATGGGAACAATGGTTACTTTCAAGATCAAAACTGTTTATAGTTCTTCCGAAATGTTCTGTTTTTGTTTTGTTTTTGTTTTTTTCAATTTTTCACTCATTTTCAATTTTAGTCCGCTGTCTTCAAGGACAACAACGTGCGCATTCGAACAATTTTTTTGTTAGATTGCTATATCATATCGGCCTATTACTGGTTGACTGATTGTTGCATGTAACTGCAGTCTTGTTGTTCTTTGGTCACATAGAGTAGCAAATAATTTCTGGTTATTTTCGCTGTAATTCCAGTTTCTCTGAAATGTCACGCACGATCGGCTTTATTGTCACCGCTGTTTGTCACGGCCTCGAAATCTCTTCCAGTACGAGACTCTCCGCGAATAACACGTAAGGGGATATGACGTCAGAGTACTCGTGAGATTATCAAACAATTTTCTTTTGTTTGTTCACGAACATGTCATGTAACAATCCCTGTGCCATCTTGTTCACAGAAGCCCCTGGAAACCAGACTCCAGAGTTTGATCCTAAAACTAACTCAGTGATTCTGAAATGGGAGGCCCATGGCTCCCAGGAGAGGAATTTCAAATTCAAATTTCGTTTGGTGATCCAAATTTTTCACTAAAATACTTGGAAGGTTCTGATAACCTTTCAATATTTTTTGATTACTGTTTACACAACTTACGTTTATGTGCATGTCTCTTGACATAAATTCAAGTTATGTATTCATTCACTCGAAATTTTTAACATAACAGTTTTTGTCGATATCGAGATGAAATTAAAGGACGCTTAGAATTAGTTCAGTCATACCTAAAAAGATTGGCAGTATTCAACTAGATCTTGGTAGGAAAATGTGTCAGGCTATTACATGCATCCCCCCCCAATGCACATAGTTTACTTGGAACGTATATTTCGTACAATACCATGCTTCTCTGTATTATACACATATACATGTATTATTAAGAAATGTGTATATAATCCGGCAGAAATAATCATAAACGAGTTATGCTGCTTTGAAACACTATTTGAAATGATTCCCCGTTATTCCACTCTGAATGTATCATTTGGTGTAGACAGCCTGAATAGAATAAACAAAGGAAGAAAATGAGGCTGTTGCAGGAATCGAACCTGCAACTGATAACGAAGCTTAAATCTTACCATTGAGCTAAACAGCTGCGGACATCCCTGAACTCAGGTATATATATAAACACACATAACTACATATACACAAGTTTCCAAAATCCTTCATAAGTATTTGAACAAACAGAACTTTTGCTTGTATGGCTTGGTTCCACGAGTTAAAAACAAAATTTCACACAAGACGAACCAAATATTATTGCGATCAGCTTTAAAAAAGCTTGTATTTTGGCGTGTTCTATGGTTCTGAATGCTATGCTTGAGCAGGAGAAAATTTGAAAGTTAAATTAGATTATTAAATGAATTAAACCGAGTATTGTTTTCCTATCCCTCTAAAACTTTGTTCCAAATTAATCATGGAGTTTCAAAAGACAAAGTGACGTTATTTGGAGGAGTTGCCAAACTAGCAAGTTCGTTAAACAAGACCAATGCATCCATAGAACAATGCAATCATATGCAAGAACTGCATGTTTGTGTAGAAACAGAGAAATGAGACCACCATGACCGACGTATATATTAGAAGTCATCTTTCTTTTAAATTTCCTCTGTCTGTCTGTCTGTCTGTCTGTCTGTCTGTCTGTCTCTCTCTCTCTCTCTCTCTCTCTAAATAACACAAATACAGCATCGTATTGTTCCGATTCCATTTATAAACATATTTCTTCAATGACACACGTCGATAAATCGAAAAGAAGATCTGAGAATTCCTTTGAATATATCAAAGTCTTTTTCATGCATTCAATTCCTTACTCTTCCTCTCTCCATCACTCTCATTGGACATTGCTTCAGCCAATCAGATAAATTCATTGCAGTCCCCAGTCGACGCGTTATTTTATCTTTTCTTTCACAGCCACTGTTTCCCTCCACGAAGAATGTTGGTTGCTAACAGGGGAGGTAAAAATAGTTTTTGCAACGTGGTAGAAATTAGTTTAAGAATTCGAATTATAGGTATTTGCCGTGTTGGGTAAAATATCATAGTCGAATCATGTAAAATAAAACGCTTTTTCAAGAAAATGAGGAAGGCCAAGAGGAATGAGTTAAAGTAAGGGTTAAATAATTGAAAGGAAAGAAAGAAAGAAAGGAAAGGAAAAGAAAGGGGGAAGAAAGGAAGGAGATGGAATGGTACAAAGAAATATAGGCATGCAAAAAGAGAAAACAATGATATAAGAAAACAGGAAAATAATCAAACGAGGGGAAAAGAAAAGATACAAAATAACTTAAAAAAGTAACTAAGAAGTTGTTACCTTATTGGGTTTAATCCAAATGAGAGGAAGAAAAACATTTAAGATAGCTCGTAAAATAAATGTAATTTAAAAAAGAAAAAGTTCTGCCCAACGTGATAGAGAGAAATACAAAGAGAAAAGGGCCAATGAAAATACGAAACAATTGGGTTTGAAAAAACAAACGTTGAATACAGAAAACAATTTTACGCCATTTTTTCTCCCAATTCTTCGTTGTAGAGAATAATGAAAGAAACGCCTTTTCTCTCTTCTCTTTTCATCCACTATGTATTTATTCGTCTTTTTTGTATTTCTATTGTCTTCCGTCTGCCTCTATTTTATTTCTAATTATTTTTTGATAATTCTCAATTTTGTTAAAGTAAAGAAGCAAAGAATCAAAAAGCAGTGAGTGACCTTTTTGAAAGCGTCGTGTCATGAACTTCTTTTGTCCTGTTATTATAATAGCTGCTGTTGTTGTTGTTGCCGTCGTTAGTGTTCTTGGGCGGGAAAATGGCTAGCAGGGAGTTAGGATTGTGATAGGAAATGTTATCTAAGATTTTTATCACGAGCCTTGATCACGACTTTCCATTCGTGGAGAAGGGGCGGAGTAAGGTAGATAAAAGAAAGCTAATTTTTTTTTTTTAAACCTATATTGATAGAAAAAGGAAGAGGGAATAAAAGTGCGTAAAACGTTTATATATAAGAGAATGAGAATTTGAAAAAATATGAACAAATGAAAAAATTTATTTTTAAAATTGGCTATTGTGTGAGTGTGTGGACAACTGATAACGTGGACGAGGTTGAAAGAAAGAATGAAAGTAGATAGCAACAGAGAAAAAGAAAGAACGAAAGGAGAAAGAAATAGGGAAGAGAAAAGAAGGAAGAGGGGAACGAAGGAAGGGGGAACAAATCAAAAAGGGAAAAAAGAAAAACAAAAAAAAGGAAACTACCAAATGGGGGAAAAGTACATTATTAGTAAGAATGTGTTTTCGATGGTTGTCTTTGGCATCACACCCACAGTTGTTTAAACTAATATAAAGGTGTCAGTTAACCCATCGAAAAATCAATCTAAAGCTCGATTGATGTGTGTCTGTTTATCAATCTATCCATAAATCTATATTTGCACACATATATTATTTAGAACAGAGGAGATGTAGTGAGAGGGAAAGAAAGAAAATACATCAACATAATGAGTATATATATATATATATATATATATATATATATATATATATTGGTGTGAAGATTCGCTACACAAAGACGTTAATGTTTCTGTCAGATTCGCCTGAAGATACCCAAACAGGGCAGAAATATAAACGTGTTTGTGTAGCGAACCTCTACTCCATTATATTTTAAGCCCTACTGTAGATCAACTTAATGGTTAAGTTTGAATGTGTTAAACATTTTATGAAATAAACCTATCACACATCGAATACTCTATTATATCATATCATATCATATTATACTGCATTCCTGAATTGTATCATATATATACATAGGACACATTTTAGATTTAGCATGAAATATGTTGTAAAAATAGAATTGAGATATATTTTCTAGAACCTGAGATTTGTAGATCGCAGGCTTGACTCCAAAATCATCCACTGTGCAGGACAGAGGGTGATTTTGAAAGTCAGATTTTCAAAGAAGAGAGAAAATTTTTAATATTTTTGCATTTTGTTTCCTTCCAGAGTGGTATAGTGTCTGCTTTGCCTCATTTGGTGATGGCCATCATCGTCCCTTTCGGAGGTCAATTCGCAGATTTCTTACGAAGAAACCATTATCTATCGACCACCAATGTCAGGAAAATATTTAACTGTGGAGGTAAGCCTTGTTTCACTTTGTTTTTTGTTGGCATGTCGATGGATTTAAGTAATTATTTTTTCTCTACCTATAAATCCTAAATAATTCATTTATTTAATTTTATTGTGAAAATGTTTTTGCAATCATGAGAAAAAATTTATTCAGGGGTGATTGGAAATAAATATTTATTTCCTGGTCCCGTGATTCCAACAAGACCTTAAATTCAAGCTCTATGGTCCTGAAAAGAGAGTAATATATGATTCCTAAATTTATACGCCCCATTTAGCGTCACCCCACTTGATGTTTTTTTCTTTACCCCAAGTATCTCATATTTACACACGCACAGTATATATATATATATATATATATATGTGTGTGTGTGTGTGTGTGTGTATGTTTGATTGATTCCAAAACACGATAAACACCATCGCAAAATTAAATGTGTTTGATTGAATTAAAAATCAAATTCTGCATTTGAACTTTTTATCTGATTAAAACCTTATAGACTGCATATGTACAAAAAGCTTGTAAAAGAATTTTTTTTAATCCAAATAGACTTTCCAAAATCCAAATCCTGAATTTGATTTTTAATGCAATTAAACACATCTATATTTTGAATGGCGTTTATCGCGTTTTTGAACCACACTCGTCATAATTTTGACGGGAAAAAGTATCGTAATACATTTTTCTTCAAATAATGTTTTCTCCTAAACGTAATCGTGATCTAGTATAAGGATACCACTAGAAATTGATTTTTACACGTTTTTTGTTAATAAAATGAAGAAATATGCAATTTATGATGATTTCCAAGTGAGGAAGTTTCGATGGGGAAACCTAGAAACCAAGGCAACTTCACAAGCTCAAGTGATTGTCCAGGACAAAAGCTCTTGAATTTGCTGATCATCCATTGTAAGAGATCATTTCAGACCCGCCAGACGCAGACATGATACCCTTGTCATCGCTCAGAGGGATCAGGGTTCGCCCAGTGACCAAGTCAAGTGCTCTTCTGTCTTCGCAATATTAGTTGCAAGAACTAGCAATATATTTTTGAGAATGTTCCTAACCCACACGTTCGTGTGCGTGGCTCTCCAATTTAAACTGATCCTGTTCTCATGAGGGTTCGGTAAAATAAAAGCCTTTGAAGTTAGGGGCACAAAAAGTGCTGCTTACAATGCTATAAAGATCTATAATACTATTTGACTATACTATATGACTATTTGAAGAGTCTCTGGTGTAGTCAACCAAGGAAAACTTCAAGAGGAATGGATATGTGTATCCAACGACTTCTAATGAGCTTGACACGTAGTTATTAGACGAATTTTGATCCAAAATTTTCACTCTATAAACTTCGATCTATGCCCTTAATATTCATCATTGAATTAAGTGCAATGAGAAGGAAAGACGTTATGCTAAAAGATAGATATTTGTTGTGTTAAAAAAACGCTTTCTGCATCATGAGTCTGCAGATTTATTGATTTACTTACATGCACACACACATACGTGAACCTATGCATTCATACATAGAAGTGAAGTGCAATTCTATAGTTCTATAACTATGTACAGGAAAAATACATTCATACATATATATATATATATATATATATATATATATATATATAAACAGTAAACCCTCGATATAACGAACCTAAAAAAAAACGAATGTTGGCTTTTCTGGAATTTCTTCTCATTTACCGAACAAAGTTCGATGAATGCAGCGAACACGTAGACTATAACAAACTTGGCATTATCGTACTTCAATTGTTCAACTTTTTTTTTGTCTTTAAATCGAAATCAAACTGAAGTGCCAGTTCTTTTCACTTAAACGAACATTAATAACATTTGAAATTGAAAATGGGATATAATTTTTCGTTGATGTGACGAGAACTGATACTACACTTTGATATTGAACTAAATGCTGCAAAAGGCTTGACTAGGAAACTAGGGTGGGCCACGACCACTCTTGTTATTGTTATTTACTAAGCGATGTTATTAGGTAATATCGAAAATAGAATGAGGGGCAACCGAACTGCCTTTGGATGTTCGTTAAATGCGGCTAACTATCGAACTCACTTCTTATTTACCCAACGAGGGACAACCATCTGGTATAACGAACGTTTGGTTTCAGCAACAACCCCTTACCTCCAATCAGTTCAGGATAGCGAGGTTTTACAGTACGTACTACTCATACAGATATATATATGAAGAGTTAGATGGATACCTACAGCCGTTCCATTTTCTGATACTTTGAATTTCTCTTTCTGTCCCATTCTTCTATCTTTGCCTCATTCTCTCCTTCATTCTCTCTCTTTCTCTCTCTCTCTGTCCGTCTCTCTTGATATCTCTCTCTTTCCTTTGCCACTATTACTTTTCACGTGTCCAATAGAGAAACCTTTTTTAGAGTCAGCGCCAACACTCGACAAGCGACTGAAACACAATTAAAGCAAGCCCAACAAAAGTCGAAGCTGACAAGAGAGCTGGGAAATAGAAGCAAAGTGGCAAACAGCTAAAATCGATCTTTTATGTAACTTGGAAATCCATTTCCCATACAATTCACAATAAGGGGAAACCATTTTTAGATTCACTTTCTTGTTCATTAAGAAAAAAGAGAAAAAAAAGGTGATTTAGCAAAGAAAGAAAGTAAGGAAGGAAGCAGGAGAGAAAGTCTCCTTTCAAGTAAATCTCGCCCAGATATTGTATTGGTGCATATCACGCCTTATGGGTTTTGGAAAAAAGCAAACAATTAGGCAGCCATATTTCCCAGAAGAACTCTGCAATATGAATAAATAGCAAAAGGGGGTTACGTGATTCCGAGATCTTTACGCTTTATTTATTTTTTATTTTTTCTAGAAATTACTATTTTATCTTCATGTAGTAAAATATGCAACAACATTAAGAAATGAAATCGAAAATATAAGCGTGCTAAAAGTTTTTTTCCGCTCGAAACTTGTTGAAGTTCTTTCAGTGAAAATTCACAATTCCAGAAAAAAATATCTCTGTGTTCATGGAAGGGACACGTAGAAATTGAATTCAAATCGTGTAGAAAGGAAACATCCAATTGGCTCATTCCTTTGAAGATAATCATATCTTTTATTAAACATCTTTTTAAGATTAAGGTTGCTGCTGGCAAAAAAAAATAAAATGTTGTTTTTTTCTTTCTGGTGGTATCTGATATTCTTAAATGATCGATTGATTGAAGACGTCATATTGTGTCAATTGTGTTCCTCATGCAATAAAAATAAACTAACAACTACAGTTATGCACTCAAAAACAGAATACGAGGCTTTTTAGATCTGACCTTCCGAAATCATATCTATTTCCTATCACTCATTCTAGTACCAAGCCACAAGTAGGGAGCAGCTAGTGAGGAGCAAACTCACTATAGTCGAAATAATCACCGAGACTAGCCTATAGGTCATCGCTCTGCGGTAAATGCCCCCTATACAAGGCTTAGCTTAGTCTGTAACCAGGCCAAAAGGATGGTATCCCCAGTGGAGATCGAGATCACTACAGTGGTAGTATCGCGGAAAAAACGTCCCTTGAAAAATTTCAAAGCTGAGTTCAGTATTGGCAAAAGTTCAAATGCGGTTAGAGCTATAATCAGTTATTATTCTAATCATTACTTGTCATGCATTTGCATGGTTACACGAGATGTCTGTTGATTCTTGGTGGGGATCAAGTGTCAGCAAGTCTGTTCAAATCTGTGGCCCATTTCTCAGCACGTCTTCCAGGGCTGTCACGACCCTTCTCCAGAACTTCAGCTCCTCCAATATCGCCTCTGATATCTTTCAGACAGTCCCCAATGCACCCGAGTTATTACGGGTATGGATCTGACCGTACATGTTTCATTTTGATTGTTCAAAAAACCAGATCAGGTCTTCTTGCTTGCAGTTGTTTGTTTCGATCATAAAATCCCAGAGTTTTCTCCATATTTTTATCCATTTATCAGGACAACCTCTGGTTTATGCTTTTGAGACTGACCCTGCTAACAAGATAAGATATGCACACAAACATTTGCAGAGATATCGGCACTGAAGTGAGATAGATAGGGGCCATTCGAAAGAACGCTTCTGTCTGCCATATTATTGACCTCTGACCACTAATATTGCTATAATGACTCGTTTGCCGTCACTCGTCATTGAATTGCCGTATTTATCACGTCGAAAACGAGGCAATGTTTTCAGCACGCTCAAACTGCTCTCCGAAAACAGACAGCCAGTCGGAATGGTTGGCTGACTCATAAACAGATCTCACTGCCAACAAACGGGCGGTGTCACGTAATTGTTGGTTCCATTCCCCATCCCACAAACACACACACACACACAACCCATCGAGCATTTACACATTCAATATGTATTTCTCTGTCCGTCTGTTTATCTTTCAATTAGAGTTAGGCCTGTGATTAGTGAGACGATCTGGCAAATACAAGTTTCTTCGCTATCCGGAAGTAGAACGTTCTTAGGAAAAGCTTTCGTGAACCAAAATGACGGAAAACGAACAAGCAATTACCATTGATTTATATAGGGGAAAAAATTTGAACGTTCCAAGTTTTAAAAAAATGATAATGATATCATGTTTGGCTCAGTCATCATAGGTCGGGTGGTTGGAGGTACAGAAGACTGGGTGTGATGTATAGAGGAAGAGGGTGTGCGCATCATCTAAAACGGCTCGCTGCAAAAAAAAACAAACTCCAAATGCTTTTACTAGCTTTTTGCCTTTTTTCTAAAAGTGAAAGAGAGGTATAAAGCAGACTCAGACGACACAGCCTAGCACATCCATCACCATTTGTCGGTCTGGGAACGCTCAAAATTTTCCCAATATATATTAGTTATAATTACTTCTCCGCTTTATGTCATTTTAGATTACGAAAGTTTTTTTTTTATAGGAACACTTATACTTATCTATCAATCTATCTATCTATCTAGCATGCTTAATCGATTCATATCTGTTTATTTATGGACGCATTAAAGATTTTTTAAAAACATATATCCTATCTATCTTAGCCAGTTCATATCTCTCTCTCTCTCTCTCTCTCTCTCTATATATATATATATATATATATATATATATATATATATATATCTTCCTCTCTCTCTCTCTCTCTCTATATATATATATATATATATATATATATATATATATATATCGAGCGGTTCATATCTAAGACAATTCATATTTCATATTCTGTTCATTTATTGATCTTCGTCTGTCTCTGTACACTCATTCATGTTGATTTATCTATCTATCTATTTATCTATCAATCGATCTATATATATTGATTAATCAATTCCTGTTCTCTCTATATCTTTATCTATTTTAGCCTGTTCATATCTATCTATCTATCCAAGATAGATAAACATTACACTGGTGTGTAATTCTATTTGCTCTTTGTAAATATCTTCATATTACTCATTTCACACGCACAAATATATACACCTCTCCCTGTGATACGTAGAAGCTGATTGATTTGAATATTCTGCTTCTCCCAACCATCCACTCACAGCCTTAACTATCAAATATGAATACATACATGCACATGCAAATTGTCTATTTCTGTCTCCCTATATTCGTATGTCTGTGTGTCTCCGTCTTTCTCTCGCATTCTCTCAATACATGTGTGTGTACGTCAGTGGACACACACACACACACGCATATATATATATATATATATATATATATATATATATATATATATATATATATATATATATATATATGCGTGTGTTTAAATGCACGTGTGTATTCCCTGTACATGCATCTATATTTCTTCTTTCTGCTTTATACTCACACACACACACACACACACACACACACACATGTGTATGTGCAAGTGCAAACACATAAACAAGATACAAAGCATCACTTTAAAACCGGATATGTGTTGACAGACAAATTCATATGAAGGCCTGTTGTTCCATGACAAGGCCTTGTCGCAATATGGCGTGACAGATGACAACGGCCAAGACCTGAATCTTCATACCAGATAGTTTAGGTATAGACGAGTGGCTTTAGATGGATGGATGGTTGGGAGAGGCATACCATTCAAATAATTCAGGTCCTATGTATGACTTGGAGAGGTGTTAATCAGAGTGAATTGTCGTCTTTAATTCGTTAATGATAGAAATTTGGGAACGAGTGGACTCAGAGGAAATGGACACAGAAAAGATCAGGATGTTGAAAAGAGGAGATTGGGATAGAAAGAAAGGAAGAAAGGGGGCAAATGAATCAAAAGAATTTCATTAAGAAAGAAAGAAAGAAAGAAAGAAAGGAAAGAAAGAAAGAATCATTAAAAAGAAATTAGATGAAGCAGAAGAAAAAAAAAGAAAAAGAAAAAAACGACCAAAATACGTCTACATGGGAGGCGAATGGGCAGAAGACGAAGTGGTAACAATATCCTGTTTTTACAAATCTGATTGAACAGGGACGTGCATGCGCAGAAGCGTGGCAGAAATAGCCGTGAGCATGCGCCCACATTTATTTATTCAAGAAGCCGTATTTCAAACACACCGTAGCGCTGAGCTGTTCACAAATGGGCATAGCAGGGAAAATGCAAAAATAGCAAAATACAAATTACTTGCGCATGGATTCGTTTGCTGGCTACCATTCATAACAACCGAGGGTGCAGGCGAAAGTCTTTGACGGGCCAATGGATTTTGTATAGTAACTAGAATCAATACATTTATTGTACGTTCACTTATAAGCTCGTGTGAACTAGAAGAAACCTACCAACACTTGAACATATTCTAAACTTTGTATGTCATACTTATGTTTACACAGCTAAGGTAATAAAAAACGCATAACGTGCAATAGTTTTTCATTATATTTCCTTTTATTGATAAAATATACAAACTGAACTGGCTGGATAGGTATTTAGGCAAAAGGCAGAATTTCTTTTATTATGGGTCAGATCTCATCTCATCACCTCTCCTCTGCTTGTCATCTACTTATATAATGTGTGATTTTTTTTCTTCTTCTCTATACGTGCCAATGGACTCTCCCACTTAAAGGTAATAAATTAGAAATTCATTCTAAAAAAATCATCTCACAGAAATTTAAACATATCTTAATCTTTTCACGGTTATTAAGTAATACATGGATAAGTTACCAACCATTATTATTATTATTATTAATATTATTATTATTATTATTATTTATTATAATGGTTGACAATGCTTCATCTCATAAAAATATAGAAAAATCAAGATGATATTGCTATTAGTAATACTACTAAATAATAACTAATATAGCGTCGAGCCATCGGGAAAATCAAAGCCTATATGGTTATATTTCATCTTCCGACAGTCGTAACTAAAGGTGTAGAGCAGTTGGTAGAATGTCCAAGCTTTCCGAGGAGAAAGGGATACGAGCTCGAGCTTCACCAAGAGATTATCCTTCATTTCCAATCCACATTGTTTACTAATGGTCGTAGACAGACGGTCTGAGTAGTTACCTTGAAAAGCGTTAACAATTAAGATGGATGCATTACTATTCAGAAACTGATAATAGTTGACAAGCGTAAAAATTATGAATAGATGAAATTTGAAAGAACAGAAGCGAAATGCAAATGAAGAATAAACAGGTCTGGTTGGTCACTCAATAGACACTATCATGCGACCAACGTCTTTTATCAATTAAAACATTGGAAAAGGGGGTAATCGATGAAGTTATTTCTGTCCCGTTTGGTTGGGTAGTGATCACTAGAAAATGTCTGAATTTTCTAAAAGCAAGCATTAATACTGCTGAACACGAACTAAAGGATCGATTTAGCATAAACGTACATTGCAAATTAAACCACACACCCACATCAAAAACCTATTTTGGGGATGGGTTTCAAAGAACAGAATAAACTCTTTTTCGCGATACGTACGTATCATGCCAGACTGACCTGAACACAAAAGAAACCTACTTGGGCCATCCTGGTTTGAGGATGTCTAATAGTAGAAGTCAAAGAGAATTAACGATAAAAAAAAACAAAGGAAACAAACCAGAAGAAAACAATATACAAAAAGATAAGATAGATAAATATAGATCAAGACCGAAATGCAAGGATATAAATGTAAGGAGATAATCTTGGATTAACAGTAATGGATGTTCCTGAACTTGCTTAGTTCGTTACGCCATCTTATATTCTGTCGGTCACAGTTTTGCAAGTGATCTCAGGGGATCCATGCTGTAAGTCGTGGTGTCCAGCGGTCGAATGATATTCTTGCAACATGACCAGCCCATTGTCATTTATATTTCCAAATTGATTCTATGATATCTCAGACTCTTGATTTTCCTCTAATGCAATCTAATGTCTTGCGATCTCTTCATTTGTTGAGCATGATTCTCTCATGTGTGCATGACATGGTTCTCGGTTTGAGGGTCAATCATTTGGTTAGGTTCTATGCTTCAGTGACTATTGAGAAAATGCATACCCTTCTTTTTAGGACTAGTGGGATTTTCTTGTTCCTGAAAGTTGGGGTCACTCTACTAAAATAAGGCTACTATACATGTTATATATCTTCACATATATATACTAGCACTCTGTTATCGGTAATAATTGCATTAATTCCTAACCACCATCGATCTCTTTTTTCCTGATTTTCAATGCAATTCTGTATTAAGATTTACAATCTATGTATCAATCAAAACTATTTCCAATGCTTTTCTATGGTAAATCAAATATAAACATATCTTAATTACATATATGATAATCTTTTCTCTGTCACCATGGCTTGCCTTAATTCCTGACCACTGATAATCCCTTATTCGCTGATTGCAATGCAAAAATAGCTAAAACAAATTTTAAGTATAAAATTTGAAAACTTGGTGTTTAATCATCATTCAATTCTCACCCCACCCTAGAAATATTCAGTTAGTTTGTGCCGAAAATGGTTAAAGCTGAATAGAAGTGCGGTAAAGAAGCTGTGAAGTCATTGCTCATTGATAAGAAAAGCCCAAACCTTGTCACGGTATTTAAATGCAGTTGGTGCAAATAAAAAAAACAACTATGATTATTATTTCATTCTACTACAGTCAGAATTCGCAGTTACAAGAGATACACATTAAAGCGAAAACGGTTTTGATGTATTTATTCAATAAATCCTGCCTGTAATATACGGGTTAGATAAATAGCCAGTAGATAGGTAATTGAGACAAAAGTATATATGCATATGTGTTAGTAACTGAGCCAAGGTTATTAATGTGCTTCGCCCTGTAGATTTATTTCAATCTCTGATTTGTGCATGTGTAAAAGTGTATGAGTATGGATAGCGAGCAAGACATCTTAGTTGGTAAAGACAAATAGATAGATATTATAGTATTTTTTACGTGGAAATGTTAGAAGACTGTCCACTCTTATTGAAGTCGTCATTGTGGCTGCACCATTGTCTGTTCCTCTGTCCTTGTAGTAACCTTTCAATGTGTCCTGTTTTTACACCTCATTTCTTGTTCGCTGGACAGTTGCCATAACAACGAGCCAAGGAAAGGGTCATCCGAAATGCGCTCCCGTTGACAACAGAAAAAAAAAGAAAGAAAGAAAGAAAAGAAAGAAAGAAAGAAAAGAAAGAAAGGTAATGAAGGATAGGAAATTAATAAGATAAAATAAACTATAAAGAAAGTACGCCTTGGGTTATTGTTAGCACATCATTATTACTGCAGAGTCAGATTGATCCTCACTGGGTGTCCCATACTTGTGGCTTTATGCCAGGTAAAGCTAAACTAAAATAGGACGCCTCCCATGGTGGTTAACAAGATTGTGTTGTGTTCGATACTCACTGGTTTCCCGCTATTATGGTATTCTATGAGACTAAACTTACTTAGTAATTGGGTGCGTCATTGTTTGGTAATGGTTAAAGAGCTAGTCTAGCAGACTAATATTATAGTATAACGAGTTGGATCCTCAATGCATGCCATTGGTCAGAATAAGCTAAGCTTATTAAAAAGGTTATAGTTAAGCCACACTGAAAGCACCAGTTATGGTCTAATGATTGAAGTTAAGCAGGGTTTAACATGGTCAATATTTTGATGCATGTCAACTTATGAACACTAGATATAGCTATGTCCCGCTCAACGAAAATTTGCTTTACATCACCTTGCTTTTACGAAGAACATCAATCGCCATAGCTTTGAACTGTGTCAGTGAGCATCTCCGCCTTATCTCGATGTATTTTGTGCGTGCCAAAGTAAGATTTTCCCAAGGTTTCACAAACATAGGAGGAAGTTATTAGGGGTATCGGAAAGTTCATATTAATTCATATAAATTAATTGCAGTAGCCTCTTTGCCAAAAGTCATTTCGGCTTACAAAATATATCATGGGGTCGGTCTATTGTCAGATAGTGTGGAAAGCTTACATTGTACGTAATTGTTTGGCCTTGTACGATACTTGGGTAAATAGTAAAAATGAAGAAGAAGGAGAGAAGTGAAAGAAAAAGGAAGAAGGGGAAAGGAAATAGTAAGAGGAGGAGGAATATTTTTTCCTTTGAATGCTTCGACAAATGTTCCTTTTTTTCTTTTTTTTCTTTTTTGTCCATTTCTCTTCTTTTCTTTCTGCAGACATCTTTTGTATTTCAATAACCTAGTTTCACTGACATTTACCTACTTACAATGATATGATAACTCCAGACAATCATAATAGATTCTTTACTGTCGTTATCATAAATATATTCTGAAGGATTTCTTTTGCACTGATGAATTCAAACCATAATCAATGCCACCATTATGGAAAAGCTATAGCTTTACTTCGGCATAAAATTGGAGAATAGTTTTTATACGTACACTAACCCTGTAAAGAAGACCAAAGTATTATCTAGTGTAGGAGATCTCTTTTGCTATGTCATAGATCCGATTCACACTGAGAACTCCATGCCTCTAGCTTCGCGCCAGTAAATACCATTTCTCATTTTAAACATTCCTTACTTTTTCTGATATTACTAGGTTGAGCCAATAATTATCAGCATTTTGGCATAATAGTTCATTACATCAACTGTACAGGACTTACAAATACATTACTTTTAGATATAATCCCCTTGCTTTGTAATACATTAGTTCCTGCATTCAAACAAGTTTGATAGTCCCTCAGCTATGTATGCACGGATTCTTTCACATCCTGGCCCATTGCAAATCGATGGCCACTTAAGGCATCTTTGAGAGAATAAAACAGAGGTTAACCTGAACTACAGTCAGGACTATAAGGGAGATACTCCAATACCTCAGCTATGTATGCACAGATTCTTTCACATCCTGGCCCATTGCAAATCGATGGCCACTTGAGGCGTCTTTGAGAGAATAAAACAGAGGTTAACCTGAACTACAGTCAGGACTATAAGGGAGATACTCCAATACCTCGAATCCCAATTGCTAAAGTGATTGAACAGAGTAGACAACACAAAGCGTAATCAGTATGATTACATATTCATTATTTTGAGTTTCAAGAGATTTTTAAGTGATGATTATGACTCTCTCATCGTGGACTTATAGGACACACACACACTATATATATATATATATATATATATATATATGTGTGTGTGTGTGTGTGTGTGTGTGTGTGTGTGTGTGTGTGTGTGTGTGTGTGTACATATATATATATATATATATATATATATATAACATCCTACCAAATGTATCTTGATATAACACTGTACTCGGTCTACGTATCTGGTTGCATAGAGAGGAAAATCTTCACTAACCTAAAATACGCATCCAGATTTTGTAAGGGAATTTTCATATATATAGTTTTTTGCAAATTAAGTAACCACTCTCAGGAATCTAACTTCATCCAGACGTATATATATATATATATATATATATATATATAGAGAGAGAGAGAGAGAGAGAGAGAGAGAGAGAGAGATAAACTGTGCGTTTTTAAATATGTTTGGAAAAGTATTGTTTGTCAATGAGCCTTCTTTACGAGAATCCTTTGAATAAAATGCGCAAGATTGGCCATGTTGTTTTGCCATACAACCGGAAAGACCGATCGCGTGCTTTGAAAAAATCAAATTCGGAAAGACAGTAAACGGAAACGGCTGTCTTGCGTGATCGTTCTTGGGTTGGTGACGAGGTACCGACAAAAGCAATAACGACTTAAAATTATTTCGAGGGATAAAAATTTTGTAATCATAACAGGAATTTTATGAGTCTGGAGAATTCCCTTCCTTTCGAGTTTTTTTTTATTTAATGATTAGATTTTCTTTCAAGTGTATCAACTTTTATTAGATATAAAAAATCAAAAATATTTGCAAACGAAAAGGTGAGAAATTGTTACCTGATGTTCCAGTCATAAAACATCCGATCATAGAGAAGGAAAGAGAGAAAGGAAGAAATATAATGAAAGCTTGTTTTTTAGAAATTATACTTTATTTGAAGAAGAAAATTGATTACTAGATAGAAGCGATTCTTTTTTAATACTCTGAAGATATATATATTTTATAATCTTTTCGGAAGTCTTCAATCGGGTACGGTGGAAGAAACGTGGAATAAAAGAATAAAACATTCACACAGCAACCAAATGAATAAAAGTCAAAAAGGAAATGGTTTATAAGATTTTTTGGTTTAAAAAAGAAAGGCTGGGCTCGGAAACTTATGTTTGCTGTTATAACTCGTTAATCTCCGTGAAAAAAAGTTTACGGGTGTATTTAAATTTCTATGAGGGGATTTTTTTCTCCAGAAAATAGATTACTGGACTAGAATACACCGTTTCAAATCGTAAGTAGGATATATTTCATCAGCAAAGGCATTACTTTTAAATGAAAGAACAAAGAGGAAAAATCACGCTGTTTGTCAAGTAGATAAATGAAAAAAGTAATAACAATTGTCTGAAGAAAAGGAAGATGAAGAAAATGGGTGAAGAGGCCAACTCAAATCTAAGTATGAGAGAACCAGAAAGTTAATGTAAAAAGAAAAAAGGAAGAAGGAGGATTTGACTGTATTGAATACAGTGCAGGGTTTCATCATCATCAGTCTTGTATCATTCGTTGGACATATACCTTCCCAAGGATTCATCATACTCCTCTATTGTTGGCATCTCAGAGCCAATATTTTCTGAACCTATCCAGTTCGTCTCGCAGTTCGCCTCGGTTCCGCATTTGATCTCTGGGGATCCATGTAATGATTCGGGATGTCCATCGATTGTCTGTGATTCTCGCAACATGACCAGCCCATTTCTATTTGTGTCTCAGACTCCTGTTTTCCCATAATATACTGTGCTGTCTTGTGGTCTCTCAATGTGATATCAAGCATGATTCTCTCGTATACACGTTGCATAGTTCTCAGTTTGAGGGTCAGTCTCTTGGTTGGGTTTCATATTTCAGCGCCATAGGTAACTATCGGGAGGAGGCATTGGTTGTACACCCTTCTTTTTAGGATCAATGGGATTTCTTTGAGTCAATGTTCATTATATAAGCTCCTACGTTCTATGCATATCAAGAGCTGGGTGCAGTACTGCCAGAGACGAAAAATTATTTTTTCTGAAAAGCTAAAAAGTTGTCGGCTCCACTGTCTAAAGGGTTGGCTCCAGCACCCTTGATTAAGAGTTTATGGTCGTGAGCATGGTGGGGGCATGGCATATGTTTCGTGGTTTGCTTGGGGGGTCATTTTTGTTCAACTTATGACAAGAAAGATACCATTAAATGTTCGGAATGTCACTAAAATCTCTAAAGCCTTTGTCAACAATCAAGGGATAATCTCAGGCTGTTTGCTGAAGAAGCTCGATGGAGGCAGCTCTAAGTTGTATTCAGCTGCATTAATGTAAGATATCAATACTGCGCATGCTCAGATTTTGTGGGGCTTCCGGATATCTGAATACGATAGCAAACATTGCACAGCAGATTATTTAATTTTGCTTTGGTTTGAATGATTTTCTTCTTTCCTTCTCGTTGTTTTTTTTTATATACATTTTTGTTTTTCACGGTATTTTCAAAATTTTATTTTATTTTATCATATTTTGTTTTGTATGATTTGTTTGCTATGCTTCGGGTTATTCAAAAGAGATTTCTATTACAAATTCTCGTTGCGATCAGAAAATGACATGAAATATAAAATGTTTGGTTTAGATTTTTAGTCTACTTTAAACTGTTCACACGTTGACATAAGACTTTTTTTTTTCATTTTTCCTCATCGAATATGATTTTTTCTTTTCTTTCTTTTCTATCCTTGTGTTACTTGATTTTTTTTATTAGAATTCAGTATTTAAGCTTATTCTTTTCTTGATTCCATCTTGTCTTGATCGTTTTTTTAAATCAGAAACAGAGGAAGACAGTTTTTATAATCACGGATAATGTCATCAGCTGGTTATTAACAAAGTCAGTCGGTCTCAAACAATGTTTTTAAAATATTCACTATAAGTGACTTCGACCCTCTCTATATATCCTTTGCTTAATGTTATCAGTCGGTTATAGTTATGTAAAAAAAACCTTGTCCCGAAGTGATCCCAATTTGAGGCTTATTCTGTATTTGCATTTTTTTTCCCAGTTTTTCTTTTAAATTTAGGTTTTTTAATTTTCAAAATTATTTCATATTTTTCTGTATCCTTCAGTCCTCTATTTATTTTCCTTATGTAAATGTCATGGAGGATTTTTCAACGGTATTTGTTTTTTTTGTTTTTTTCACGCATACTTTACTAAATCATTCTACCATTTTTTTCAATGCTCTCAAAAGATTTTTTGAGAATTGCCATCCATCAGGACGAAAGACGATTTTGCAATATATCGTACAGATTCTCTGAAAAATCTCAACGAGAAAAAATATCACGTGACAAATGATTAATATGAAACAGAATGTGCAGAAGATAGATATTCGTTTTTTTTCTTAAGATTTAAGGGAGGTTGCAACACTCCTGTAGGCAAGAAAATAAGTCATTTTTTCCAGAATTTCTTTCTTCTAATAGTTTTTAAAAAGAAAATAATATATATATATACATATATATATATATATATATATATATATATATATATATATATATATATATATATATATATATATATAATTTTAAAAAATATGGCACGTGTTGGTTCGGTGACGATTCCAGGAGACTTACAGTCACTTGATCCACAGTGATGACCACAAGAGATTCTGCAACAAACATCAACAACAACAACAAAAACAACAACAACAACAACAACAACAAATAATAATGATAATAATAATAATAATAATAATAATAATAATAATAATAATAATAATAATAATAATAACAACAATAACAATAAAAATAATATATTTTTGGTAGTCAAAATTCAAATGTGAAACAACTCTCAAAACGTAAATGGTGCACAGAAAAACGAAAAAGAATTCGAATGATACAAATTAAATTTCAACTTATTTTTTCTAATCATTTTTTTTTTTAAGGGACCAAGTTATTGGAATTTGTGACATTCAAATTCTATTTTGCACCATTAACGTTTTGAAAGTTATTTTACATTTGAATTTTGACTGACGAAGATATACAACGTATCGAACACTTCAAGTTCTGTAATATAAATCATGTTTTAAAAATTCATAACAGTCTTATCTTTCTTCTTTTTTCAATAATGATATACTAAAATTAATCCGTCTTGGAAATTTGGAAATCCAAGCCAGATGACCATACATAATTGAGAAGAAGGAGGAAAAGTCCTGTCGGTGGATTGTGCTATTTTAGCAGACCAAAGAATAAAAATAAAAGAAACTAAATAACTGGATAAGTATCAGGACTAAAGAGAAGCTAAGAAATCTATGGAACGGGAAGGTGACAGTAGTGCCAATCGTAATTGGAACTCTGGAAACGATCCTGAAAAGGCTGGGTAAACTGGAAATCTAAGGGAGAATTGAAATCAACCTGACAATGGCACAACCGAAAACAGCTAGTATACTCTGAAGTTTTGTAGGGACGAGCTATCACCAGTTACTATTGGTGTGAAATCTCGTTGTGTACAATACTGATGATAAATACTTATTCTAAAACTAGTCTAGCCATGTCAAAAGAGACAACAGGCTACACATATAAGTATGTCACCGTGTCTGTCTGTTCAGTCCAAAGGATCAATTTAAACGAAACCATTTCATAAAATTAACAATAAAGAGTTGGCGTGATTTAAACCGGCATCGAGATGGTCGACAGTCCGGTACGCTAACCATTACTCAAAGATAGTATTCGGAGGATGTGTTAAATAAATTGTGATTCTTGGGATGAGTTTATTTGGATGTTTGTAATTTTTTTAGATAAGTCATGTTGATTTTTCAAGTATTTTTTCTAATCCGAAAGTTCATTAAGAACACATATCTGAAAAATAGGACATGTTTAATGATCACTCTCGGCTGAATCTTATTTCTTTCTAATTTGAGAAGTTCATTGTGCGATCAAAAAATTTTCTCTGGAATATTTAGTTTTAACATTATACCCCCTCAAATGTCATCTTTTTGTAAAATAAGTTTCGCAGAGAATAGAAAGCAAATCATTAAAAATAAATTTCTGAGATTTCTTAGTTACTTTTCAACTTTTAAAAATGTTTATAATTTTGAAAGCAAAAAAAAAAAAAACTTTTGACACATGTTTTCAAATTTTCTTACGAATTTTATAATATAAAAACACAAAATTATGGAGGCGATTTTATTTTCTTCTCTTCGCTTTGGAGAGAAGATATTTGCGGAAAGGATATCTCCTAGAAACAGGATGTCAGATTATTTGCTCGTAGGAAAAACATTCATTATAAAAAACGTAATTTTTAATTTGTTTTGTATGACTTTTTCCTTGGACGGAAGCGAAAGTTGGGAGTTTTTTTGCCTGTGATGTTTTTCCTACTGCACATTACTGTACATTATGACTCTATCCCAATAACTTCACCCTGAAATGTGAGTGCTAGAATTCACATATATGAATAAGATTTCAATGAGCGTTCAGGTGCTGCACTGATTCTCATCAGATGGCTGGGAAGAGACACTGTGATTCTAGGCAGTGCACATAGATGTTCTGATCCTCGACAAAAGTACCGATCCATACATAATATGTCCGTCTTTCTGCAGGCAATATGCTAATATTTGAATAATTATGCAATTGCATTTTACTTGAAAAATATCAAAAACATTATGTTGTTCTGCATTTTCTTACATATGCTCAACCAGGATGAACCTGGATTTTCTAAGCGTTTGAAAAAATAGATAAGTAATGCAGACTACTCTATAATCATCATTTGATAATCATTTCCCTTTATTAAGCTAGGAAATTGTTTATTTCAGTACTTGTGGAGGGTGTACGGATGTTTGGAATTTGTGACTGTTGCGTATTTCTCACTGACATTCAATCTAAGGTAAAACCAAGAATTCGAATAGCTATTTTGAAAGATTTGTCCTTTTTACGTATAAGATTGGCACCTTAACTTCTTCTCATCGTTTTTCTTATCTTTAGTCAAGGGCCCAACTAAATCAAATTTTGTGAAATATGAGTGTACATCTCTGTCTGTCTGTCTGTCTGTCTCTCTGTCTCTCTGTCTCTCTCTCTCTCTGCAAGTTTTTCTTCTATTCAATCTGTCTCCCCTTGTCTCATGAAGATTTTCTATTATTTTGATAGGATTTGGAATGGAAGCTGTATTCTTGTTAGGTGTCGGTTACACCACAGACACCACAACAGCGATCGTTTGTCTCACCTTAGCTGTCGGGTTCAGTGGCTTCGCCATATCAGGTAAGTAACAAGCCACTATCTTGAAAACATATCGTGTTTGCCGGTATATAAGATGCACTTTAAAATTATAGATAAAAACCTTTTAAAAAATACACTACGTTAAATGCTGGTATAATTACTAGGGAACCATCTACCGAATCTTGAAATGAGCAGCTCTGGAACCTGGATGAGTTTCAGTGAGCGGGAGTTCGCCATCATTGTAAGCTATGTGCCATTAACCGGCAAATACGGTATTTTTCTTCTTTTTTTTTCCAGGATTTTATGGGAGACTCACCACCCATTCACCTCCGTGATTCAAATGTTCTCAGAACTTTTTGACTAAGTCTTTTGTTCATATAAATCCATTACATCATAATCCAGCCATCACGGTATTTTCGCAAAATTTCCTATGATCAGACAACTCTTTTCTGCTAAATTATGTTTCTTGCAATGTGCAACGACCTTGCTTACAACTGCAGTTGCAAATCGATCCAAGGAAGAGCAATGTCGGTGCGGAGTAGGTCCATGACATAAAAATGCCATAACTAAAACATGGGTGGTAGGGGAGATACATCAAAAGAAACCACAGAATTCATCGTCTCAGGTTTTTCACGTCATGATTCGAACAGTCTTTGTCTAAACGAACTAGCCACTCAAGACCGTCTGTTTCCATCAAGCTGTGCTGATTCAAGAAGAATATTCCGGCTTTGATTCGAGGTCTTCGAGAATATTTCCGATATATTCAATTTGTTAGAACTGCTGACCAGTGTGTTGCATGAAGCGAAGCTCGTGATAGTCTGAAGGTGACAGGTCTATAAAATACGCAGCATGTGGGAGAACTTTTCATCACAGCTCCATGATCGTTTGTGTCACATTTACAACTTGAAGATGGGCGTTGTCATGCAGCATAATCACCGGTCACTGGTAGTTGCAGTTGAAAGCAATAGAAAAATCAACCATTAAGTGATTCACCGTAGTATGTCAGATAGCAGGAACACAATTATACAAAAATGTAAACCTCTACCAAACCTTTTTTCCAAAAATGAAAAAAAAAATAAACATTGTTCTTTAGAAATGGATTTTCATTACACTCCAGCTGTCCCAATAATCTTCATGGGAACGCAGGAGGTCCCGACCTCAACTGTGAGAACCTATAAATTTACTTACTAGATCTAAAAAAAAAAAAAGAATTAACGAAAAAGTTACTGTCATCTCTTATAGCTTGTTTACTCCTGCTACTACTATTTCATTTAAAAGGCTTTACTCATACCCTAAAATTGTTTTATTTGTTTTGTTTTGTTTTGTTTTTTCGCGAAAAGGTTTTTTTTACCAAAGATCAAAGACATCGTTCGTAACATATACTCATGCAGATTTGTAAGGTCGGACACCAAAAATAGAATAGAAAAATTGTACAGGCGTCTAGATACATGCAAATTTGCAAATGGTGTGTTCGGTAGCGCTGACACAACATTAAAAGTTAAAAATTCACAAAAAAATCCATAAATAAAACAAAACAATTCTTTTCATATTTTTCCAAAAAGAAAAATAATCTTCTTTTTAGGATATGTCTTGTGGAGTGCTCATGCAATTGTGCGAGGTTCTCAGCTGAATAGTGTGACCAGTAGCTTTAATGCAAGATCTTTAAAACGTACAAACTTTCCCTAAAATTTCATGTGTACGGTTGTTCAATAGGATGAAGGTTCAATATGATAAAAGAAATATTAGTCGAAAATTAATTCTACTCAACATCTCAGTCAATAATCGAACAACTGTAGCATCAAAGTTTGAAGTAATGAAAAAAAATCCCATCAAAAAAAACATATGGTCGGAATAAATTCTATTTATGACATCACTGGTGTTTTCCACTGGAAAACAGCCAAGATAGAGCAAAAAAAGAAACATCTAGATTCTTTAAGAATCTAGATTTTATTGATAAACTATACCTTTTCTAAATAAGGTCTAAATAAGGTCAAAAAGCTTTTTTCTCTAAAGATTGAAAAAAGAATTTAGGAGTCTAGTGGAGTACTGATGCCATTTTCAAATCTTTTAACAAAACAGTATGGCCAGGTGCAGCGGGACAAAAACTCATGTTCATATAATAAAGGAATAGAACCCCTCGCTACCTTTGATGATTATGGTTGTTCATATTCTGTACGGATTTTTGATCCTCTTAAATATGTATTTCTTGTCTATTTAAATAATATCACGAGAGCAAAAACAAATTTTAAAATAGAATAGCCGTACTGCTTCGAAATTTTTACATAATCTCTCTAAAGATAGACTAAACTAATCACTGTTGCACCAAAATGCTTTAAAATAGATTTTGTTTACGCTTTATAGATTTTAGTTATTGCTGTCGAATAAGGAATAGAAATGTTGTTTCAGTGCCTTTGGGGATTTTAGCATTGAAGAAAATGAAATTATAATAGAAAACATTCCAACGTTATTTAAAAGTTGAAAGACAGACAAAGGAGGCGTCAGCGGGAAAGAAAGAGGGTGA